>BFEA01000318.1:94880-148981 GCA_003427395.1 Chara braunii | reverse complement strand
TGAAGCTCCCAAATCACCAAGATTGCATCATGGATCACTCATGGGTGAAGCGCTACACTACCTACTAGTGTGAGTGTGAAAATCACAAGTTTGGAGAGCCCAAATCACCAAGGTTGCATCGTGGATCACTCATGGGTGAAGCGCTACACTACCTTTTAGTGTGAGTGTGAAAATCATAAGTTTGGAGAACCCAAATTACCAAGATTGCATCAAGGAGCATCCATGTGTGAAGCGCTACACTACCTACTAGTGTGAGTGTGGAAATCACAAGTTTGAAGCTCCTAAATTAACAAGATTGCATCATGTAGCATCCATGCGTGAAGCGCTACACTACCTACTAGTGTGAGTGTGAAAATTACAAGTTTGGAGAACCCAAATCACCAAGATTGCATCATGGATCACTCATGGGTGAAGCGCTACACTACCTACTAGTGTGAGTGTGAAAAACACAACGTTGAAGCTCCCAAATCACTAAGATTGCATCAAGAAGCATCTATGAATGAATCGAAGTACTTCCTCCTAGTGTATAAGTGAAAGAGGAGAGCTTGAGTAGCCCATGGAGGGGAAAAGGTGAAGTAAGAGGGGGTGGAGGAGGAGGGGAGAGAGATGAGGGAGATGGAGATGGAGAAGAAGGGAGGAAGACAAAGAGAGTGAAAGTGAAGGGGAGGAAGGAGGAGGTGAGGAGGGGAGAGAAGAGAAGAAAGAAGGAGGGAGTGAGGAAGAAGAAGGGAAAGAAGAAGGAGGAGAGAAAAAAGGAGAAGAGGAGGAAGAAGATGAAGAAGAAAAAGAAGAAGAAGAAGAAGAAGAAGAAGATGAAGGAAAAGAAGTCTCTTCCTCCCTCTCACCTTGTTGATTCCTTGATGTTGGTGTCCTCTTGATGAAGCTTCTCCTTCTTGCACAATCCCCTCTTGGCTATGGCTTCCTTCTTCTCCAAGCCTTTCTCTCCTCCTCCCTTGCTTTCTCTCAGGCTATGGCAAGCTCCTCTAGCTATGGCTACAGAGTCCTTCCCTCTAGGAGGGCTAATGGGGCTCCTCTAGCTTCACCTTCTCTCCTACACCCAGGAGGGATATGGCGGATCACCTCCCAAGTGTCTCTCCCACCATCACTATCCTCTAGAGTCCTCCCCATTACCTCCTAGTTTCCTCTAAGCTCTCCCACTAGCATGGGCTCCTCCCCTCTCACTCCAAGTGCAAAGGTGCTCCTGTGAGCTCACTTGGGCAGCATGGGCACTCCTCATGCAAATGTGAGAGTGGCGGACTGCATCCTCAGCTTATGTAGGCTGAAACCAGCAGTCCGGCCAGCCCATGAGCCTCCCCATAAGCCTTGAGGTGAACCGAGGTACCCCCAAGGCAAAATCCCCTCACTAGGCCCTCCTGGAGGTACCTGGGTCTCATTTTGGCTAAGTACATGCAGTTCAAGTGATTGGTACCAACTCGGACTGCCTCTTGGCCTACCCCGGCCTCTTTTTCATTGCTCAAATGCTGCTCCCTAGGGTCCTAATGCCCAAGGGGCAACAATACTTGAAAGAAAAAGGCCCACTTTTGAGTACGTCGGAGCATTTTTCCATATGGCGGCACATTTTCAGCCTTGGATCTGGCTGAGATCCAAGGTCAGCAATAATCCGAGCTACCCCCTAGTAGCCCTTGCTTCAATTTTGAGCCCCTAGGTTCAGTTTTTCAATTTTTGGTGCATCTGGCTCTCTTTTTGGGCCAAATACACTGTTTTGTCCTTTTTCCTTTTTAGTTTCTTTCCATTTTGGGCTGCCACCTCATTTTGGAGCTAGTCGTTTTGAGCTGGCCCACAAAAAACGGCTAGTTCCTCTCTACCATGAGAGCTGATCTCAGATTCATGGCCCAAAAGAAAACCGGCCACTTCCTTTTTGCATTTTCTCTCATTTTCAACTTTTTAATTCATATTTTATTGAGATATGGTCCTAAGGGTCATATCTCCGCAATCCGGATTGCCCTCCCTCATTCTATGAGGGATGAGGTCACTGTTGGG
Source organism: Chara braunii (assembly GCA_003427395.1). Taxonomy (NCBI): domain Eukaryota; kingdom Viridiplantae; phylum Streptophyta; class Charophyceae; order Charales; family Characeae; genus Chara; species Chara braunii. Next base: position 146,980 of record BFEA01000318.1, on the reverse strand, counting down.
ACCTGCAAGTCTCTACTGTGCAGGTCCCAATAGGCCGGCACACTCTCCCCCACTTTTCTCCCTTTCTGTCTCATTCTCCCTCCTTTTTCTCTCTTTTTTTTTTTTTTAATTTATTTATGTTGTGACAAGTGTCAAACTGTTGTGCACCCTCTTTCTAGGCCCTAGGGCCTCATTCAAGGCCAAGTTCATGGCTGTTATTTGGCCGTTACATTTCGGATTCCAATAATGGCACCCCCATGTTCCTAGGGAGCTCCGTTTTGCTTTCGTTTGCCCAATTTTGAGCCCTTTTTCCTCCGATTTTCTAAGGGCAGCCTTTTTCTCATGTTGAGCCTCTCAAGGCTCTATTTTCTTATGCCTTGCTAGTACGAGATATTCCGGGCTGCTGGAAAACCTTCCCAACATCCTTATTTCATTTTTCTTTCTCTCATGGCTCTCCCACTTGCTCCCACACACTAGTGGTGCTAATATTTTCCACCGTCTAGATCCTCGATCTCGACGGTGCCGTTTGCTTGCACAATTATTCCTTGTGTTTGCTCATAGTTCCCTTAGGACATCCCAAGTCCCCMCCATTTTCGTACACGCTAGCTCAATTTCTTTCTCCCGCCGGCGGTCCCGCCGACGCGTGTCCCGTTTTTCGATTTTTATTATTTTGACCCATTTGGTCCCGACAACATCCCGGACGGCGTTTCGTTTTTATTTTTTTTTAGCCCATTGCCTTTGGTGGTCCCATCATTTCTATATGTGTGCCAATTTTTATAGACTGTGAGATCTCATCTCACGGTTGCCGTTTACCGTCTTTACTTGTCCCTCGCCGAAATTGTTCCTTTCTAGCCTTTCCGGGTTTGCCGTAGACTATTTCCCATTGGCGTTGGCATCCTCATGCTGTCTGTTATTCTTCGGACTGCAGTCATGGTTGTTTTCCACACCCACAACCCCACAACTTGCCCCATGTTAAAAGAAAATGAAGCATTAAATTTTATAGTGCATCCGGACTCAATATTGGCTCCGGATGCACCTAGAACACGTGTTTTCTCTCCCCCATGCAGTTCGTTGCAACTCGTACTGCAATGGGGGTTAATTCCTTAGCCCCAATGCCCCACAGCTAACTCCTACTCAAAAAGAAAAAGAAACGGCCAATTCCCAAGTGCATCCGACCTTGATTTTGGCTCCGGATGCACCTAAAACATGTGTTTCTCCTCATGCATGTATTCCGTTTTATTCCGGTTGCAAGATACCTTGATTCTCTTTGATTTTCTCTACAAAAATCAAAGAAAATCCAAGTCCTTTGTAACCGCCATATTCCAGAATGAATCTGATCACGGATGAATCTCCCCAAGTGTCCGTTTTTTACCGTTAAGGTCTTCTTTTCTTTTCTTTTCTTTTCTTTTCTTTTCTTTTCTTTTCTTTTTTCCTCCTTTCTTGGACAGTAGGGACCTGTCAGTCCCTACCTACGACAGTCCCTACTGACAGCCCACTCACTTACTCCCTCTCACTCTTTTTGTCTTATTCTCCCCCATTTTCTTTTCTTTTCTCTCTTTTTTCTATCATGTCAAGTGTCAAGTGGCCATTACGGCCCTTTTCTACCCTCTTCCTCTTAGTTTTGGCCCTCCCTATGCCCAAGGTGGAGTCCGTTATTTCTCGGACTGCAATAATGGTCTTTCCATGCTCATGGGAGCCTCCTTTTTTTCCTACACTTCTCCCACAATGGTCACTCCTACTCCGATTTTCTCCCGGAGGGCTATTTTTCACATGGGGTCTTATTTGACTCTATTTTCTTGGGGGAGGCTGATCCGAGATTTTTCGGATTGCTCYCATGCCTCCCACTTCAGTTTTCTTTGCTTTTCCTTTTCCTTCTGGCCTCCCCGTTTGTCACCACTAGTACTTGCACAAGTGGTGCTAATATTCTTGGTCGTCAAGATGTCGATCTTGATGGTGCACCTTGCATTTATTATTTTTCCCTCATGAGGTGCCGCCGTTTCTTCTTGGGACTTTCACATGTCCCCGCTACTTGTCCCGTTGGTGGTCCCCGACACTTAGTCCCATCGGTGGTTTCCAACACTTAGTCCCGTCAGCGGTCCCCGACACTTAGTCCCRCCGGTGGTCCCCGACACTTAGTCCCGTCGGCGGTCCCCGACACATTTCGCCCCGGACGCCATTATTTTTACTTAGTCTCATGTGGCCCCGGGTGCCTTTCCACGAGGTGTCCCATGCCCCTTGGACGTCTTGTCGCCCTATAGCGACCTCTCTCCTTAGTCTTTCCTCGCGCCTTGTGCGTGCCGATCTTTTTGGTCGTGAGCCTTGGCTCCGAGGCTCCCATAGGTAGCCCCCATGTTGGCCCCTCATTTCCTGGCTTCCCGCGGCTTCTGGCCGTCCATCCCTCGACTTCCTCATTCCCTTATTCCTGTCGCGCTGCAATTGCTAGTTCAAAGGGCCCTTTGACCTTAGTCTTATTGCATTCCGATCGCCCACCCGGCCTCCTGCTATGCTCTATGTGCCCCTGTTCTTGCGCTTGCTTGCTTGCCGTCGCTAGTTCTTTCCGCCTTTGGTTCTCTCCTCAGGGCATCACTCCCTTCTGCGGCCTAATCCTTTGTCTTTTCTCTCTCCTGCTTCCTCATTCCAGATTTATCTCTTGTGCACAAATTGTCCGTATTCAATCTTTCGAGTAATGGGAAGTTACTCGGGACCCACCAGTCCCGACAACGTATACCTCAATGCTATCTTGGAAGGTGGCTTAGTTTTGAAGCCAGAACTTCTTTCGGGAAGGAGTCGAGGCCCAGGGTCTTTTTATCTTCCATGCCCCTCAGTACTTCCAACAGCTCATCCGTTGTTAGCGGAGCTTCCAGCAGATCCCGCTGGGCCGTGGACAACATTGCTGGTAGACGTTCCAGCATTGATTGTCTCGCTTCTGCCAGGCTTTGTGCCCCCCACTGTGCTGACTCTGAGGCGTAAAGTCTTTGGTAGTATTGTGCCGCATAATCTACAATAGAGTATGCGTTAATGGCGTCAGGGATTGAGTTGTCGAAAGGGTGGCAAAGGGAGGACACCACCACTTGCCTCGCTCTGGCTTTGGTTTTCTGAAAGAAAATTTTCGCCATTGTGCCGTCTGTGTCTTGTTTTCATATGCGTGCCTGGACGCGCCATGCCTCTGCTTAGGTGACCAGATATGCCTGAAGGTGTTCTCTGGCAGCCTGTAGCGTATGGTAGGTTGCATCGTCCAGGGGTTCGGACTGTAGCTCGGCGTCCTAATTTTCCAGCTGTTTCAGCAGGTTGTCGAGCACTGTTCTTTTCTCTCTCGCGTGGTTTATGGAAAATTTCTTAATCCGCTCCCTTAGCTATGCCACCCTATCGTTAAACCAGGCCACCTTTGAGGCTGTCGTGACCCTCTTTGATTCCCAGTACCTCCAGAAGTCATTGATGAGGCTTTTCAAGGTTAACAATTTAAGCAGCGAGGTATTGAACTAGTAAAAGCTAGGGCCTTTTTCAATGACAGAGTGGAATGAGAGGCCTAGAACAATTCCTCTATGATCAAAAGATTTGCAGGGACTGAAGGCCATGATTTCTGTCAGTGCTTGTGTCCCCACCAATTCTTCAGAGATAAGGAAGAGGTTTATCCTTGAGTTAGATCTGCCTGCTGCACCTCTGGATCTGACGCATGTGTATGCTCGTTTCGTAGGGTGCAGTATTCTATATGTATCTTTCAGTCTCAGTGTGGCCGTAAATCTAGAGATCATGTCCACATCCGGGGCCCACCTTTCATGGGGGGGGGGTTGTCCCTGCGAGGCTATGGTGGACCTTCTATCCATGAGGGGGTTCGGGGTGACATTAAAGTCCCCTGCTATGATGAGGGGTGGGCCAGTTGGGAGCTCCTGCTGGATTTGCTGCAGGAATTCTACGCTCTCCAGGGGGTCGTTTGGACCATATAAACTCACTATGCCTATCTCCTCATCCCCCAGCATTGCTCTTAGGTATACCAATCTGCCATTTTGGCCGTTGTATTCGTAGTCCAGCGGGGTGAGTCTCGACGAGGGGGGAATCCATATGGCTACCCCTGTGGATGCGCCTGATCTCGCCGGGGCTGAGAAGGACGAAAACGGCCAAACCCATTTTTCCTTAGCTCTGTGAGCGGGTGAGTGTGTCAGGTGAGTTTCTTGCACGCAAATGGCATCTGGCCAGGTAATCGATCCTTCCACTCTAAACATCTTCCAAATTGCATCTTTTTTTTCATGAGAGGCCTGGGCCAGACCGATGAGGTTGAGGGCTCTAAAGTCCAGGTCCATTCAAGAAATTTCGCGCATCCATTGTGGGGGGCGTCTGAGTGGAGGCTGCACCCCGGGGTCAGGAGGCGGCGGCATCGGGGGTGACGGCAGGGGTGGTTGGTACACTGCACACTGCATCATGTGTTATGCTTGCATATTGAGTTTATTACGTTCGTGTAGCCCCCGTCTGTTTATGCTGTTTCCACCTGCCTCACAGTGTGTGACAATGACTCGGGAGGCTGTAGTGACCGGGCGGGTATCACTTGTCGAGGAGAGAGTTCCAGTTCAAAATCTTCATCCGATTCTGAGTCTGGTTCAGATTCCTTTGAGTCTGTCGCTTGCAGCCCTTTTTTTGGGTTCTTGTTAGAGAGCATCCTTATCACCGTCTCCAGCATGGGGGCCCCTTCGGCCGTGTGTGGTGTCTGTAACTTATTTTTGGCCAAAAGGCCAGCAGGAATCCATTGCATTATGGGGGGGGAGGCATGGACCATCTGGCCACCTTGGTCCTGAGGATTGAGGCGGAGCACAGCACCAATGTTTTCCACTAACACTGATGGCCAGAACTGTCTGTCCCCAGTGTATATCCCCATTTTGTCCCCCCTCCCTTGCATCGGGATCATTTGATCTGAGGATGTGTAGCCCGCTGTTTTTTTGTTTAGTTCATCTAGAAAATCAACCACTGTGGTGATGATAGCCCTTGCCATCACGCCCCAATTTATGTCCAGCATTGCGTGGTATTGATTCACTGATTGTTATACTGGAGTGTTACCCATGATTCTCCGGCGGATTCTCTCCCAATGGAGAGGGGGGATGATGTCGGCGAGGGATCTGCCTGACGGGGCCAGCGAGTTCCGCAATATCTAGTCAGTGAGCTCCTTGAGCCGTGCTCGCACGTGTTTGTCCCTAACTAGCTGGTGTTGCTGCTTATCCTGGCTGTTTGGCTGTTCATATTTCATCTGTGTCTCTTGGTCAATTCGACTGCCTAGTTCAGGCTGCGCCGCAACTGATTCCATTACAAGGTCTTGAGCTCGGTGAACCCCCTCTCCGTTGTGAGGTGGGAGTACCTCAGACCCCATGTCACAGTCATACGCCGGGTGTATGCCTAGTGAGGGATGTGTGGGCTGAGCAGTCACATTTTCTTCAAAGCGTTGTGCCTCTGACATTATAAGGTCTTGGTCCGGATGTGTGCCTCCTTCCGTGCAGCGGGCTGCGGTCCCGGGATCACAGTGGGGTCGCAGCCTGTGGGAAGGGTCATTCATGACGTGCGTTTGCCAGTACCGGCCCTCTTATTGCTTGTGTTGGTGGTCAAGTGTGTCCAAGAGTCTGAGTTCTTGTCTTTGGATACATATGCAGTGTTGTACTCCTCGGAGTTGTTGTCGGAGTAGTTCCTGGCCCATGTAGTCCCCCCCTTCCCCGTCAGTGCTATCGTCGGGGACAGACCTGCGCATGCGGAGGTGCTCCCATTCCTCCTGCCATTCCTCCTGCTGTTTTTGGAGGTGCACCATCTGCTGTATTGCCAGATGGTGAAATAGGGTCTGTTGATCTGCGGTAAGAGCCGCTCCCACGGGGGAAGAGAGTTTTGGCAAGTCCCCGCTCGAGGTGTCATTTTCTACCTCATCTTCCATCTCAGAATCCGAGTCCGAATCCACATCCGAATCCGCGTCTGAGTGAGAGAGTGAGTGCAGTTCCGACAACGTGTTTCAGAAGGAGGTTTCTTTCGTCGGCATTTTGTCCTGAGCGGCCTTCCTCCTCGCCACCATCTGCCACAGATCTTCTTCTGCCTGCGCTTGTTCCCTCAACATTTCTTGGTACCGTTGTGTACCAGGCAGTGTGGCAGGCAGTATTTGGTTTGTGTTCTGTCGCCCCTGTTCGCTGGTCTGTTCATCCCCGGGTGCATGGTCCACGTCGATATGTTGTTTCTGCTTGATTTACCGTCGGCAATATGTGTCTTCGCTTTCCTGCCTGTGCCCCTACCCGGACTGCATTAGAGGCAAAGGTTTGACCTTCTGGTGGGGCTTTATACCCTGGGTTTGGTGGCTATGTGATGACTGGGTCGGGGCGTGGGTTTCGGGCGAGAGCAAGTTTTTAAAGCCAGAGGCAATGTTTTGTATGTAGTCGTTCTTCAAGAGCCTGTTCATTCCTTTCAAGTGGCCTCATTGAAGTTTCTGCAGATGTTTGAAAATGGAGAGGGACATGGGGGTGTGAACAGTAGTGCGCGAGGTGGAGGGCAGGAGCGTTGTGGGGTGATCCTGATCCCCCGATTCCCCTGTCCCCCCGGACTGCATTTGGTTAGCATGCTGCGTCTGACCTATGTCGTGATTTCGTTCTCCATGTCCATCCTCCAGCACTCCCCCAGGCACCTCTACTCCCTTCCCCTTCTGCAGCTGCGGGCCATTTTTATTAGCGGTGGCTGTATCCTGATGTACTATACTCAGAGATGGTTATGGACTGCCTGTGGATGGTACGCCCACCCCAGGCCGAATTTGTGATGGGCCAGTCGCTGATGTGTGAGCCACGGCTGTACCCAGTTGCAGTGTACTGAGGGACGCCTGTAGCCTGGCTGCAGTCGGTAAACCCACCACTAGCCGAAGTTGTGATGGGTCGACCGTTGCTGTGTCAGCCACGACTGTATCCGATTGAACAGTGCTTGAAGATGCCTGCGGACTACCCGGGGTCGGTAATCCCGCCACAAGCCGCAGTTGTGATAGGTCGATCGTTGGCATATGCCGTGGGCCAACCGGTTGTACTGTAGTCAGAGATGCCTGTGGACTGCCCGTGGTCGGTAAGCCCCCCACAAGCCAAAGTTGCGGCGGGTCAGTCGTTAGTGTGTCGCGCACGGCTGTATCCGGTTGCACTGTACTCAGAGATGCCTGTAACCTGCCCGCAGTCGGTAGACCCACCTCGAGCCGTAGATGTGGTGGGTCGACCATTGCTGTGGCAGCCATGGCTGTATCCGACTGCGCTGTGCTCAGAGGTGGCTGTAAGCTGTCGTCGGTCGGTACTCCCGCCACAATCCGTAGTTGTGACGGGTCAGCCGTTGCTATCTGCCCTGCTTCTTTGCCCTCTTGCGGCCAGATCTGATACTGTTTTTGGTGTTGTACCACCAGGGGGTGTCGTAGCTCCGAACTAGCAGTATCATCCACTGTTGTGTCCGAGACGCCTGTCCTCGGAGTTGGCAGAGGGGTGCTGGATCCACACGTGGTCGATGAACCCTCCACCAGCCCAGGCGGTGTTACCGCCAGAGCATTTGGCTGCAGCCTGCAGCGCTGTTGGGGCTGGTAGGCCCACCACTATTTCGTTTTGCTGCAGCTCGGCCCCGAGTGTTTCTGTCCCGGTCGTTTCTGACAGTGAAGTGCCCATGGGTAGCCGTCGCTGTTGTTGCAGTTTTCTAGCCATGTTTTTCTTTTTCGGGGCCTTGTGAAGAAGCAGCACTGCTGCTGGGGTTATGTGGCGACCTGCTGATGAAACCCGTTGTTCCGCTATGTGTTGTGCCCCTAGACTTCTTGCTCGGGCAGGGTTCCTGGTCACCCGTGGGCCATCCGGTTGTACTGTAGTCAGAGATACCTGTGGACTGCCCGTGGTCGGTAAACCTGCAGTCGGTAGACCCACCTCAAGCCGTAGATGTGGTGGGCCAACCATTGTTGTGGCAGCCATGGCAGTATCCAACTGTGCTGTGCTCAGAGGTGGCTGTAAGCTGCCCTCGGTCGGTACTCCCGCCACAAGCCGCCGTTGTGACGGGTCAGCCGTTGCTATCTGTCGTGCTTCTGTGCCCTCTTGCGGCCGGATCTGATACTGTTGTTGGTGTTGCACCACCAGGGGATGTTGCAGCTCCGACTTAGCGGTATCAGCCAGTGTTTTGTCTGAGACGCTTGTCGTGGTCGAAGAACCCTCCGTCGACGCAGGCGGTGTTATCGCCTGAGTATTTGGCTGCAGCGCTGTTGGGGTTGGAAGGCCCACTACTATTTCGTTTTGCTACAGATCGGCTCCGGGTGTTTCTGTGTCGGCCTTTTCTGACAGCGCTGTGCCCATCAGGGGATGCTGCAGCTCCGACGCTTTTCAAGCTGCGCCCAACGTGGCAATATTAGCAGCCATTGGAATGATTTTAGGAGCAGCTTAATCCATTTGGCTACACCAAATTCTCCTTTGGGTGCTTCTACACAGGTGCCCTTCTTTTCAAAGACGCTCATAACTCGACGAGCTAAAGGCTCCCACGGGCCGGCGGTATCAGCCTGTGCTGTATCCGGGATGCCTATCCTCGGAGATGGCAGCGGGATGCTGGATCCATACGTGGTCGATGAACCCTCCGCCGGCCCAGGCGGTGTTACCGCTTGAGTATTTGGCTGCAGCGCTGTTGGGGCTGGTAGGCCCACCACTATTTAGTTTCGTTGTAGCTCAGCCCCGGGTGTTTCTGTGCTAGCCGTTTCTGACAGCGCTGTGCCCTTGGGTAGCCGTTGCTGTTGTTGCGGTTTTCTAGCCATCTTTTTCTTTTTCGGGGCCTTGTGAAGAAGCAGCACTGTCGTAGGGGTTATGTGGCAACCTGCTGATGGGACCCTTTGTTCCGCTATGTGTTGTGCCCCTGGACTTCTTGCCCGGGCAGGGTTCCTGGTCACCCTCCGGTTCAGGTTCAGAGGAGGGTATTCTTCTTCGTCTTCTTCCTCCCCTTGTCCGACGTCGTTTGCAGTGTCATTTGGGTGTGTCCCCGCCATCTTGTTGTGTACTGTATTCGAGCTGCCATCCGACAACGTGACACTGACTGTGTCGTCCGACTTTGGTCCCTGAGTTTTGTTGCTGTCTACCTCTTCTGGATTGACCCGCAGCGGGTCTTGTGCCAACCGGGCTGGTGAGGACGTGCCGCACTCAGCATTTCGGAGCTGCTGGTGCTGTGATTGCGAGACTTCCCCATTTCTCACCGATGGGTCTTGTGCAATCCGGCCTGATGAGGGCATACCGCCCTCCCCGTTTCAAAGTTTGGTGCGGCTGTTGCTGTTGTTGCTTAGGTCCCCCATCGGAGCCGGATACAGAATTCAGGACAGACGGTTCCCGTACAATACGAGTTGATGTGTGAGGTGCAACCTGTGGTTTGCCTTGACCTGTCCATATCCAGCAGCCCGGTTCGTCCTGTTTGCTGGCCACGAATGTCCAGCCCTTCAGAGTCTCGTCCTCAAGAAGCCATGTCCGGGGCTGATTTGGGTGTGGCAGTACTATGCCTTTGAGGGGCTTCGTGGGGGCTTTGGGGCAGCGTGTGTCTATGCAAAGATGCCCCTTTTCCTTGCATGCATAACACCATGGGTCCTGGCTGTGACTGATCGGGACTGCGATCGTCTTCCCTCCATATATGTACCTCCAGGAATCGTAAATTTAATGGGGAATGGGACTGCATCGTCCCATTCCACGACCACTAGAAGGGTATCATCTCTTTTTTCGAGGAAGGAAGGTAGCTCGTGCACAAAGCCTTTCACCGGAGCAAACGACTGCATGTCTTGGATAATTGCCCCCTGGATGGCCAATGGGGCAAAGCGAAATTCCACCGAAAAATTGCTTTCCATGATCTGCAGCCGCCTGTCATCAGCCGTGAAGGGTTCAGCCGGTCTCCATCTATCCACTTGGACTGTCTGTCCTCTGAATTTAAGGGTTCTGAGACCCAGCAAATGGGTGTGATCCCCTGGGTACAGCGCAATGACGGTGATTGTGGAGACCCCGCTGATTCAATCAAAAAGTGGTCGTGCACGTCCTGCACCGAAAATTTGAACGACGCCATGATGCGTCCCACCCATTTGATTTTATCGTTCATTGACGCCGTTGTTTGTGATTCTGGGAATCTGAACTGGACTGCGTGGGGTGAGTATATCTTGTTTCTGACAGCAAGCGCTTGCGGGGGAAATTTGTAGATCGGTCGAACGAAACCGTCAACCTCCTAGAACAATTTATGTGGGTTGACATGAAGTTTCTGAATGAAATGGCTCCTTGTGGGGTGGATGGAGCCTAGTGCCAGCAAGTCCGTACTTGATTGTCCCCGGGGTGGGATAAGCAATGAGACCAACGATGGTTGGGAGGAGGGGTTTCTCTGACCCACGTCCTCCATCCCCGTTATCCTCCTTCCCGTCTTAAGTGCCGCCACCCATGTTTGTCCGATCGATGCGTTTGCAGACCCGCTCCTTCTTGACAGAGCTGCAGGGTGCGGCTGAGGGGGAGGGGTCGAGGTGGGATGGAGTTCTTTAGACCGCCATTCCTCAGAGCCATATGTAATGCCCTGTTTGGTCTTGCCATTTTGAACCCCTTTTTCCCCCGGCAGCACTTTCTGCACTGGTTGCCATTCGCCTCTCTAGGGGGCAGTCGATCGTGTGATTTGCAGCCAGGGGGGATTGACCGGGCGCCGCTGTTGTTTGCGGAAGGGAAGACCCTTCCCTTGTTCTCCCCTCTTCCCCATTTGCAGGGGTTATGCTGTCCCTGCTGTGGCGGTCCCGGTTATTACCAATCTATATTATGCGTTTTTGTTTATGTGATGGCGGTGTGGTGGTCGGGGTGGCAGTCGTATTATTCCCTTAATTCTGACGTGGCGGTGTTTGTGGCAAATTGAATTCTTCCCAACACAGTTCGTACCCACTGGCCGGGAAGAGTTATTGGTCGAGGGCGTCAATGAAAGGGTAAGAAAAAGGAGAAGGGGAAACAACAAAAAGGGAGGGGGGGGGGTAGCAATTCTTCCCAGCACAGTTCGTACCCACTGGCCAGGGGGAGTTATTGGTCGAGGTCGTCAGTGAGAGGGGAACCTGTCTCTTATACACATCTAGATGTGTATAAGAGACAGGTTTGGAGCTGCGCGGTATGCCGAATTGCCTGCGATGGATGTCGCCGTTGACTCTGTGGTCCCAGGGTCGTTGATGTTGACCCCGCTTCTCTCCTTTGTCCTGCACTAACTCTGTCTTCGGCTGCTCCTCGTTCCCCCACCGTCTCCCCACTTTCTATGACTTCTTCTTTCTTTTTTCAACCGCCTTTCCGTCACTATGTTCTTCCACGTCAGCACCCTTTCTGTCTCGGTTCTCCCACCACCGCCGCTTCTCTGTGTTCGTTCACTTTCCCAACAGTCATTGTTTCCCCTACCCCCCGCCCTCTTTGGAGGTCTCACATTCCTCTCCTCCCTTGATCTTGTCTTCTCTCCTCCCTTGATCTTGTCTTCTCAACCTGTCGTACGTTCTCCTCTACCGTCAGTGTTATTTCCGATCCGCCTCTGCCGCCCTCCTCGTCCACCTGCTGCTTCGGGATGTTCACCTTGGATGGCGCAGTCTTGGAGAAAAGCCTCCTTCTCTTCCACTTCGGGGCGTTAAACTTGAGCGTCGCGGTCTTGAAGAGAGGCCTTACTTGCCGGGCGGAGCCGTCTCAAGGAGGCGCGCTGCTGCCAATCGTTTCGTCCTTTCTCCCATTTCTTGTCACATCATCCGTTGTCCCACCTCTGTATTATTTGATCCTCTTGTGCGCGGGGTCGTGGCGTTGTCCTTTTGTCTTCCGCCCCCTCCTACTTCACGCTTTGCCTTTGTCTCGCTTCCTGTCGCGCCTCTCACTTCGTCACTACCTCTTGATGTTGATGCTACCTCATCACTAAGTCACACCCTGCTGATGATGATATCGGTGCAAGCGCATCTGAGGAGAACTCCGATCGACCGCCACGGTGCCAAACGCAGCAACATAGCGATGGCGTCGGGAACCTCGCCTTCCTCGGTACTCCCGAGATAGTTACCCGGAGTGCGGTTGGGCCTTGCCGACCGGTCCGGTACAATTCGGGTGTTTTTCTACTTTTGATTCTAAGTTCGTTACGAAAACTCGCACGTTTTGGCCATAGGTTTTTTCCACAGAGGCGATCTTAATCATGATCAGGATTATCTCTTTTGATTTGGTAAATTCGCGAGTCCAATTTTGGATGCTTCAACTTGAAATTCTGATAGTCCGGTTCTAAATTTCAAATTCTCAATATGTTTTTTTAACTCTGGAAATTGGCTTCTATTAGGTTTTCTATAATTCCTTCTTCGTATTTTTACATCCCAAACTTGGCTCTCATTCTTAATTCGAAACTTGACTTCACGTGTTTGCGGAATAAGAACCACAACTATGGGAGGATTTGTGACTTGTCTGCTCTGCTGATGTTCTTTGGTCCTAGTGGTCTGCGAATGGACGAGGCTAGAACGACGTTGGTCGGTGTTGGGGCTTGGTTGCGCTGCCCTGTAACTCGAGTTGTACAGAGGCATGAGACCTGGTAGAGAGATTTGGGGAGTTGTCGAGGGTGGAAGGCACTCTAGTGTCTGTTTGTGGGCTCGTACTTAGTCAACGCTGGCCGGAGCCGGGGCGGGTCGTTCTGCCCTGTAGCCTAGCAGGTGGGGGATTTTCAGGGATGGGTCGTGCCACCCTGCAACCTAGCAGTTGGGGGTATGAGGCCAGGTAGAGATTGAGTATCGGGGTATAGGGCGAAGGCGGATAAGGTTGGGCTAATGAAAGACACTAGGGCAGGTGGTTCTTGGTCTGAAAGCTTCAGATAATCTCAGTTGGTTCTTGGTTTCTTCACAAGTAAGTTGGCTGTTTTTGGTGGTTTTGGTGGTCTTAAGAATGGTTTAGGACTCTGGGGACTCCTAGCAACTCATCTTAGGTGGCTTCGATGCGGTTATACTCAGTGATCTGCGGCTGTTCGATCCCAGAGCAACGCTGGCCGGTGCTGGGGTGTTACCCTGTAACCTGTTGATGCAGGAGCATGTGGGGATGCTTAGGGGTGGGCATTCCACGGGACAACCAAGGGTTGCTGCTGGGACGACGTTGGTCGGAGCTGGGGCGAGTCATGTTGCCCTGTAACCCAGCAGGATGTGGGGGTGCGGGGCCTGGAAAAGATCCGCAGGGAGTAAGACAATGTTGGAGAGCTTTGGAAAGGTTTGTTAGGGATTCCGAGGGTTTTTAGCATTTGTAGGACCTCTGCGGTGGTTTTTTGCATGAGGCTACTGTTGGGACGACGCTGGCCAGAGCTGAGGTGAGTCGTGTTGCCTTGTAACCTAGCAGGGGGGGGAGGGTGAGGCCTGTAAGAGCCCGACAGTGAATAAAACAGGGTTGGAGGGTGGTCGAGGGTTTTGTTTGGGGTCCCTGGAGACTTTGAGTATTCTGAAAACTTTTGTGGTGCTCCGTTTGTGACTATCCCCATGTGTGTTCCGGATTCTTTAGTGTTTAAAAAAAGAGGTGAGTGAGAGAAGTAGATGGTGGGATATCAAGCGCCCTACTAGTGAGGGGGACTAGCTCGTAGAATGGAAATAGGGTACAGCAGCAGCGGAGATGGTGGCTCTGCTGCAGTAAGTCTTGCCAGAGTGAGGTAAAAAGAATTGATGGGGGGGGTCTGAGTAACTGAGTTGTTTTCTGAATTTTGCCTGTTTTTGAAGTTTGTCGTAGTAATTTTCTAAGTAGCTCAATTTTCTTAGCCAAAGCCGGGTAATGGCCCCGGTATCTCAAACGTTCAAAATTCTATGTAAATTTTCATATGGGACGCTGGGCCCGGTTCCCAGCACGTGTTGCTCCCCACGAATAGATTGGAGCCTTGTTCCCTTAAACCACTACAGTACCTTTGCCGCGTGGGAAAATAGCGGGCCTCGGTTGGTCCTCTGACTTTTTCGGAGGCCGAAACGAAGTGACGACCGCCGATCAGATTTATCAATTGCAGTCGTCGTCGGGCCCGACCTCCGAATCTTAAGGAGTTTTGGAAAACTGCCACTTTTCCTTATTTTCCCAACACTGGCGGAGGTAGTAGGTACTAGTGGTTTAAAAAAAAAAAAAAAAAAAAAAAAAAAAAAAAAAAAAAAAGATGTGTTGGAGCCCCAGCGCCCTGCACCTGCAGTGCCATGAGCAAGAGAGGGCTGTCTGTATTGCCTGTCCTTGTGATTGAAGCTTGTAGCTGATCTTTGATGTGTATTCCGAATGTGAAATCTCGGAGCTAGAGCCTGTGCTTTCCGACATTTTCCATCCCCTCTTCAGCACATTTACCTTCCAGTCTTTCATTGGTTTCTATCCATGTACCACAATAAAGTTGTTCCCTCCTGTTGGACTTCGTTTCTGTGTGACTCTTATCTGCTGCCATCCCTGTGGAGATTTCCTCACAGGCTCTCTCCCCCTCTGTTCTAATCTTGAGTTCCCAAGCTGCCATTCCGTGACCTCCACCCCGAGCCATCTCCTTTGAGCTTTTCTACTCTAAAGATTGAGGAATCATCTGCGGGGTCCTTATACCACCGAAATTCGAAAAATGGTTGCTTCTGTTGGCTCAGGAGATGGATCCACGAGGCAGGGATCGCTTGAGTGAGTTCTTGGGGGTGTTTCTCCATGTTGTGTAGGCCTGGTAACTTGCTCCTCAATGATTCTGAGTTCTTCCAATTTTGCCGATTTTCGTCCCATATATGTCTGATCAGCCATACTGTGACGCCCAACCTCACGCCTGGCGCACCTTCCTAATCGGAGTGAGATGTGGGCCTGGAAGTGCGAAAAGGGGTGTGCCAAGGATTTTTGAAAAGTGGGGGTGGAATCCCAGGTCGGAACTGAGATCTCCAGTGGCAAGGTTTAGGGGCATAGATGCAATAAAGCAATGGGGAAATTTACGGGCGCGAGCTTGCATGCCGGTTGTGCGGGGCCGTCCAATCCTGACGCGATCGCCAGTTCTAGGGAGCCTGTCGAGGCGGTCCTTGGAGCCTACGCCTTCGGGGCCCGCCACGTGGCGTGGGCTGGTGGGGACTATGCCGAGGTGCCGGGGCTTCGGGGGTTTGGGTATGGGCACGCCGCCTGCAGCTTCTGCACGGGGTGGAGGGCCAATAAGGTGCTATGGAATTCCACGGTACTACTGTAAGCTGATGATAGGGGAGGAGGAGGTGGTATGGTGGGAAATTAGTGGCGATAAGGACGAAGCCGGGGGTTATGAAATACTGCGTGTTGTACGTGTTTGGGTAGTCGGGTCCCCGCGGGTCGCTTCGTACGGCGAGATGGAATTCCCTAGCGCAGAATCTATCGTTTTCTGTGAGSCAGGGGAACACCGGGTTCCTCAAACTTCCCCGTAATCGGAKTTGCTCTTCTTCCCASATTTCCCSGTACCCAAAATASGACTCGTAATCCTCGGAATTCCAAATATACGTCGGACTCCGCGAGCTCGTCATTCTTTCATCACTCACGCCTTGGGGGATAAGTTAATCGGGGAGATCACCGCTCGTAAGTGCGTAAGAGAGATGCGAACAAGTCGCACTTAYGCGCACTTACGCATGATGGGTAACCYGATCCCGATTGACATCGACTCCTACTTCAGCGAGGGGCTGGCTACACGCGTTAGCCAAGACGCGACTGGCGAGTCCGAGTGGTATGGACACATGTAAGYCGCGCTCCGTCCGGATCGCACTTGCATGTGCCCATATGGTACGTCGGATGGTGCGCTCCAGACTCCCCRTAAGGTACAACAAGCCAACACACTCTGTTGATCACGCCAACATGCAATCCCCATTTTCATTCATCATGTACGAGGGTTCGCAGGAAACGATCAAAAATGAAAGGCGAGGGTGCGCGAACCATCCATACATCATTTGCAAAAGAGGATTACGGAGAAGGAAAGAAAAAGGAGAAAACATCGATGAAGAACCAAATCGAACAACAGGACGAGTATATGGCTGCAAAGACAAGGGCGAATTGCCCGTAATCGACACCAAAATTTATATGCACAGATAAAAAAGGGAACGAAAAGAAAAGCGCAAATCCATGTCCATCCTCAACCTCAACTCTCTCTCCTCTATCTCTTTCTCTCTCTGATGCCGACAGTCCGTCGTCGCGCATCAACACACGAAGCCGTCACCCCGCTTGGTCCTCCTGCGCCCCTCAGGTTCGCTCCGCGCCCACAGTCCGTCGTGGCCCGCGTCAACCCCACGCATTCGGCACCAGCTCGTCGGGTCGCCCGACTCCCGCTTCACTCACCTCTTACTTCGCTCGTGTACCGACCCTATCGATCACGCAACCCCGAGCTTCCAGCAACTGTTAAGAGAGCAAGTTAATCGCGCAGCCGGAATTTATAGCGTGCATGCATGCGCGAAGAACATGGAATTACAAGGACGTAGATAGATGGGGGAAAGGGAGTGCTTACGTTTGCGTGGTCGGGCCGCGGCGTGGGGGACGTACCCAACTCCACGCATCGATCCGAACATGCAAACGCAGCTACCCTGATAGGGAGGGGAGAGAGGAAGAAACGAGGCGGGAAGAATAAGGAGCAAGAAACAGAAAGATACAGTTACAAAAGTGTGCGCCCAAAATTACAGTTGCAAAAGGATTAAGGCGCCAATCAATCAAGGTCCTAGCGCAGCAGCAAGAAAGAGCGCGCGARCACGCAAAGCAGCGTCCAAGAAAAACATAAATTCCAAAATTCCAAAATTCCAAAATTCCTAGCTAGCCTGCCGACATTATGAAAAGGTCCAAAAAGAAAGTCAAAATTCCGAAGGCCGTATGGCTCCGACCAAGATTCAAAAAGAAAATTCAAAAAGGGAATTCAAAAAGAGACACCGAAATTCCCGCGTGATGTCTACGCGCCCAAAAGTCCGACAAACAAAATTAAAAGAAGGGAAACAAAAGAAAAGAAGCGACGTCAACGTTTATTAATCGCACACTCGGCGCGCACTCCACATCCATCCAACCAAGTTTCAACCCCTTTTCCCCGTGCATTCCCGAATTGTCCCCAACTGTCATCCGGGGCTCGTGCGAAAACGAAGAAACCATGAAGAAACCAAGGACACACATGCAATTTTTCCATGAACCCGTCCAGTCGACGTAGGACCCCCCTTAGCACTTTGCGCCAAAAGTCGCGCATTACCGACGCTAGTTCGTCACATATGTGACGCCCAGGGGGTTCCAAGGATAAGCAAGCTCCTGCTTGCTATCTGACGTGTCGCTCATCTCTGATTGATTGGCCGTGGATGGTTGATCTTTGTCTGCCGCATACCGTGCGAACGAGTGTGGAAGTCATGTTGCGCGGTAGTCGTGTCCTGGTTGTCGTCACTCGTGGGGAAGAGGGAAAGGAAGACGATAGGCAGGCGAAGGTGTTGATGGGGGATGAGTCGGGATAGGCGGGAAGAAGTGTTCCTGCTCATCGTCCGTTTCCGAAAGGCTCCGATGATGGATGATTCTACGGAAGCGGGGAAATCGGCGGCCGGTAGTGGGGAGAGAAGCGAGGTAGTCGGGATAAAGAGTGGTGAAGGTTCTCAGAAGCGCCACGCGAAAGTGATCGCGGTCGGCGCATGCGGGGATTAACCCCGTGATAAGGCAATAAACCTCTATGGCATTGATACGACGCCATCCAACGCTGAAAAGAAGTACATGGAGAGGGAACTCAAGGGAAGCACGCCGGGAGAATGAGTGGGGATGGAATGTGACAGAGAGACGGATGGAGAAGTAGTGACGGAAAGTATCGCGGGGGAAGGGATTGTGGGGGAAGACGGCGGGGCGGGTGAGCTGGCGCAGGGTGAGGAAGCCATGGGGGCGGAGAGAGAGAGCCCGAGGACGAAGACCGATCGGCCTCATCCCGACGTGCTCGAAGTGCAAGACGGGTCACAAGGGAGAGGGAGGCGGAGGGGGAGCTGCTTCGTCGTCGGCGTTGCGGTGGGGAAGGAGGCCGGCGAGGGGATGGCCCAGCCATCTGGGCCACATAGCCGTCGTCTGGCTGAGGTGGCTCCGGGTCGAGCGTTGGATTGTTGCTGATCGGAAGATCAGCAACCGGCGCAATTTCTAGCAGGGGATCCTCGTCGACATGCTCCTCGTCGTTGTCGTCACCGCTCCCTTGCTCATTGTCTTCTTCGTCTCCTTCTCACTACTGTGCCGGCTCCCCTTCGTCTTCGTTCAGACTCTCCTCCTCTTCCTCCGAACTTTCTTTGTGAGCTCCTCGCGGATTGTCTCCTCCAATTCGTCCTCGTACGACGGTCTGTAGAAAGCGGGATCCACGATGTCGCGCGGATCCAAATAATCCAGCCATGAAGGTGGAATTCTCGATGGGAAGCCCTCCACACAAGCTGACCACTGAAGATACGGCGACAGCGTGCGCGAGGTGACGTGGGGCACCAAGCGCAGGTCGACCTGGGAGACAATGCTGACGTCAAGATCGTCGGCCAGCTGCGCAATTGGGACCGTAAGCTCCTGGGTGAGAAGCCTCCGACAGCCTGGACGCACTGCCCTGAATAGAAAACCGAGAAGGTCCCCCTCTACTTCCGCCCGCCACGCCTAAATCAAAAGGAACTCCAATCGCTCAGACCTCCGATAATTTCTCTCGTCCCTCGTCCGCGCCACCCGTACTTCCGCCAAACACAGTGAGAGTTCGATGAAGTCTCTGCGCCACGCGTCCCACTGAGAGGGATCGAGGAGGGGAACAACCAGAGAATTTATGCAGAAGGAGCAGCGGGGATGAAGATCAGACTGCCAAAAGGTGGGGAAGGAAGAAGGAAGCTCGAAAGTAGAGATCGGGAAGGAGCTCATCGGGGATGGAAGGGGATGAGAGGGGGTAATTGCGTCGGCGGGTCACACCGATCCAACCGAAGGCCGTTGTATTCGATCGCTCGGATTGGTGTGATCACGTCCCCTTGGTGCGCCAGGAGCTGGGTCCACTCGTTCTGAAGATTGTGCACCCACAGAAGCAACGCCGCCTTGATTCTCGTGTGTCGGCAGGGGGGGATTGCCGTGAGATCTCCACTGAAATTAACCACCAATGTTATCCGGCCGACGCCCGCAGATGCTCGCTGTCGCAACCCGACAGCTTCGGCCAATATGATCGCGTTAGCCCTCCCGTCGACGTGGATCTCTGCTGCAGCGTAGACGCCCTTCGAGCAGAAGAATTGCGCAAGCCGCTGAAGGTCCGGACTAAGACGAGGATGATGCACCTACCGCAGTGTCAAATTCTCACGTGTTACCAGCGCTTCTTCACTTAGAGCTCTCTCCTCCATAAAGCTCATGGTGATGGCGAGGGTGACGGCGTATTCGACAGGGATTGAGAAGGAGAAGGAGATGTAGAGGAGATAGAGTCGTCATCGGGAGAGGTTGATGGAGAAGGAGACGGAACAGAGGGAAGAAGACGGAGATAGGACACGTGACGTGTGATCGGGCAAGCAGATCGACTGCCGGAAACCTCGGGAGCGAGGCGCACAGTGTCCACGCCGTTGGGTCCGAGTTCAATCACTTGATACTGTCCGAAGAATCGTGGCGCTAGTTTACCCTAGCGCGCACATTTCCTTACCTGCACGATGTCCCCTAACTTATATTGGGTCCTGGGACCCGCATTCCCGTTTCAAGCCTCGTAACTCCGGACCTGTCGGCCATGGGCCAATTCGGTGGACTGTTGTCGCTTCCGGGCCAGTCTAGGTAAGGACCGCTGCATGAGTTCCAGGTGTCTTTTGACTTTGTCCCGAGCGGTGGCCCTTGTGGGGTATCGGTTGAGTCCCGATTCGTCTCGGAGGCTCGGTATCGACACACACGCGACACTATTGGTCCGTAACTGGAAGGGGCTTAGGCCCGTCGATTCGTGGGGCGTTCCGCTGTCGCGCGCGGCGGTCCCGCACCCTGCTGGGAGCGCTGAACCTCACGGTCGTGTCACGCAGGATGTATTTCTGAAAATGAACCAGTCACCACTCTGACCGTGCGCGCGTGCTATACCTCTCACAACGCCTTGCGACAGGTCGGGACGTCGCGAGGTACAACTTACCTCTACCCGAGGGGTTGTCACCACCCTCAGGTAGGCGTATCCCTGCTGAGCTACCGGCCCACGTGCGAAGGCTTTTGCATGCCTGAGTAGAGGTAGGTCCGCCGAGGGCGTTTGCTCGATCGTTGTAGCATAATATGGGGTACGCGTTGTAAGACGCCTAAGACTGACCCGTTAGATACTCAGGTCGAACTTTGAGATGGTCGTCTTATTTCCGCTTTTGTTCTCAAAACACTTTCTCCTTCTAACCTTTATGATCAACGTATCAAAACCTTATCACTACCAAAGATAATTTATCTCACTCAACGTATGACTAATCATCAGATAGTATATAAGACTTGATTATGAATAGCGAGGTATTACCGCTGGGAACCCTTCCCACTTTCACAAATGCTGAGTGTCCAGACTCTTCAAGATGTCAATTCCAATCCAGCCCAAATCATGCACAAAACAGACCTGCACCACATAATGCAAAGACAGTTCACATGCCATGCACTAACGGTGTCAACCATCAACCATTGACATTGTCCCTAACTCCCCAAACCGTGCATGACAGCTCTATCTTTCCTGAGATGCAAGCCCAGCCCCCTCACATTTATTCAAAGGACCCTTGAAAGCGACCAGAACCATTTAGGCAACGACCACAGGTGACAGTTTTACTGACCATTGGGTTTGATTTTAGGTGTAGGTATCAAGCCGAGACAAAAAGTTGAATCGACAACGACCGACCTGTTATCGAGTGATGACAGAAAATTGAGTCCTGTTTGTAGGACTTCTCCTTCAATTGCAGTAGACCAAAGCAAAGACCTGCACACACACAAGTCAACAATGATTCAACATCCCCTTACTTGATTTCCACATAATGACATCTAAGGGTCAGACCCTTAGTTCTAGTTTATGAGCTTTGGGATCAACATCCCAAAGTCTAACCCCTACCTTCTATCTACCATGAATCGTCTATCACTCCTCCTCCTTTTTATTTTAAGGAGTTTCTTGCCTATGTCCTAAGTTGTATTTCAGGGAAACTCACATTTCCCCTTCCTTCAGTCCTTGCAGTTTCTCTCTCTTGCAGATAAACGCACTCTTTGGTGCTTTATGCGGTAGTCTAACAGAGTTTTACTCATGTCGTTCAGTGGTTTCTCCCTTCGGATCCCTTAGGAGTCTATCAACGAACCGAGGCTACGCTGAACTCTTTCTTGTCTAATCCTTTTTCCTACGGTATCTGCTTTCTTTTACGTTTCTTTCTAAAGGACCTTTGGGGTCGCTCCCGATGGAGCACTCCCTTCTTTCCTTTTCTCTTCTTCTTGTCCTGACAGGCGTAAGTAGTAGCCTGATTCACCCGGGAATCTTCCACTACTTGACCAATTCCAAACATTCCGTTAGTCAGAAGAGTAGTCGAGTCGCCCCACGGGAGCACCCAGCCACCCTTCAAAGTCCAAGCAGTCAACTAGTTCAGACAATCTAGTGCAAGCAATCGGATAACTCACCCGGGAGTATCCTTTTATCAATTAAGCAGGTGGTTAGGAGACCCATGTTGAGTCGTCTCAACACTTGACCCTACATTCAGAGAACATTCTAGATCCAGGTGTTAGTACAGAGTTTAAGTTGATAAGAGGTGACTTTCCCCGAAGCCTCCTATTTCTCCTTGATCGGAACTCAGTCTATTTTTACAAGTGTAATAGGATGACCCTACGAGAGTCACCCTACTACTTATTTAGAGTCAAACGAGTCAGGATTAAGTCAGTGGACTTAGACAAGCCGAAGTGCCTTACTTGGTACGTTTAGGATGTAGCCAAGCAGGTTATAGCATGACTCTACGGGAGCCTCCTATATCCGGCTTGAAAGTTTTCAGATTGAATGTTAGTTCTTATTTATACCGCCTGTCAGTCATACCTAGACAAATAGTAGGGTTACTCACCCGGTAGTATCCTTCTACTGTCCAAACACAATCATCATTTCTTCATTAGTAAACCTCTGAATCAAACAAGTATTAGGATAACCCTTCCGAGAGTTACCCTACTACCAGTTCAATGAGTAGGAGATCAGTCAAAACAACTCCAAGTTGAATAGCCTTGACTGTTCCCCTACTTTGCCCACTCGTCGCGAACGAGCAAGAGGTATGCCGATTTTCACGGAAGTCGACCAGATTGACCTAGACTTAGGAGTTCGTGTACTCACCCGGGAGTACTTAATTCCCTTCCTAAGTCTAGTCAAATCAAGTGAGAGGAGAACTCAACGGGAGCTCCTCGTAACCTGATCTAATGTTAAATAACTAGGTCATGAGTATCCAAGTAATGTCAATCCATTAGTCATACCAAAACAAGCAGCAGGGTTACTCACCCGGGAGTATCTCTTTTACTTGTCCAAACATAATTAACTCATCATTTTCTTGTTCGTTGATCCCCAAATCAAACAAAGTATTAGGATAACCCTCCCGGGAGCCATCTAATACCAATTCGATGTGTAGGGGACCAGTCAACTTTCACAAAAGCCTACTAGATTGACTTAGACTTAGGAGATCACGTACTCACCCGGGAGTACTTAATTCCCTTCCTAAGTCTTAGTCAAATCGAGTGATAGGAGATCCCCGCGGGAGTATCGGCTCAACGGTTGTTGTTAATGATTGTAGGATTGTACTTCACGGAAGTACCGATCAAATGACTTATGTTAAGCTGAAGGATGTACTTCACGGAAGTACTGGTTCAAATGACTTCTGTTAAACCGAAAGATGTACTTCACGGAAGTACCGGATTAATTGACTCTTGTTAGTTAAAGGGATGTACTTCACGGAAGTACTCGATCAAATGGCGGTTGTCAAGGTAACCTGCTTGTCAATAGGGAAGATGCACGGCATCTTCCTGCTACAAATGTCCGAGTTAACTAATCATTATACCAATTTGTTACTTTATTTAGGCTATTAGTATCAAACGATGTCAATACATTAGTCATGCCAAAACAAGTAGCAGGGTTACTCACCCGGGAGTATCCCTTTTACCTGTTCAGACATAATCAATTCATTCTTTCCTCGTTAGTTGATCCCCAGATCAAAGAAAGTATTAGGATAACCCTCCCGGGGGCCACCCTAATACCAGTTCGATGTGTAGGAGATCAAGACCACTTTTAGGTTAGTCGCCCTGATTGTTCATTTATTCGTTTATGTGTTAAATTGAGCAAAAGATATTGTTGACTTACACGGAAGTCGCACAGATCGATCTAGACTTAGGAGTTCGCGTACTCACCCAGGAGTACTTAATTCCCATCCCAAGTCTAGTCAGATCAGTGATAGGAGAACCCCACAGGAGCCTCTCATAACCTCTGCTTTTGTTAGTTGCTTGAAAACGCGTACCCCACGGGAGTACCGGATTAGTCATGCTTTGATTAATCACTTGAAGATATGTACCCCACGGGAGTACCGGATTAACCTTGGATTTAGCTGGTGAGTCAAGAGAGAAGATGCACGGCATCTTCCTGTTTCCAATGTATGCATGTCAAAAGTTAAGTAGTTAGGTGGATGGCAGCATAGTTCGCACGACGAGTATCCTTTTAGTCATACCATGCAGGCGGTTTGACGACCTCAATGGAGGCCTCCATAATAATGCCTTGGTTTTTCTCAAGACCATGCAGGCTAAGTTCCTTCTCGGTTCTTTCCTAGGTTTCTCTTCTGACATCAGGCATGTTCTAATTTCAATCATATAGCCCTTTTGCTTTTGGTGCTTTTAGTCCTGAAGAAAACCTAGAAACAGTATATCGTATAATCATACAAGCAAACAATAGAAGGGCGTAGCGCTTAAGGGTATATGGGAAAATAATATGTGACGCGTACCTTAAGGTTCCCTGCCTCCAGAGTTCCTCCTGAACTCCGGCAGAGCTCCCGCAATCGCCCTGTTGTTTGTTTGTCTGAGTATCCTTTGTCATAGAATAAAACTTCATATTCAAAGATATCATATCTTTTTAGGTAAGTGTGAAATCAAAAAGGAAGTAAGGGGATTAGTTTACAGGAGAATGGGGAAGGATGGAGGAGGCAGGTACCACCACATAGTGACGGTGTTCCTTCCTTTTTAGCGTCTTGCCCTTTCTTCTTCCCTTTCTCATGATGCTCAATATCAGAAATAATCCGTACTTAATTTTCAGTAAATAATAGTAACAATAATAGTAATATTAATAAATAATAATAATAATTATACGGAACATGACTGTGAATGTCATATAGAAACCCAAATTGCGAATCCAGCGGCTGCCTGAGTTAACCATGCATGAGTATGAAGTACAAGTGCATCGAGTATCCATAATACAATAGTAATGAGCCAATGTCCAAGCCCGCCGGCCACACCATTACAGTATCCAGAGTTGCCTTCTTCGTCTGGCGCACAACGCCCAGCCTACTACACCATACTATCCTACGCTACAGCTGGTTCACACAACAGGATCACTTCGGTTTACATAAACCCATATACATGACTGTCCATACCATCGGCGACCTCTCTTTTCATGTGCCGGGTACGCATCTCGTCACCCTCAATCAGACCTTGATTATCCCACACAACGCCTTATTCCCTAAAGATCACTTGATCATCCGTTGTACCCCCTGGCGCCCAGCAGCCCGGCTATGGTCACCTACGCCCCGCTGTCCTGTTTTGTGCGTAGGTGCCCAAGCACAACTTTTGTGGCCTGGACCAGCTATGTAGCGCAGCTTCGTGAGGTTCATGCGTTTACTTATGTGTTGCAGGAGCCTAAGTGCCCACATATGGAAATGTCGAATTGGACTGTGATGAATATTCAGGCCCGCCTTCGCTTAGGGCGGCCATCTCGCTTGCTGAGGCCATAACCCAGAACAATGTGAGGTCTGATAGGGCCACTTGAGGGCTTGTCCCTAAAATTAAAATTAAAATAATAATAATAATAATAATAATAATAATAATAATAATAATAATAATAATAATAATAATAATAATAATAATAAAATAATAATAATAATAATAATAATAATAACAATAATAATTATAATAACAATAGAAAGAACAATAGCGAACTCCAACAATCAATCAACATCCTACACATGAGACCAAATGGTTTTGGCCTGAAGTCTCCAGCAGAATTGCATCACGAGTCTCCCCAATTAAGGACACACCAAGAGTTCGTAATTGATCATGCAGAAATAATCCCATCATCATCAATGAAGAACCAAAGTTGTTTCCCTTTTTGGTGCTTGGCGTCCAGTCCACAAACAACACATCCTACCTAGCCTACTCCACAATGCTGAAGATGACGACAACAACCATCTGAAATATGAGCAGACGCCGGTCAATGTTGTTCGCCTCAAGCTCAGGTATGCCTCTCGTACCATTCACAATCCCGATTCTTCTGTCCTACGGATGCCATGCGCATCCATGTCTTGCCCAACTTCAAACAGACAACCCGGCCAGGGGTGCCTACTACCCTTCTTCTCTCAGCCGGTTGTTCAGGTTGTGTATGATTCAGTCTCCACCTGTCGGTATGTCTTTATCTGTTTGCACGTTTGTATCTGCTTTGCCCGATCGTATCTGTCTATGCCTGTTTATTTTGTCTGATCTTGCCTTGTTAGAACATTTGTCTGATTGTTTCTGTCGGAGCGTACGTCCGACTGCTCGCTCATGTAACTGTGTGACTGTCTGAGTTTATTTGTCTGTCTGTGTTGGTCTTGAAAGTCCGCCGCAGCCCTATCGGTCTGCACCCGTCAGTCTGTATCTGTCTGTGACAGGTCTGCGCCATTTGTCTGTTCTCGGCTCTCACTTTCTTGCTTCCTTTCTCATACACATACACATATGCACACACCCATGACCAGGCGGCGCGGTCTATCCATGCCGAGTCAGCAATACCCAGTCCCAATCGCACTTTGTCCAGTCAGCAGGTACCTAGTCCCGATCTCATCAAAGT
This sequence comes from Chara braunii, assembly GCA_003427395.1. Lineage (NCBI taxonomy): Eukaryota > Viridiplantae > Streptophyta > Charophyceae > Charales > Characeae > Chara > Chara braunii. Next base: position 121,099 of record BFEA01000318.1, on the reverse strand, counting down.
CCAGTTCTGCAAGTACCGTGCGGGACTGTGTGCACTACGGGCATGGGAGAGGGTCAAACCAACGAGCCGCAGAGGTATAACTCAAGAGGCAGCGCTTAGCCGTTCATCCATTCCTGCGTGAGTCATGCGGAAGTGCTGCTACAGTGACTCATGCGAGGTGGTCTGCAGTGAGCCCGAAGACGAAGTGGGCTGAAGAGACTGCGCAGCCACAGTCAACAGGGTTGAGTGGCCATGGCTGAGTTCACGTGTGTGTGAGCGTGCGAGGGTCAGTGGGCAAGCGTATGGGATATCCAGGGTGATCCTAAGTGAGTGTGTGTGTGCAGCAGAATAAGGCGCAGTGACGAACAGTGAGTTGTACAGGCGCTGATGAGCCATAGCCATCTGAAGCGAGCATGCATCTGAACTGTGTTCTTTGTTACCATATCTCTGAGATCTGAGGGTGTTTGTCGCCAGTTTGCTGCGCACATGTTTGCATGCATGAGAAGTGCGAATGAAAATGAGTCTGTTTGCAATAAAAACAAAATAATAATAATAGTAATAATAATAATAATAATAAGTTATTAACTATAATAATAATAATAATAATAATAATAATCATAATAGTAGGAAATGAGCGATAGCGAACAATGTCATCAGAAATCATACGGCATCATACACATGAGACCAGATAGTCGAGACCTCAAACCAGAAGCAGAAGTGCAGTACGAGTTCCACCAAATAAAAGCACAGCAAGGACTCATAGGTGGCAATGTTGAAGTAATCTCAACATCATCAACAAAAGGACCGATGTCGACATCCTATCTGGCGCCCATCAGCCAGACTACTAATGACAGATCCTTCCTAGCCTACCTACAACGTCGCAGGTGATGTCAACAGCCCCTCGAAGTACGAACACATCTCGACCATCATCAAGTAAGTCTCATGCATCACTCATAACCTCGATCCCCCACACAGAAGCCACGTACACCCAAAGACCACCATGCGCCCCACCCTGCATACTCTTCCTGACTATCCTACCTACAGCTGTGTACACACAGCAGGCTCACTTCAACTCTCAAAGACCAATGCACATGACTGTCGACACCATAGTCGACCTCTCTTCATGTACCAGGTATGTACCTTCACGTCACCACCACCCTTATTCTTCTCTTTCTCCCTGTGTCTGTGTTTGTCTATCATGTATGGTACCTGTGTCTGTATATCTATGTCTGTGTCTGTATGTTCGTGTCCCGTATGTCTATGTTGTGTCGTGTATGTATGAGCCTCAGCTAGTAGAATTGCATGTCTGTCTCTCGCAATCTATCTGTCTATTGCTGTTTGTTTGACTGTCTGTCCTTGTCCATGTCCGCCTGTCTCACTGGATCTGTTTTTCCCTTTTCTCCATCCCTCTTTCTCTATCTTTCCCTCCTCCTTCTCTGTCTTCTTTCTCAATCTGTCCTTCCCCCAGTTCCCTTCATGCATGCAATCTCCCTCCATTCAGTGTCTATCTGTCTATTCATTTGTCTACCTGTTTCCCCCTGTCTGTCTGTGTGTGTGTGTTCTTGTAGGTTCATTTCTGTATGTTTATCTAATCCGTCTGTGATGGCATGCATATGCCTGTCCTTTCTCCCTCTCTCTCTTGTTATCCTTAGGCACCAAGTAGTCAGGTAGAGAGAGGGTAGGAAAGAGACGGCGGATTTCAGAAGAGGGAGAGGAAGAACTTTCTCTCTCTCTCTCTTTCTCTCATTTTCTCGGCCTGTGTGTGTGTACGTGAGCTCGTGGGGTATCCAAGGTGATCCGGGGTGGAAGTGTGAAGTGCCCAGGGGCATCGGACACAGTGACGAGAGTTACGAGGCACGGGCGTTGATGCACCATAGCCTGTTGAAGCGTGCTCGCTTCTTAACTGTGTCTTGTTTTTCATACCTTCGAGTTTTGAGTTAGGCGTTATGCCCCAGTGTGAATCGCTATCTGTTGTGCATGTGAATTGCAAAAAAAAAGGCGAATCTGTCTGTATATCAATAATAATAATAATAAAAATAGTAATAATAATAACAATAATAATAATGATAATATTAATAATAATAATAATAATAATAATAATAATAATAATAATAATAATAATAATAATACAAATGTAAGAAAAACGAGAAATAACGTACTTCAGCAATCAACCAACAATATATATATGGATCCAGATTGTCCCAACCTCGAACCAAAAGCATGATAAGAACTCACCAGGAGTTCATAACTGACAATGCTGAAATAGCCCCATCATTACCTACGAAGAACCAGAGTTGATATCCTATCTGGCGCTCGGTGCCCAAACTACATGTGGCGAATCCTAACTAGCCTACACTATGAAGTCGAAAGATGACACCAACAGCATTCCCAACGTACGAGCATATGGCGACCAATGTCGCACACTTCTAGCACCAGGTATGTATCGCGCTACACTCACAACCTCGTTCCCAACTCATAGAAGCCACTAGCATCTCGCCTCTCCCTCTCTCTCTCTCTCTCACTTTTTCTCTTTCTGTCATTTGCTCGTCTCCTTCCCATCTTGCTCGTGTGCTTTCCTCCTATCGCACGGATTCCCTCGTAGGTACATAGCTAGAATCGAAGGTGATGCCCAATCGCATTAATGGCAAAAATAATAATAACAATAATAATAATTATATATTAATAATGATAATATAAAGAAAAACGACTGTATACACGCCATCTTACCGGTCTGATACAGTCGAATGGAGGGTGAGTTGTAATCGGGATGTGAGGGTCAGGCATCCGACTGAGGTGATAACGAGCTACCGTGGTAAGCCTCTCTTTTTCTCACCTTCACACTTCCTCTCCCTTTCTTCCCTCCGTCCACCTCCTTTCCCTCCAAATGATAAGCTTTTAAAAGAACTTTTCACAGCGTCCCTAGAGGCAGATCGCCGCGATCTCCGCACTCCAGACACTTCACCGGACCATTCAATCGGTAGGAGTAACACCGGTGTATACAGAGGGCGGGGACGTAATCAGTGCGAGTTGATGACTAGTGCTTACTAGGCATTTCCTTGTTCAAGTTCGATAATTTTTGCCAATGTACCCCCGGTAATAATTAAACAATAGTTAATAATTTATAATAATAAACAATAAATAATATAAATAATAAATAATAAATAATAATAATAGTAATACTGGCAATAATAAAATATCCTACCTACGTTGACGGCCAGATTCATTTACGTCGGATCGTCCACCAACAATCATGTCTTATACTCCCCTCCTCTCTCTTTCTCTCACACGCACTCACGCACTCATACTCATATTCCACCGATAGGACGAGCAAAAAACAGAATGAATCTTCCGTTAAAACGTGGCAATATACACTGCCACTTTTCGATTTGCTAGTTCTATCGATCCAAGCAGCGTGTGGCGAGCTGCGGGAGGGAGACTTTAGCTATTGGCCAAAATTGGAGACTTACCGCCTCTCTCTCTCACTCTCACACACACACACACATCATATATAGGATGAGCAAAAACGGAATGAATCTTCCGCTGAAACGTGGAAATATACACCGCCACGTTTTGATTTGCTCATTCTGTCAATCCAAGTACCGCGTGGCGTGCGGCGAGGTATGGGTGGGAGACCTCACGCTCTCACCCTCTCGTTTCACCTTGACGATATCTCCAGCGCAACAGGTACGTAGTAACCCAATCTTGTATCACTCATCTTTTCCTTCTCTCATCCCTCTCGTCCTCCTCTCTCTCTCTCTCTCTTTCTCTCTCCCTACACCCTGTTGTTCTCCATAAAGGCGCAGACCAGAACAAGAACAGACCTTCAATACAAAGTTCAAGATAGTGTAGCGGAAGACTTAGACGCCAATGATCCGAATGATCAATATCGCAGCGCAGGAAGAAAGTGCCATGTTAGACATGCACAGATGAAGAGGAAGGATTAGACGAGAGGGGGGGAAGAGATGGGAATGCCGTCATCATCAAGCTTTTGTCACTAATCCCAACAAACACTCGTTGCCGTGTCTGAAGTCCAAGAGCCGAGTCTGGATCCGGTGTCGTCAAACTCTGTCTCTTTTCTTTCGTAGTCTGTAGGTGCAGTGAAGTCAGATGTCACGAGGGGGGAGAAGGAGATGGTGGACTGAGAAGAGGAAGAAGAAGAACTCTCTCTCCCTCACTGTGTGTATTCGCCCAACCTTTTTCTCTCTTTCTCACTCTCTCTCTCTCTCTCTCTCACACACACACACACTCCATCGATAGGATAAGCAAAAGCGGAATGAATCTTCCGCTGAAAGGAGGAAATATATACAGCCACTTTTGCTTCGCTCATCCCATCGATCCACGTGGCGTGCGTCGAGGTGCGGGTGGGAGACACATACTCACATGTACATCTTGCTTTTTCACACACATCCACACACATACATGCTCACACACACACTTAGTGATAATGTATAGTTCCACGATCTGGCGGTAGACTCATTCGATTTTGCTTATCCTATCGATGTTAGTGGTGCGAGGCGATCTGTAGGTTGTAAGCTTAGCTGATTCCCTCTCTCGTTGATGGAAGTGACCGACGACCAAAGTGAGATCGTCGCTCATTTATGCACATTCGTGTATTCCTTATACTAGTATATACACATACGTAGCAGTAGTAGTAGTAGTAGTAATAATAGTAGTAATAGCCAACGTCGTAAGACTTACCTATCTTTCCTTTACTTCTCTCCTTTGTCATCTCCGTAATCGCCGCTGTCGTCGTCAACGTCACTATAGATGGTCTGCCTCTCCTCAGGTAAGCGCTCCGGCACCTTGCTTCCTTCCTCCTTCACTCCTCTCCTCCTTCTCCTTTTCCTTCTTTCTTCCCTTTTTTCTTTTCGCACATCTCTTTTTGATTACTGCCTCCTTCGTACTGACTCCCCTTGTTCTGAGGTGTCATCACCATGCGCGGTCGGCCTTTTCTTTCTTGTCGGGATCGCCACTTTCCTGTTTGCACCTTCCTCCTGGCTGGCGAGCGCCCCCTCTCTTTGCGCCCACTCCTTTTCACCGTGCACTTGCTAACTCACCCTTTTTGCAACATAACTTCTTCCCTCGAGATCGTCTCCTCCTCTTCACGCAATTGCGCGATCTCTCTTCCCCTCTCTCCCTGCTCCTTCTTTGCTCACGTTCGTGTATTCGTGCGGCGTTCTCCTTTCTCGCGTGCCGATTTTTCTCCCTTCGCTCTTTTGCCACTTACAGATAGCTCCCCGGGATGCCGTTGTGGTTGCCCTCCTTCGGGCACTGCGATCCGAGTGGTCGGTAATCCAACTTTGGCCAAATTTGTTGTTATCTCCCTATGTTGAACCTGCCCTGATTCAGAGGCAGATTCACTTAGGTGAGGTTTTTACGGGAGTTTTCAGGCCACACGGCCTAAAAAGGAACCAATAATAAAATAAACAAATCTAACTAATAAAAGAGAAGAAAAAGAAAGAAAAGAAAAAGAGCAAAACAGAAAAATCCAACTACTATTTTCCCCGATGTGCCAACTGTCACAACGGGCTAAAACTCTAACTTGCTCCAAGCTTGTAGTCACAGGTTCGAATCCCGCCATCTGAGGACGAGCGGAAAAAGGCAGGCCCTGCCTCTCACAGCTAGCAAAAGGAATTAGCCCGGAGGCAAGTCGGACTCGATCCTAAGATCCTTTGCGTATCAGTCTCAGCCTGTACCTACTGGGCTAGCTCCTTGTTCGGTTCTATTAAGAGTCAATCTGCCCTAAGTAGAGTACATGCTCAGTCTAGTCAGTTCATAAGGCTTGTGTTCTACCGTAGGGGAAACCCAGGCCACTGTTGGTCATCGCAGCCTGTTACAGTAGGTTAGGTCCCTTTTGTTTAGTTCCCCCGGCCACATGGTCGGGGCTTTTATTAATTTTTGCCTTTATTCTATCCTGCGGGGAGTGGTTTTCCCGCCCCGCTTTTCCGATATGCTCGACGTCTACGGACTTGAGCTGAGATGGTCATACTTCCCCAATTGTCAATTGACTGAGGAAGACTGTTGCCGCGCCCTGCACGACTCTTTTCTGTTTTGGCTAACCTTCCGACCTTGTGGTCGGAGGTTTTACTTACTAACCACTTTGCAGTTTCTGCGCGTGCCGGAATGGCGTGCGTGGTCATTTTTTGTTTACTAACCTCCGTCGTCTTTGCACGCTCCGCGAGCATTCGAAATTTTCAACCCCTGTCTCTTGTCCGCTTGTGCCGTGTTTTGGCCCTTGCGGTTTCTAACTTTCATGACCATAACAGTCGAGGGGTTTACCCCAGTTTCTGTTTTTAGCTGACGTGTTGTGTCGACTGTAAAATTATGAGCGGATACCCTTGTAAGGGTATCAGCTCCGACACCGCGATGGACCGCCAAGATGTGGTCGACGATATCAGGCCAGGGTCGGGGGTCATGTGCCGCAATATTCCGCCGCAAGGCCGTCTTTATCACCCTATTCGCGTTTTCCACTAATCTGTTAGACGGGGACATGTGCGGGGCCGTGTGTCGTATGGAGACGCCGTGTATGACCAGGTTCCTCTTGACTTCTCCTCTAAATTCGACCCCATTGTCGGTCAGGATCTCTTCAGTGTCCTGGTGCATGCCTAGAAAACGATTGACGTACCGCGCAATTTCCGCGGCTTGTCGTGTCTTGCAGGGGTAGGCCTCGATCCACTTAGAAAAGTGGTCGATGAAAACCAGCAGAATTGAATAGTCGCAACTATTCGGTCCTGTGGCACCATTATATCAGTAGTATCCATACTAACCTTCTGAAATGGCCGTTCAACCACAGTTGGGACTATCGACCTAGGCGGTTGGGTTGGGGCCTTGTCAGCAGCGCAGACCTGGCAGTGTTGGACGATGAATTTAACGTCGTCCCGGATATTAGACCAGTACCATTGATTTCTGTCAATCGCAGCTTCGGTAATACGCACGGCAAAATGCGCCGCCGTCTCCTCAAGGGTTGTTCGTACCCAGTCGTACAGCATAAACGGGTGCGGAACTACTAACCATGCCCCACTGCTGTCTGTTTTACGCTTTTCTAACCGTCCGTCCACCCATCGGTAATCCCGTGCTCTTTCATTGGCCCTCCTCCGATCCTCCTTGGAGAAGGTTTCGAGGGAGTTCCCTACCACAGTGGCTATCAAGGCGACATCTGTCCAGACTTCTGCTCTTCTGAATTTTCGAATTTTGTCGGGGCCTTCCGACGTGGCATCGAGGAATCGGGCTTCCGTCGGAATCTTGTCAGTACGACATAAGGGACAGAACCAGGGTCTATCGCTACTCCGATACTGTATGCACGCACCATGAGCACGTGCGACACATTTCCGACAGTCTACCCATTCAACATATCCCCTCCCTTTAGGACACATGTGGACGGAATAGACTCGAGAGATTGCCTCGCAGAAATAGCAAAATTTGTCAGGAAGAGAGGCGAAAGAAGAGGATGGGGAAGAAAGAGAGGGAATCTGGACATTACCTCTGTCAGCCATTGCCCTTCACCGGCTTCCTGCCACATGGAATAACCACAACTTCTCCGTACTTTGGACCGTTATTGATGTCCGAATCCTTCCACGGTGTGATTTCTTCCGCCTTTGGTACTTTACCGGGTCGGTGCAAACGTGTCAGTCCGTCAGCGTTGTCGTGTCTCTCCGTTTTTCGATGAACAATGTCAAACTCATACTCTTGCAACCGCACTGCCCATCTTCCGATCATGCCCGTGTAGTTGGTTAGCTTTTTCAGAGCCAACAGAGGTTCATGGTCGGTGACGAGCAGAAACTTTTGACCGTACAAATACGGATGGAAGTTCTGGATACCCCACACTACCGCATAGCATTCTCCTTGTGGCGCGGAATCGTTTCGTCACTCGTCTGGCACCGTCCGGGAAGCGTACTCAATGACATGCTCCTTCCCATCGTTTCCCTTTTGTGCCAGAATGGCCGAGATAGCCTCCGGCTACCAGTCGGTGATGAGAATAAACTGCCGAGAGGGGTCCGATCGAATCAGAATCGGGGCCGTGACGAGAGCATCCTTCAGGGCCCCGAAGGCCTGGTCGCACTCGTCATCCCAATGAAGGGGCTGTTCTTTTCGCAGCAGGTTTGTCAGAGGCCTTGCTTTAGCCGCGAACCCCTTGATGAACCGCCGATAATACGAGGCCAGGCCCAAGAGGGCTCGAACCTGCGTCAGTGCGGTCGGAACCGGGGCCTCTTTGACCGCTGCGACTTTTCGAGAGTCCGGCCGCAGGCCTCCTCGTGTCACCGCATACCCCAAGAATGAGATTTCCGGGAGGAAGAACTCGCTCTTTTCCAGCGCGATCTTGAAACCTGCGTCTCTCAACGCACCCAACGTCCATTTGATGTATTGCGCGTGTCCGTGAAACGTGTCCGAGTACACCAGAATGTCATCCACGTACACGATAACGCAAAAGTAAATCATCCCCTGAGTCAGCCGTGTCTTATTGACAAAATTCTGAAAAGTCACGTTCATCGCCCTCTGAAACGTGGCAGGCGCATTGTTGATTCCCATCGGGCACCGAACCTACTGCCACGTGCCTTCAAACAAAACGAAGGCAGTCTTGGGCGGATCTTCTTCCTTCACCAAGATATGATGAAACCCATGCCGAACGTCGAACTTGCTGAAGTAGTGGGCACACCCGATTGCATCAAGCAGATCATCAATCCGGGGAAGGGGATACACATCTCTAATCGTGATATCATTTAGCTTTCGATAATCGATGCATATGCGGACTGACCTGTTCTTTTTAGAAACCAATACAACTAGGAACGACCACGGACCGGTGGCAGGCTCAATCCATCTGTTTGCCTTAAATTCCCTGATTCGTTGCAAAGTCGTTTTGCGCTCTGTCAACGAGTATCAATACGGCTTGCAGTGGATCGGGGAATGATTCCTGGTCTGAATCTCATGCTGAACGACCACAGATAACCCAATATCGGCATCGAACACGCTAATCGTCCCTTGATATTCTATAAAAATATCAGCGATCAGCCGATGGATCTCATCTTGTACATAATGGGGCACATGCAATTCATATATTTGATCCAAGATCCGAACGTTAACCTGCTTCGTGTGTATACGCCGAGTAGTGTTAAGCGGTGCGGATATAAAAGAGTGATCCGATCTCCAAGAAAACACAGTGTCCACCATCTGTGTTTCATCCTCCCTGATCGCTATATGACCTTCGGGGGTTATCCCGTCGCAGATATCTCGCCAGGGCACGCTTTTGGGCGAGATTTTGATCCCGAGTTCCTCGAATCTTGCCTCGATGCGCTGAGGAGGTTCCAAAGATTCTGCTTCGGCTCCCAAACGCAACAACTGAACCTCTTTTGCGGGCTGAAGCAGGGATGGAGGTAAGCCAGTGAGATCACAAAAGGAACGTTTGTCACTATACCGAAGGAGGAGGGGAGATACGCCTTTGTATAGGGTCCGAGGGGGTTCCAAGGAATCAACCAGCCTCGAAATTTGTACAAGGGGTTCTCCCATGATCATCATATGAGCATTCCGTGCGGTTAGATGCATGGTACGCGCAATAGTGCGAAGCGACGGGTAGTGAATCCGCTGCCGTACTAACCGTGTAACGACTGCATCGTCATCGTCGTCGCTTCCCGCGTCGTTCGATGATTGGCCTCCGTCCACAGGTGTACTCCAAGAGACCATGCGGAGCGCTCCCCTTGTTTCCGGAGAAATTCGGGGTACTACCTTAACCGACGTTCGAAGAGTTAGTCTCATGGGTATTACATACGGCTTTCCCCCGGTATTCCGGAGAATGACGGATTGGCGTTCGAAGTCTAAATTAGCACGCAGCGCCACCAATGCAGGAAGCCCGAAAAGAACGTCATACGTATTCACATCCAGCACCACAACATCTCCTAAAGCATGCACTTTTCCCAATCGGAACGCGACATTCGTCATTCGCCCTACTGTCTTGATCTTCTCCTCGTCAGCCGATACGAGCTGGTCCTTCTCGGTTAGCATAATCAAATCATTCTTCCTACCCGCTCTCTCGACTACTCGGAGTGATATCGCTAGGACAGCCGCTCCCGAATCTATGATCACACTATACGGCACTCCCCAGACTTCAATATCACATTCGGCTGACTTCCACAGAATCGGCTTGATCCGAAGAAAGTGGTCATCTTTCTGTATCAATCCGACTCGGATGGGGTCAGGGGCGACGTCCGCCTTTTCCTCCGAAGTCGTCGCCTTCGCCTTCTGATCTTTTGCGCGTGCAAGGGCGAATCACTTCCGGTTTGCTTTGCAATGCTGCATCATACGTTTGTTCACCTGTTCCGAAATGGAGAGTAGGAGGCCGATTGGGAGAGGGATTCGATAATCCAGTGCTCGGGTAACCTTGAGGACATCGATTTCCCCTGTAACAAAGGTAGGGCCTCCCGTCTCCATTTCGCTCGACGAAGGCCTCCATTCGGCGACATCTCTAGACTCGAGTTCCGGTCGAATTGTCCCAATCATTCCCAGCCCCGGGTATCCTAGTGATACATACTGCTCCAGTGGGATAAGCTCGGCTGCTTCCTCACTGGAAATCATCATTCCATTACTCCCCCCCTGATCATCCATCATGGCTCCTACACGTCCTGGGTCGTTAGCTATAGGAGCTGCAGCTGCGGGCGCGACCTCGGTCCGAGGCTGCATGGCACGATGGGGGCAATCTCGGGCCAAGTGTCCCGGTTGATGACATGTAAAACAGGCATTTGCCGATGTCCCGGCTGGCCCCGCTGCAACTTGTGCAGCAGCCATGCCTCCCTGCATTGGTGCTCGCACCGCAATGGGTCGCATATTCCGCGTCATAGCTTCTAATCGGGCGTTGTGCTCTCGCTGTTCCTTCTTGCTTTCTTGGATTAGACTAACCAATGTTTTAGTTAGCTCCAAGATAGCAGTAGACTCATTCGTTCTTGCGGATGACTCGATGGTGGGTGGCGGTGGAGGTGGCTGCGTTACGGTTGGGGACGCCATTACCGGGATTTGCCTCTTTACAATCGCTCCACATGGTGCGGTCCTCGATGTCACCTGTTCTACATACGTGACGGGTCCGACTACGAATCCCATGTTTTCGAATTTGTTTTGCAGGGCGGCCAGTTCCGCCCTTGCTTTCACAAGTTCGGACGAGTCTCCTTCTCTACCATAATCCTCATTTTCTAAGAAGCTAGCTGCGAACTTCCGCTCCATTTCTTCGGCAGCGTCCATAATTTGTTGCAGCGTGTGGTTAATGGGAGATAAGTTTTGCGTAGCTTCCCCCGAATCGTTATGTTACGTAGTCCATCAATGAACAGGTCCCGGCCTACCTGCTCGCCCCGATCCGTTTTTACAAACATTCGATGAAATTTATTCCGATACTCGGTAATGGATTCGAGTGGTTTCTGGACTCGATCCTTGATCATATAGAGTGCTTGTTCGGGGTGAACATAATCGAAGTGGTTCATGAAATCCCGCTCGAATGTGGAAAGATCCACCCATACATAAGTGCTATACCAATGATGGACGTCTCCCCCCATCCGCGTGGGGATGTTGATCTGAGCTTCATCGTTCGTATACCGCTGAGCTCGAAGCGTGGCCAACCATGCTCCGGCGAGATGGTGTGCTGGGTCAAATAAATAAAGATCTGGTGGAGCCACCGGGACTCACGCAGGCGGGTTGGGCGGTTGATTGGGGATGACCGCCGCAGCGGCTGCTGCAGCAGCGGCCGCAGCCATGGCGCCTGTTCGCCTTGTGGCGGATGTTCGGCTTCGTGTATTTACAGGACTACGTCGGCGTGTATCACCAGCTGAAGGGCGCCTACGCGGAGCCAGATCGCCTCGCCTTAGCCAATATTGAGTCTACAGACCCTATCGCTTAGCCACGTGTCGGGCTCCGATACCAACCTCACGCCCGGCGCGCCTTTCTGATCGGAGTGAGATGTGGGCCTGGAAGTGCGAAAAGGGGTGGGCCAATGATTTTTGGAAAGTGGGGGTGGAGTCCCAGGTCGGAACTGAGATCTCCAGTGGCAAGGTTAAGGGGCATAGATGCAATAGAGCAATGGGGAAATTTACGGGCGCGGGCTTGCACGCTGGTTGTGTGGGGCCGTCCGATCCTGACGCGATCGCCAGTTCTAGGGAGCCTGTCGAGGCGGTCCTTGGAGCCTACGCATTCGGGGCCCACCACGTGGCGTGGGCTGGTGGGGACTATGCCGAGGTGCCGAGGCTTCGGGGGCTCAGGTATGGGCACGCCGCCTGCAGCTTCTGCACGGGGTGGAGGGCCAATAAGGTGCTATGGAATTCCACGGTACTACTGTAAGCTGATGATAGGGGAGGAGGAGGTGGTATGGTGGGAAATTAGTGGCGATAAGGACGAAGCCGGGGGTTATGAAATACTGCGTGTTGTACGTGTTTGGGTAGTCGGGTCCCCGCGGGTCGCTTCGTACGGCGAGATGGAATTCCCTAGCGCAGAATCTATCGTTTTCTGTGAGSCAGGGGAACACCGGGTTCCTCAAACTTCCCCGTAATCGGAKTTGCTCTTCTTCCCASATTTCCCSGTACCCAAAATASGACTCGTAATCCTCGGAATTCCAAATATACGTCGGACTCCGCGAGCTCGTCATTCTTTCATCACTCACGCCTTGGGGGATAAGTTAATCGGGGAGATCACCGCTCGTAAGTGCGTAAGAGAGATGCGAACAAGTCGCACTTACGCGCACTTACGCATGATGGGTAACCTGATCCCGATTGACATCGACTCCTACTTCAGCGAGGGGCTGGCTACACGCGTTAGCCAAGACGCGACTGGCGAGTCCGAGTGGTATGGACACATGTAAGYCGCGCTCCGTCCGGATCGCACTTGCATGTGCCCATATGGTACGTCGGATGGTGCGCTCCAGACTCCCCRTAAGGTACAACAAGCCAACACACTCTGTTGATCACGCCAACATGCAATCCCCATTTTCATTCATCATGTACGAGGGTTCGCAGGAAACGATCAAAAATGAAAGGCGAGGGTGCGCGAACCATCCATACATCATTTGCAAAAGAGGATTACGGAGAAGGAAAGAAAAAGGAGAAAACATCGATGAAGAACCAAATCGAACAACAGGACGAGTATATGGCTGCAAAGACAAGGGCGAATTGCCCGTAATCGACACCAAAATTTATATGCACAGATAAAAAAGGGAACGAAAAGAAAAGCGCAAATCCATGTCCATCCTCAACCTCAACTCTCTCTCCTCTATCTCTTTCTCTCTCTGATGCCGACAGTCCGTCGTCGCGCATCAACACACGAAGCCGTCACCCCGCTTGGTCCTCCTGCGCCCCTCAGGTTCGCTCCGCGCCCACAGTCCGTCGTGGCCCGCGTCAACCCCACGCATTCGGCACCAGCTCGTCGGGTCGCCCGACTCCCGCTTCACTCACCTCTTACTTCGCTCGTGTACCGACCCTATCGATCGCGCAACCCCGAGCTTCCAGCAACTGTTAAGAGGGCAAGTTAATCGCGCAGCCGGAATTTATAGCGTGCATGCATGCGCGAAGAACACGGAATTACAAGGACGTAGATAGATGGGGGAAAGGGAGTGCTTACGTTTGCGTGGTCGGGCCGCGGCGTGGGGGACGTACCCAACTCCACGCATCGATCCGAACATGCAAACGCAGCTACCCTGATAGGGAGGGGAGAGAGGAAGAAACGAGGCGGGAAGAATAAGGAGCAAGAAACAGAAAGATACAGTTACAAAAGTGTGCGCCCAAAATTACAGTTGCAAAAGGATTAAGGCGCCAATCAATCAAGGTCTTGGCGCAGCAGCAAGAAAGAGCGCGCGAACACGCAAAGCAGCGTCCAAGAAAAACATAAATTCCAAAATTTCAAAATTCCTAGCTAGCCTGCCGACATTATGAAAAAGGTCCGAAAAGAAAATCAAAATTCTGAAGGACGTATGGCTCCGACCAAGATTCGAAAAGAAAATTCAAAAAAGGGAATTCAAAAAGAGACACCGAAATTCCCGCGCGATGTCTACGCGCCCAAAAGTCCGACAAACAAAATTAAAAGAAGGGAAACGAAAGAAAAGAAGCGACGTCAACGTTTATTAATCGCACACTCGGCGCGCACTCCGCATCCATCCAACCAAGTTTCACCCCCTTTTCCCCGTGCATTCCCGAATTGTCCCCAACTGTCATCAGGGGCTCGTGCGAAAACGAAGAAACAACGAAGAAACCAAGGACACACATGCAATTTTTCCATGAACCCGTCCAGTCGACGTAGGACCCCGCTTAGCACTTCGCGCCGAAAGTCGCGCATTACAGAAGCTAGTTCGTCACAATACCCCTTTCTGCATCCATGAAGGTAGGACTTTCCACTGGCAGTAGATACTGTACAAGCCAAAAATTTATTAGAGATCCCGATACACACTGTGAGGGAGAAAAAAAAAAAAAAAGAACATAGGATAAGGGCGAGATCCCATTGGCAAAGACTCGAAGGATTGTAGTAAGTGTCTGAATGTGGAAGTATTTGTAGACAGGTGCAAAAAATTGAGAGTGATCTACTTTTCTGCACCTCTGCGTGGAACACGTCCAGATTTAGGCACTTCTTCCAGTCCTCTTTGCCAGTGGGATCTGGCCCTTAGTCCCCTAAGAACAGTCAAAGTCCGTCCAGTACCCAACTACCCACAAACGATCGAGTTTGGAAACTCGGACCATTGCCTAAAAAGCAGCCCGCTACTGACTTCAGGACTGACACCCAGTAGACTTAGGGGTGGACCCCACTGGCCAGGGGCTGGAAACTGGTGTTGCCCACAAAAAACGGCCTACCGTGGTTGGAAAAAACTTGACGCATTTTGAAGGGACCCCAACGCAGACCAATAGTTTCGGCACTGGAAAAGGCATGGCATACCCGAATAGGAAACCGCCGAAGGGTGTTTCCCGAAAAGGCAAGTCGGGCGGGTGCTGTGGACCATGGCGGCCCTTGGGAATACCGTGCGACACCATGGGAAAATACGAATGTCCGCCACGGCACAGAACGGTCCACGGCGAGGGTGCATGGTCTACGCCGTGTAGCCCGTGTCTGGAAACTGATGGACATGCCCCCCCCCTTGCTCAACTGGCCGCCTCCTTGGAAAGGGTCTGGAAACAGGTCCGCGTGGAATTTCCAGACCGCGGACCATGTAGAAACGCCCCGTCACCATTTCCGCAACCTCTTTCCAAGCGCAGTGAGGTCTGGAATTCCTTTCCTGGCCGGCTTTCCACACCGGTTTCCAGACCCAGTGGGGTCTGGAAAACACCCCGGCGCCCAAACTTTTCCAGGCCGCCGGCCAGTGGGGTCCACCCCTTAAGTCCGTAAACAATGAAACCAACCTGTACCATGAGATTTCTGGGACTGAAAACCAGGTCGACCCAGGGACTGGAACCCGCGAGAGTGAAACAGAACAGCGTCCGTACTGAAAGGAAAGGTCCCACAGGCAAAAGTAAAAAAACAATCAGATGTCCTTCAATATATGCAGGCGGTTCTTGATTATGAGCGAGGCCTCACCGGCCGAGCCCACATCAGGAAACGCAAAGTCCCTTGAAAAAGAAGTGAAAACACTGCCATGTATTCCTATTTAAACGAAGAGGAAGGCAAAAGGCAGGACAGTGCTATATGCTGTAACCAATTCTAGACACAGAATATTGCAGCAGACTACACTGCAAAGGGCCTGGCTAAATCTACATCCAGCAGGTAATCAGAATGGATAGGACTGAGCCTAGTCCACGAAATATCCCAATGTACAAAGAGCAAAAAAGATTTGAACTAAAAAACCTTGAACAAAAGAACATTCAGCAACAAATTCTACAGTACTTGTCAAACCACAAAAAAAGCGGAAAAAACGATCTGTGGATGGCCTCCCTCAGGCAGTTGCACTTTGACCAAGTCAGGGAAACGAACCCAATGTTGAAGAAAGGTTCTCAGTGCCTTCGCTGTGTATCCTTTTTTTTGGACTTTAAAAGACCACTCAGTTGATATGGTCTGTTTTATTCCGAATTTAACCTCTGCTCTTACCATTGCCGGAGTCAGTCTTTCTCCCCTGTAGACCCCTGAATTCCTGAGCGTCCAGAGTGTCCACAACACAGATCCTCGAAGGGTTTCTTCAGGGAAGATCAACGGCCCTTTAATTTGATGTCGTCGCGTAGCTGCCCCTAAAAGAACAAAATTGTCGTCCCATCTTTCCGCCAGATCAGGTATGGGGACTGATCCCGATCTCCACCATTCCCAAAAGGGCCTTGAGAGGTCGCAGTGCAGCAACATATGCTGAAGGTCTTCAATCCTCGTTCCAGGGCATAAACTACAGAGAGACGAGGCTTTAGCTGTGCGTCGAGCGCACCATGAAGCTGTAGGTACTGCGAGGTGGGCTACGAGTCACAATTGACTCGCATGTTTAACCACTGGCAAATCCAGCAGTAGTCTCCAGTATGTTGAGAAGCCTGGAGCAAGTCTCGGGAGCATATCTTGTATCCAACCGGTAGCCATCCATCTTTTTGCCACAGTCCAATTAATATAGATCTGTGGTCTCATGAGATTCTATCCCAGCTTTGTGGTATATTGGTGGAGGAGGACGGGTTGCTGTTTACGGGGATTTATTATCCAGCCCCAATCCCTCTGATCCACCGGCAGATTGTATGATGGTTGTGCTAAACAGTAAGGGCGATTGCCCGTAGGGGTCTCCAAGACACACACTGGTTGCATCTCCAGTTGTTGTGGCGGGGGTAGCGGAATTTCTGCATCCGTTAAAATTGGAACGATGCAGAGAAGATTAGCATGGCCCCTGCACAAGGATGACACGTATAAATCGAGANAAAAAAAAAAAAAAAAAAAAAAAAAAAAAAAAAAAAAAAAAAAATCAGATCAATGACATGTGGTGCCATACCTCCAACCGTCGACCTCACAACAGAACAGTGACAAGAAAGAACTACAGTTCCTACAGTGAACAGTGACAAGAAAGAACTACAGTTCCTACAGTGAACAGTGACAAGAAAGAACTACAGTTCCTACAGTCTTCCCCCTGGTACAACGTACGGTCGTTTTAGCTGAATTCAGACCGAAAGGTAGACCAAATTCAGCTATAATGACCGTACGTTGTATTCGGGGAAAAACTGGAGTCTCCATGGCACTCTCCACCCACCACCCCAATGTGACCTCCTGCGGTTCAACCCAGGGACCGAGATGCCCTTGGTTTCCAGCCATAAATGGAAGAGACACGGGAAAAAAAAGGGGCATACATAAGACGCGGTTCCAGTCAGTCCTTCCAACGACTGGAATAGCACGCCATCATCGCCCCCCAGCCGCGCCCAGCTGAAAAAAAAAAAAATTCGGAGAAAAAATACAACTGCACCTCTTTATTAGAATTGTAGTCCCGCCCCGCCCCCCCAACTAAAAAAGAAGAAGCAGGGTGTGGTGGTGCTGTGGCATTACTTTCATTCATTCATTGCACAGCGGAACGAACGTCCTGAATCGCCGGCGGCGGGGTCCCACCATGGAAGAGGACTCAAATTCTCGCCTGAATCTGGACCTCCTAGTTGAGAAGTGCAGAAAGTCGCCATGGCTCTGCTTTTCTCCACTTTACAAGTCCAGATTCAGCCGTTAAATCCAATCCTTCTGGCTCGTGCGACCTACTTGCAAGCTGATTGCTCTCTCTCTCTCTCTCTCTCTCTCTCTCTCGCTAAAGGGAAAAAATAGAAAAGCTTCGGGCTTCGGATCACTGACTATGCAGACGAAAGGATGTACGAAAATACAACCATTTCACGAGAAAAAAAAAAAAAAAAAAAAAAAAAAAACAACCACCGCCCCACTCCCCTCGCCCCCAACCCACTAGCAAAGAGGAATGAGGATTGGATTCAACACTTGATTTTGGACGTGTTCGTGGACAGGTGCAGAAAACCGCTATTGATGTGCTGTTCTCCATATCTCTGCTTTGATCCAATCCTCTGTGCTCATGGGACCTTGTTTCGGATGATTATGCCATAGTGCAGCTGCATTGTCTTTTTTTTTCCCTCTCTTTTTCTACTTTTTTTTTGAATAAGCAGCGGCGTTTTCCTGAGTTTGATGATGATGATAAGTATTTATTTATTTATTTTATTATTATTATTATTATTATTATTATTATTATTATTATTATTAATTACTTATTTGGAGCAGCTCTTGATTTACGCGTGTCATCCTCGGGCAGTGCCCGCGCTGATCTTCTCTGTATCGTACCAATTGCTATTATTTTCGGAGTGGTCGGCATTTTCCTTAATTTTATGATTATTATTTTTGGGACGGGCATAATGACGCCCCATACATACGGCCTCGCCGCTCGGGACATGAAACACAAAACGATACTAGCGCATCTTCCCGCAGAAAGTGGATCAATTCATCCGTTTACCATAAATAAACAGTAACGAGTGTAGTCTATCTCGTCACTTTCTTTGGGCAGATGGCCTCGCTCGTTTTTAGCTCGTTCTGTGTGCCGTGCCGCGAGTCCCGTACAGTGATCTGCGATTGAACTCACTTTATTGTGAACCCTGGATTTTCACGTGTCCTCCTCACTTTACTGCGATAGAACGGTGCATGAGTAACGTTTTGTTGACTCTTTGAAAAAAAAAAAAAAAAAAACCTTTTTGTTGATTATGCCCGACGACGACTGGCGGCCATTCTCTGTGTGTGTGTGTGTGTGTGTGTGTGTGTGTGTGTGTGTGTGTGTGTGTGTGTGTGAGAGAGAGAGAGAGAGAGAGAGAGAGAGAGAGAGAGTTGCCTGTTTACATTTTGCATGAGTGTGTTGCTATAGAAGACAACTGTCTTTTATATACATGTCCTACTGGCAGCGTTGAATTCCCTCGACAGACGAAATTTAATCTGGACGTGTTTGTGGAGATGTGCGGTTGAGAACAGTCAAAACTCAACGCCATTTTCTGCACATCTCCCCCAACACTCACGATTCGGACGTTGAGAAAACTCAAAGCTGCTGCTAGTGGGACTTGGTCCCCGGGGACATTTCCACTGGCGCGGGTTTATTTTATATTTTGTGTATCGTTCAACGTCGTGTTCACACTGCGTCCGTGAGATTTTCAGATCCATGGGCAGTGAGCCGTGTGTAGTCTATAAACCAGAACTAAACCACGACATGTAATTTTGTTAGTCTCTGTCTGCACCTGGACGGGCCCCTCATCTAGCGACAGATTCATTCTCATTTGGGACATTTGGTGAGTGGTTCAGCAAGGCCCAAACTCCAATGACTCGGCACATAGCATTCATTACTCCCGGAACCTGAGGAGGAGGAGGGAGTGGGGAAGGATTTGCGTCCCGTCACACTTTGTTTTTGTTCTTTTTTTTGTAGAAGATCGGTCTTTATTTATATCAAAGCAGGGAAACGGCCCCCGCGTCCCTTGCAAAAAGTAGCCGCAGCCCTGAGCTGAGCGAGGCTCTCCGGCCAGGCAAAGCTCATGCCACGACAGTGTCAGGGGCAGCAACCTTCTTCTCTTAATCTCTTCCACCAATTATACAAAATATTCTAAATCAACGGCGGCTGTGTACAGCAATCCACTTTTTTTTTTTTTTTTTTTTTTGGTGTCCCTTATATTACAGAGCCAGGAAGCGGGCCTGGCGTCCCTCACACAAGCTGGGCAGTCTGAGTCGGAGGCTATACATCATCGGTCAGGACCCAAGAACCAGACTGCAGTTCCAAAACCACGTCACACACCACACCAGCACACAAAAAAAGCAAAAGAGGAACCAGGGAAAGAAGAGAACCAAAATGAAAGCTCGGTGGGGAAGGATCTCAATGTGTTGCCACAGCGTCCTAAATTATATTAAATGGCATAATCTAGAAAAAGAGGGGGGAAATTTTCAAGGAGGTGCATGTTAACAAAGCTATGTTTGCAGGGGTCTCCTGTTTAAGGGCCTCGTTCTACACAACTTGAAAATACTTGAGTTTCAAGAGTGCCCTAAACTAGAATTTGAGATTAATTTACACTTGAAACTCCATTTATGGCTCAACGTGCACTTGAGCAAACCCTTGAACAAGCTGCACTTGAAACAGAGACCCCAGGCTTGACCAATCCTGGACCAGAATGCCTGCTGGAAAAGCAAAAAACAAAAAAAGGCCCCTGTCGAAGTGCTTTGCGGTATCCGTTCGCACTTGAACTCAAGGTAACCCACCTCGGGGAGGTACCTTGAGAGTTCTAGTGTGAATTTGCCCCCCCCAGCCGCACTTGAGTTTCAAGGATGCGCACTTGAGAGCAGGAAAGTGAAAACAGTATGGCCGTGTCATTAAGGAGGGGTGAAGCGAAGAATTTACCTTCAACCCTTGAGTTCAAGTGGTGTAGAAGGAGGCCACCCTAAGCCTTAGGAGTAGTGGTAGGTAGGTAGGTAGTGAAGGTGAATTGAAAGAATTTGAAAAATGATTAAAGATTTGAGAGAAGGATATAGCATAGTTTTACAGAAAAGAAAAAGAAAAAAAAAGATTTCAAGGACGCTATCGGCCCAGCTATGGGGTGCAGGAAAAAATAGAGTCGAAAAGTTTCTAGATGCAAGGAAAGTGAGCCATAGCGAATTCCAGAAACCAAGCCGCATCATACACATGAAACCAGATAGTCGTGAACTTGAACCAAAAGCAGAATTGCAACTCGAGTTCCACCAAATAAGAGCACAGCAAAAGCTCACAAGTGATAACGTTGGAATAGTCTCATCATCATCAACAAAGAAGCAATGTCGATTTCCTATCTGGCTCTCGGCGCCCAGACTACGAATGGCAGATCCTATCTAGCCTATCTACAATGCCGCTGATGACAACAGCTCCCCAGAGTACGAGCAGATCTCGGCCAATGCCGTTCGCCTCAAGCACCAGGTATGTCTCTCGCATCACTCACAACCTCGAGCCCCCCCACACAGATGCCACGTGCACCAAAGGACCACCATGCGCCCCATCCAGCACCTCGCAGGCCAGCTTGGCTATGGCTGCCTGCGCATCCCTTGCTCGCCCGTGAGCGCGTGGGCACTTGCCTGCTTGTAGCGCAGCAGCGCTTGCGAAGCACGTAGCAAAAGCTCGAATGCCAAATGCGGGGCAGTTACTTTCCTACATGGAAGTGGCATGCCTGCTGCGTGCAGCCTGGCTGCGCTGGGCCCCTGTCCAGAAGCTTCCAGTAGCCCCCAAGTGGCTGAGCCCCGGTCCAGGGAGTCAGGCCCAGGGCCAAGAGTGGTTACTGTGTTCGGCCCATGTTGCGTATCTGGCCCAGGGCCTGCCTCAGTTACATTTGAAAAAGGCAGCCAGGGCCAGGGCGCTCTCAACCAACTGGCGCTGCGCAACTGCCTGAATTTCCCCCAGTTGGAGGGTAGCTGGAAAATAGGCCTCTTGTCCTTGGTCGGCCCTGCCTTCACTTAGGGTGGCCGACACTGTTGATAACAGGGCCCAGTAAGCCTCACCGAGGCCTTGCGCCTCACATTCCCTCCGCCATACTTCTATAGTCCTCTGAGAAGCTCATTCAATCTGGCGCTTTCCTTTCTGCAGGAATTTCTCATAGCGGGTGACCGCCTGTGGACTGGTCTGCATCAGTTCCTCCCGTGTAAACCATCTATCCTCCTTTGGATCAGTGTGATGTCTGCACCGAACGAGATACTGCAGCTTCGGCTTCGGAGGGCGTCCCCTGCCTGTCGGTCTTGGAACTGGCATTTCCCTGTGGTCTACGATGTCATCGATGTCGGCCTCTCCGTCCATGGTTGGGGGCAGCATTGAGCAATGAGAAGGAAACTGAGCAGTTTCCTTGAAAGGTGCGAGCTTGGAGGTGTGAAAGACAGGGTACGTGTGTAGGTGACCAGGGATGTGAACTACATACGACGACCCGTCCGGATCATCCTCGACAATACTAGAACCTCCTAGGGCCCAAATGTGGCATGAGCTTGCGGGAGATATCGTGTTCCTGCCCCAGTTCCGAGGACTTAACCCAGACTTTGTCCCCTACCTGGAATGTCGATGGGCGGCGGTGTTTATTCTCAAATTCTATCATTGCCGCTTGTGTTTTGTGCATCTGTTCTACCACTTACTGCGTCAATTGCTCATATCGATATGCAAATTCTGGCTTTCGGCTGATTCTCAGGTAGTAGGAAGTCTAGAGGCAGTCTAGGCTTGAAGGTCAGTAGCAGGCTGTTAGGACTCATCCCTGTTGCATTGTGCACAGCATTGTTATACAGGCTGGCGATGAGAGCAAGTTTCTCATCCCAGTCCACCTGGTTGGGCTTGATGTAGTGCCTCAACAGGTGTTGTACAACGCGGTTCAGCTGCTCTGCTTGCCCGTTTGCCTTTGGGTGGTTCCCTTAATAGGTCATCTGCAGTTGTGTACCCTGTTCTGCAGCTGTAGCCTTCCACAACTCGTTTGTGAATCCGACATCCCGGTCACTCACAATAGACTTTGGTAGCTCAAAGTCTCTGACCTAGGTCTCCTTGAACAGCCTAATGACATACTCGGTCTTTGCTGTTTCGGGCATTGCAACTAATCTAGCCGATTCTAGCGTACTTGCTAAACCTATCCACAATGACAAAAATGACTCATTCCACTCTTGCCAGTGACCAGTGTGTCCATGAAAGTCCATGGACAGACTCTCACCGGGCCTTTCCGGAATCGGAAGGGGCTTGAGAATCCCAAGAGGGGCCTGTGTACGTGGCTTGTCCCTCTGACACACTTGACAAGTCTCCACGTACATCTTGACTTCTCTCATCATTGTGGGTTGTAGCAGATGTGCTCAAGAACAGGACTAAGAAATTCTCCGTTCAGCACGCAAGAGACCGAAGGGCAATCCTTGACAGCCTCATGCAACAACTTGAGAGCTGGGACGAGCAGCTTATGGAGGATCCACAGCACCGCCCGACCTTTGAAAGCATGCAGCAAGCTCGGGACCACCTTCAAGCCTATATAGAACAACAAGCCCAGGCCAGGAGAATCCAGACCAGAATAAAAGAGGAACACACATATGACACAATGGTCAGGACTTTCTTCAACAAGGCAAAGGCCAGACCTAGGGCAACAACAATTCCAAGGCTGAAACACCCGTCGAATGAAAATGCCCCGATGGCCACCAATGCCTACACCATAACAGACTATGCCTCCCAGTATTACCAAAATCTTCTTTACAAGAAAGGGGACAAGGAGGACATTAGAAATTATAGACCAATTACTCTCCTCCCGGTCCCATACAAGCTGGTGTCCAAGGCCCTCACGAACCGACTGCTACCGCTGATGAACATGTTGATTCATCCGGATCAATCGGGGTTTATGCCCAATCGAAACATCCAAGATAACATTCTCCTCGTCAACGAGACTATTAAATATACCCGCCAGCGCAGGGTCCAAGCAGCGATCTTGTTCATCGATTTTGAAAAGGCATACGACCACGTTTACTCAGTCTGAGACTTCTTGGATATGTGCTTGAACAAAATGAACTTCGGTCCAACCTTTTGCCACCGGGTGCAACTCCTTCATAGGGCTGCATCCACAAATATTGTGCTAAATGCACACTTGTCACCACCAATCCAGCTTCAAAGATCGGTTAGACAAGGGGACCTCATAGCGCCTCTGCTCTTCGTAATCGTCATGGAGGCCCTAGCCTCACTCATCAGAGTACACCCTCTCATTAGTAAAATACCGATTCCAGGTTTCCCGGAGCATCTCATCCCGGTCACATCACTGTTTGCAAACGACCTAACTGTGCTCATTAGGGCAGATGCGACTAGTCTGCACGCGGTCACTCAAGTAATACACCTCTTTTCGCTGGCTGCAGATATGAAAGTTAATTGGGGGTCCAAAACACAAGGATGGTAACTCCMCCCCCAAGGACAGCCCCCCCCCCCCCACCCCAACCATGTGTTGCATGGGCAGCCCATGAAGAGGCCATACGAATCTTGGGGGTGAGGCTTACGGTCGTAGGGCCCCCGCCGGATCATGGTGACACACTGGTGAATATGGCAGTTGATCGTTTGGCCAAATGAGACGGGTTACATACATCCCTAGTGGGCCGCGATCTCGCAATCAACAATGCAGTGCTGGCTGCAGATACCTGATTTGGCTCCGCAAATGGCCGCATCCGCCCGCGTGCACCCTTTCAGATGGCTCACTAACTCCCACTGGTCGATACCCGCCCCCCCACAGCAGCCACAAGCCAACACCCCGGCGCAGGCCACCAGGGCCCAAGCTGGATATTCCTCTTGATCCTCTGTGGCCCAACATGCTCAAGCTTTGGACAAAAAAAAGACCGAAGTGAAAACGCCCGCCGAATATATGGCATAATGTATGGAGGCAGCCGTTATTTCGTAACCCTTATATCCTCAATGGAGCAAGCAGTCCCTTCACCCTCACCTCCAACTCGCCATGGGTCACCTGGGAAAAGAAAGGGGTCTTTACTGTTGGGGACCTATGGGACCCGATAAAAGAGGACTGGGCCACCACCGGTCAGCTGCACCGCAGATTAAAACACGCCAAGTCAGTGGATGCCAATGCTTGTCAGTTAAGGGAGACTATCCCGCTGGCCTGGCGCCTAGCCCTCACAAAGGGACCCACAATCCAACAAAATGACAGGGTGGCCAAGTTTGCAGACCAGACCCGACCTCAAGTCATATATAGAGTTCATGAAATCGAGGAAGGCCGGTGCTCTTTAGAGGCCTACCAACCCCAGCTCCAGGACGCCAGTTTCTCCAAAATTGTCAGGGAGGAAGACTTGGACGCCACCGAGAAATGGGGAGCCTCAGGGCTTATGCAAGTCAGGGTGGTGGGGGACATTGACAAAGGATACTACGTGTATGAACCGTCCACGTCGATCATGGCAATGCTACAGTTTGATCCAGACGAATGGGAATGGCCCAGACATAAACCCATGAGCTTTTGGGAATACACAGTTAAAGCGGCCTACTAAGCCTCAAGCCCAAACCTGCCCCTCAACCAAATTGTGACCCAAAGATGGGAAAGGGACTCGCCGCTAGATGCACAGCTGATACACAATCTGTCGTGGGCAAACTACTCTAAGGTCATGCCAACGTGTGATAAGCTCAATTCCATACCGCGCGGCTTGCCGTATCCCTGAGGAACAATCCCGCGGAAGCCCCGAAGTACGGACGCAGATAGAAAGGGTTTTTTCTTTCTTTTTGCTTTTGTTTTCTTTTTGAAACGGCTTTTTCAGTTTGTTTGGTTAATAACTCCCGCGGGCGAATAGCGGCCTCGGTATGAAAACCAAGAAATGGGTGCGGTTGGGACTTTTTGAATTTTTGCGTGCGCGCCCAAGCTCCGATTTCTTCGCGCGTCTCGCATCCCCATTTCTTGCTTTGCATCCTCGCACCATCTTCCCTTCTTGCTGCGCGCGCTTACCCCGTGCAGGACTCTTCGTCTTCCCCTACGCCCAGCTTCATCCTTACCTCGTCTTCCTCCGCGAAGTGATTGGCTGCATAGTTGGGATGCTCGGATCAATGTGGAAAGCGAGAAACCGCGCACCACTTGGACGAACACCCCAATCACGTAGCCATGCAATCCCGCGGGTCAAACCCTCTAACTCCCCACCTCTCTCTCCTATCCTGCTCATCTACACCCTGCGCTGCTCGCACCTCGCTCTGTTAACCCGCCGCCTCCCGCGCTATAAATTTGTGCAACCCTCTCCTCTCCTCCTCTTTTATCTCGGCTGCAACGCTGCGCGAGCTATGCGCGAGAGTCCGCGGCGCCGAACAGGCTCGACGAGCCCAAGGACGGGCGGAGTGACGACGTGGGGTGGACCCCGCGGTAGTCTCGGGGCGAAGCAGTCGGAGGGACTGAGCAGTGGTGGGGATTGGACGCCGGCCGCGACAAGGCCTTGTGGCTATGGTGGTCGGTGGTCTTGGGAAGTTTTGAAGGCTGCGCCGGGGGGCAGCAGTTAATTGAAATTTTTGTGTACAAGAAGGACTCGCTTTTATCTCCATTGCTGCTTTGTCTATGCATGTCGTGTGTGTGAAGCCCCGAGTGATGGGAGCTGGTTATGCACATGAGTGACGTCGAAGGTCCATGGATGATTAGATGTCCTGTCAAGGGTTATTGATTGCATGCATGTATGTGTGTATGTACTCGTCCGGGCGGGGATGGGGAAACTGAACTAGGGCACCGTCTGCTTAGGWGTATGAGTGTGTTGATCCGGTTGTTCCCCTCCCCTCCGCGGCCTTTCTTGCGCTCTCGCGCGGTCTTGGCATAACTCTCTCTCTCTCTCTCTCTCTCTCTCTCTCTCTCTCTCTCTCTCTC
>BFEA01000318.1:84413-94740 GCA_003427395.1 Chara braunii | reverse complement strand
CTCTCTCTCTCTTCCTTTTCGATCGCCTTCCTTTTGAACTAACAGTCATCGCCTTTTAGAGCTTCTCGTCCCCGTACCGGTGACGTCAACCGCCTGCGTCCGCGCGGACGGTTGACGCCCCCGCCAAGGGGAGAAAGCTTAGATTTCGTCATCCTCCCCCTACGCACCCACTTTTGAGAGAGAAGAGTTGCGACGATTGTTGTATGGATTCGGTGTTGGTTCGGATGACCGGGAACGCGGGATCTTGCCCATGTTCATCACGTACCTCCGATCGTCTCATTTCGCTACCGACCTTCTTCATCAAAGATGACGACAACAACTACTGCGATGCGGACGTACGGCGCACGCTGAGGCGGACGGAGCAAGTGTGTTGGCAAGACCCGCCTCGGGCTTGTGAGATAAGGGGGATCGGGTTTGTGTTGATTGATCGCTTTGATTCCCCGACTCTAATATTGCCTTATACGGGTTTAACGGTGTTGCCCTGGTCGGCCGCTCACGCCGCGTGGCGACCGCAGTTTGATTGTCGCTGGTGTCGGCAGGGGGACTCGTGTTCGTGGCGACGACTGGTCCTAGGTTACGAGGGAGCGACACGCTTCCCCGAGCTTTCCCGTAGTGCGGGGCCGCTGCCCGCGCAATTTCGAATTCAGATGCCGGCGAGTCCTCCCGCCGCTTTACCCTCCCAGAAACTTTCGCACGGGCTCTATGAGTCCGACGTCAAGGCCTGAAGACTTCGAACCCACCACCTATCCCGGAAACCCATGATGGTCGGAGTTTTTGCCGTCTGCCGCCATGGCCTCCTCCCCTTGATGCCTTTTCCTGTCCCGATGCACGACGACAATTCATTTTCACAGAAACCCTTCTGATTTTATCGTTTCCGAGTAGTCCGACCCCCGTGGGACTTCGCGACGACAGTTCGACTCCGAGAAAAACCTCGGCCAAGAAACGAGAGCCTCCCGTTTCGTCCGGGAGACTCAACCCTTACGGCCAAAAATCCTCGGCCACGCCCCTCCTAGAACTCTGATCGGCGACCCCGTACGGAAAGCTGCGAGGGGGCGTGAGGTTGGTATCAGAGCTGATTTGTTTCGGCTCCGAGGTTTTCCTAGGACGATTATCTTGGTTTAAAGTTTTTCTTTTTGATCTTTTTATTAGATTTTTTGCTTTTTTTGAGTAGGCTGGCTCCCCGTCGACGGAGGCCCGCGAATAACAATCCGAACCGAGCGAGAGGCCGGGCTCGGGGTCCGCCTCCCGCGATGGTTGAACCTGGGATTGGGGGTGGAAATGACGGCGACAACCACGCGGGGATGGCTGATCATCCCCTGTATTTTGTACCTCCTCCCTCCGAAGTTCCCATTTCCGAAGATGACAGCAACCCTCGCACCTGGCTAGCTGCCTTGAAAACCCAGGGCTGGTCGGATCAGTTGCTCCGAGAACGAATTCCCGGAAGGTTAGCCGGAACCGCTTTTGAGTGGTATGGACATAACCCCTTCACTAATTGGGCAGCCTTCCAGAGGAAATTTCTCGATAGATTTGATCACATCGCACCAGGTCAATGCCTCCGTTTAATAAAGGAATACACGCAGCAGCCTCGGGAGACCTTGGCTAGAAATGCTGAACGTTTTACGTACTTAGCCGAACGCTCTAGGGTGGACGAGAAAATGGTACGGACTGATTTCGTAAGAGGATTGTCAGATTCTCGCCTGCGGAAAAAGATCGGCAAGAAATGCAACCCTATAGAACATACCCTGACGGAGGTAATTCAGTACGCCATTAAGTATGGAAAGGAAAATTACGATGTGGGTCTGGACTCCGAATCCGACGAAGACGACCCTTCAGGTGTTCAACGCAATAGCTACTCCGCTACGGCACGAATGTTCGAAGATCGCTTCGGGCTGGGTCCAACAAAAAAAGGCTCGGATCGGAAAGCTTCGTCCTCTGCTCCAACCTCCCGTTGCTCCGGGCGAGCTCAAGGAGGCCGGGGCGAGGAAGAAGCTTCCATGAAAGAGGTCGCGGCCCAACTAGTAACGGTAGTGGCCCCGTTGACGGAGTTTGTTCAAAGTCTGCAGCGACAACGCATAGCCGCCACACAACGGCAACAGGCGGCTATGGCCGTCGGGGCCCCTATGACCAGACCGGCCGTGGTCGGGGCTGTCCCGCCCCTGCGTTGTTATAACTGTAATCAGCCAGGCCATCTTGCGAAAGATTATCCGAAACCTCGAACTCAGAGTGGGCCCGCGGGGCCCACTGGACCTTCCCAAATCCCGCTGGCTGCTCCCACTGCTGTAGGACAGGGGAGGGTAGCCACGGTGATGGATACTGGGGCAATGGAGATGGTGACCCCTGCTGCCACTGAGATAGGACCCGATGAGTGTATGGCGGCAGCAATGTTCGAACCCGGGACCATAAGAGTAATACGTCACGTCCAACGGATTACCGAGGAAAGCGACCTCGGGCCGTGGCGACCAGGACTCGAGGATCTTGCGGTACCTGGTCCTGAATACAAGGATGGCCATATCGACGTATTGGATGCCTTGAAGGCTCCGGATCTTCGGATCCCCGTCCCTATTCCATATCTGCTAACCATTTTCGAAGCGGCTAACGAAAAGTTGATCGAACGGTGCCTCAAAAACAGGCGCCGATTCGAGGAAAGTCGAATGGGCAAAAAACCGGTTGTACGGGACCCACCCACTAATGAGGAGTCAGAACCCTCGACCTCAGAGGTGCACGAAGCCAACCAGATAGGGATGATCTAGACCGTAGATTCTGCCTCGGAAAAACCCGAGGTATTCCTCTGGGCCTATCCTATAACCTGGAAAAGCGTAGAGTGTGACTGTGAGGTCTGGGGAAACCCCTTGGCCGCCATCCTAGTCTCGGGATCATCGGCGGTCGCCATTTCTTGGAGATTGATGAAACAGTTGGGAAGGAAAGGACAGGTTCAGCCCCTCCGGTCGGATGAACTGCATATATCCGCTACGGAAGATAGTATTCATTGTAAAGGGCGAATAACGAACGTGCCTATACGGGTGGGGCGGGTGCATTGTTTGTGTGACGTGATCGTGCTGGATGTACAGGCATATGATGTTCTGCTAGGCATTCCGTGGCAGGCGGCGGTCGGAGCGCGAATGCACTTTGACAGCTGTAAGGTGGTGCTCACATCGGCCCACCCCAAACCCCAAACGATACCAATGAGACTGGCGGTGCGCATGCGCACCCAGCCGGCGCCTCGCCTCACCACTAAAGCCCATCAAATCAACATGATCCGACGCCTGTCACCAAACGAAAATGAACCCTCGACGGAAACTGACAAGACTGATGTACCCGACCGATATCCGATCCGAGTTCAGGATGGGTGGCGCCATTCTTGGCGGCGAGAACCATTTGAAATAGTTTGACGTTCTCCTCCGTGGTGCAGGAGGAACCCCTGCTAAGGGTGTCCCGAATAGCTGACCTTTCAGAACCCCTTGCGTCCTTGTATCTCAGGACGGACCCCCTACCTGAAAGATTTACCGAGCTGAGGGGGCTGTGTGATTTATCTTTTCGACCCCCACGGCCCCTACTCACGAATGAAAAAGCCGCGATACTCCTGAAAGAGGGGGTGTCGTTTCAACCCCGAAACGAGGGAGTATCGGTGGGGACCGAGGGAACTGGCGCAGGCCTTTTCGGTCGAACCCTCGGCCGAACCCGAACTGGACAGTGACAGTGACGTGGAAAGCGAGCCGATGAGTCCAGCGGACAGTCAACTTATTGCGACTGTCCTTTCGGCGAAAACCGATAACTCTTTGTTTGGGGCCTCACCCGAGGCCAACGCGGCGGTCTCCCTTCCTGGGGGAACCGTGGAAGTTCAGTTACCAACCCGTGTTCCGGATGAATACAGACGCCTCCTCCTGGCGGTTATACGGGCCTATCCTGAGGCCGTCAGTATTCAAAACCACGACATAGGGCTAACCCCTTTGATACAACACGCGATTGATACCGGGGATCACGCCCTGATACATTGCCGACCGTACCGATATTCCCTTAAGGAAAGACAACTGGCATTGGAAAGGGTACGGGAATTCGAGCGGTTGGGGTGGGTCGAACCACGTGGCAATGGGTCCGGTGTCCCATGGGAATTTGTAACGCCACTGCAACGTTTCAGCGGGCCATGAACATGGCCTTCACTGAGTTCGTTAACAAAACCCGACTAACCCAGCCCCTGATCAATTTCTGCGTGATTGTGTACATGGATGATATTTTGGTCTTTTCAAAAACACACGAGTACCACGTGGAACACATTGAGTGGGTTTTGCATGCACTRAARGATGYRGGGTTCAAAGTGGCCTTGGAGAAAAGCGARTTCTTCTTGTCGGAGATCTCATTCTTGGGGTATATCGTCACGGTCGACGGACTAAAACTGGATCCGAGGAAGGTGGCAGCAGTTCAAGACGCCCCGGCGCCGGTTACACTCACCCAGGTTCGGGCTTTTCTAGGGCTGGCATCCTATTACCGACGCTTCATCAAGGGGTTCGCCRGTATAGCGAAGCCCCTCACGAACCTGCTGAAGAAAGAGGAACAGYTGATCTGGACGCCGGAATGCGAAGCGGCGTTTCAGGCGTTGAAGGAGGCTCTGACATCTGCTCCTGTGTTGGCGCGTCCCGACCCGACAAGACCGTTCGCACTGCACACCGACTGGCAGCCTCAGGCGATATCGGCGGTGCTGACTCAGCACGGGGCGAACGGAAGGGAACACGTCATTGAGTATGCGTCTAAGACGCTGAGCCCGGCGCAGGCTAATTACGAAGCGTGCAAAGGCGAGTGCCTGGCGGTGGTATGGGGAATCCAGCATTTCCAACCGTATCTTTACGACCAGAAATTCGTGCTGGTAACGGATCATCAGCCGCTGCTGTCCCTACGCAATAACACGGACTAGACGGGGACGCTGGGCAGGTGGGCGGTGCGTCTGCAAGACTATGACTTCGACATCCGCCGCCGTGCCACGCGGCAGCATGGTAACGCCGATGGATTGACGCGCCTCCTGCCGCCCAACAAGTGTCCCGCCAACGAGCGACTCATTCCGTGGAGGCCAGAAGTCGCGGCGACGAAACCGCACTACGGGGAGCTACACGTGCTGCGCAAGAACGACGCCTGAGTCCGGAATGGAGGTTTCGCCGGAGATGGCGGACGCTATCTCTTTGCCCTCATCCAACTCCCTCGCTCTCTCGTCTAGTCCCTACTCGTCCCCTGAAACACATCTAAGTCCCTGTTTCCTTTGTACCTTGCCTATGGTCCCGGACCAAGAAGGGTCACATCCGGGAGGGCCCAGTTTTCTTTTATGGGTACAGTGTAGTCAGTGTCATACGGTCAAATCTTACGGACAGTGCGTTAGGTACCGAAGTGAAAAGACATGGGTCTGTCCCAACTGTAGAACGGACCAAGTCTCTACCGAGAAGCGGTATCTGGACGCCAGAACAACCGACGGATTTGCGCCAAGTGCCCGCCGGGCAGAAGTCTCGACGGACCTTTTGTTGCTACGGAGGCTGTCAGGCGACTCGCTGTCAGAACTTACCAAAGCCGAGCGGCGGAGAGTCACGGAGCGGGCGCAGGACTATCGCTGGCAGGGACCGACGTTACAAAAACGAAAGGTCGATGATGACGGAGCGTCTAGCTGGTTGAGGGTTCCACACCCTCTCGCTAGGTTCGATTGGACACGAGCCGCTCGTGAAGAGGATGCGTTCCATTTCGCGGTCAAGTACACAAAAAAAACCATCGAAAAGAACGGATAGTACTGGTCGGGAATTCGGGAAGATGTGAAATACACCGTCCAGAATTGCCCAACCTGCGCGGCGGACAAGGCGCCGGTACAGATGCCTCGGACGATGGTGCCCACTCGTGTAGAGCGCCCCTTTCAGAGGTTAGCATCGACACGACGGATATCAACGTTCCGAGAGGTCCCGTCGATCAGGGAGAGCTCGATGTTCTTTTAGTGGCCATTGATCATTTTTCGAAATGGATCGAGGCATACCCTATGACCAGCCGGAATTCGCAGGAGGTAGCCTGGTATGTAAATCGATTTTTGTGCATGCATCTAGACGTAGAAGAGGTACACATGGACAATGGGTCGGAATTTCAAGGCGAAGTAGAACGTCACCTCGTCAGGGCAGACGTTAAGATTATCTACTCGCCGGGGCATTGGCCCCAAGCCAACGGCCTGGTAGAGAATGTCAATCGACTGATTAAGACCGCCCTTAGACGGAATATCACTGCGGGAGACACCCGACCCTGGCTGGTCATTGTCGATCATATTTTGGCCGTTTATCGGGCTACCCCACATGGTAGTACTGGGGTGTCCCCCTTTCAACTGAGAACCAATAGTGTCCCTCGGGTGCAGTTGTCCCCCTTGGTAGGTACGAAAGTTAGAGCAACACGGGCCAAGCACAGAGATAAGGCCCGCCACTATATGGACTTAATGGCTAGGGCCCATCCCCCGTTAGCGCGCCAGCGACAGCGGGCCGTAGATCGGACGCATCAACGGAAGATCCGCGACTACGAAAATCGACATGCGTCCGCGGGACCACTGCCTCGCTATAAAATAGGGGACTTGGTGCAGGTACAGAAATCCGCGCGCTCCTCCAAAATCCACCCACGCTACACAGGCATTTACGAGGTGATGGAAGTTGGCGCACGAGGCCAGCACTCCGTGAAGCTGGTTTCCAAGCACAACTCGCAGGGCCGCCCGTTGACAAGGCACGCTGCTGCCCTCCGGCCTTTTCGGCCATCGCTAGATCTCGTGCGGCCACCTGTCCTGCCCGAATCACCTTCTTCGTCTCTCTCTCGTGCTCCTTCGTCCTCGCCTCCTTCTTCCCCTTCTCTCCGATCAGCATCGTCGGCATCCGCGGAAGACCTTGCCTCGCAAGATGAACCATCGCCAACAGGAGCATGAACTGCTCGAGCACTTCCAGCCGCCAATCTCGGATTCTCTTCTCCGAAACCGGGTCAACGATGATCGGCAGCTGCGCTTCGACATTCAGCAAGTGAACGTGTCGGCTCCTAGCGTTGCCGACTTGGCGGTGTACTCGCTCCTCGGGCAGCGGGTAACGTACGCGGGCATCTATGTGGACATATCGCCCGTGCCTGGTCAGGAATCCACGCGAGTGTTCATCGAGTTCCGAGCCATCCAGGTGGCTACGGACTTTGTGTACTGCATCGCTACTTTCACCGGGGACTTAACCGTCTTGCCCGGGCACGATCGGGAGCCGGCGTATAGGTTCTTGCGCGATTACGCCCTCCAGGTGGCGAGATCGGTGGCACGAGTGCAGGCGAGGGGCACTCGTCGCTTCACCGCATACGAAGGACTTCTGCGGCGGACTCCGAAGGGAACACTTGCATTGGTGCCGCAGCTTCCCGCACTCCTTCCTCCCGCCGAGCCCCTCAACATCCAAGTTGTCTCTCCCCCTTCTCTCTAAATGCCTCCCTTCTTCTCTTACACTACCCTCCCTTACCAACTGACACAGCTCCCCTATCCTATGCGCAACTTCCCCGAGTACCTGGTGGAGCTGACGGACGTGGAGCAGTTGCCGCCCGCTGACGAGGATGCTTGGGAGTTGCACCGGGCGCTTTATTCATCGGTGGTGCTGGGCATGTTTACATATTTCATGGAGCACGAAGTTCATAACGTCGGCGAGCTCCTCTACGTATACTACGTGATCGCCAAGCCGAAGCCGGAGCGGAAGGAGGGAACGGTGGCGTTTTACCCTTTTGGGAGGATCGGAACGAATCGCCCGGGGCTCTTACAACTCATTGACATCGAGTTGTTGTCCATCGCGCAGGTAATCGCCGCGGAAGAAGAAGACTTGCAGCTCAGACTGCGGACCGCCTCAGCCCCGTGCAAATCGTATAACGCGGCGGTGATACCTGACTACCTGGCGCGTGAGGGGGAGTCCGTGGTGGACTTCGGGCACGAAGATAAGCCGCTGCGGCCTCCATCATCGTATCCAAAGCAAGTAGCCCTGAAGGCACCGAGAAAGAGATCCGTCCCGAAGCGGCGACGAAGTCCATTGCCGGAAGCTCAGGCCAGTCGAGTGGGGCCTGTCGAGGAGGTCGTCCAGCCTGCGTCGGTGCGCGAAGTCGATCCGGTCTGTGAGAGAAGAGCCGCGCTCATCATCGGGCCCCGACTGGGGGAGGACTGCCCCGCCGAAGAACCGCGGAGATCCATAGGCCATCGGGAGTCGACACCTCAGCGGCCCCGCCTCCCCAATCTCAATAGCCATGCAGCCGGGCCATCAGGCACAGGGGGGGGATTGGGACGAGTTCCATATCCTGCATCCAGACCCCCCCTCCTTGCAGGACCGTTCCGATTTCGCTCGCCCACCCGGGATACCCCGGTCACTGACATTAACAGTTCCCCCGAGCCGGACGGTCCATCAAACCGACGTGGATCACATGGTGGAACTGGCCACCATCCGGCTTGAGGTCATCGAGGGGGCGCCGCGTCCTGATCCGGCATGGGAGGCGTTCTTGCAGCCTCCATTCGACGGATGTATAGCGGCGAGGTTGGTGGGCACGCTCATCTACGAGACCGTCGGGCGGCCCAACATTATGTACCATATCCTGGTCTTCGCGGCGGTTAAGCGGGAGTGGATGCCATACACGGAGACCCATCTAGTGCTGACGGGTCCGAAAAATCAACCGCTGCGACGATGAATCATTCGGGCGATCGCCGATCTCGCGCCCCGGGTCCTCTCACATGTGCCGAGGGCTTTCCTCTACCCCTCCTTTGTCCAGCACCACTTCAATGAAGTGGAAGTGCCAGCCAACTTGGCCGCGCTCGCGGCGTTTCTCCCTCCTGTTCCCCCCCCTCTCAATCTGGAGATTGATTACTTCCTATGATCATCTCCACCMCCACCACCTCTTTCTTTTTCTTCTTCTTTTCCGGATCTAAAGCTCGCGCGATGATACGCGCTGTGTATAAAAAAAAAAAAAACCTTACCGATCGGGCCAGCTGACGATGAAGGGGCCGCCCGATCGAATGTATACTATGGGAGGAGGCGATGGAGGATGCAGGATGCATCCACGTAGATTAGGAAGATGATCGGGCGAGCTGACGATGAAGAGTCCGCCCGATCATCCAAGATACGATGACATTAGCAGTCGGGAGACTGCTAATTTTTCGGAACCCCCTGCGTATCACAGATGTGATAAGCTCAGATCCGTACCGCACGGCTTGCCGTATCCCTGAAGAAAAATCCCGCGGAAGCCCCGAAGTACGGACGCGGATAAAAAGGGGTTTTTCTTTCTTTTTGCTTTTTTTTTTTTTTTTTGAAACGACTTTTTCATTTTGTTTGGTTAACAACTCCCGCGGGCGAATAGCGGTCGCGGTATGAAAACCAAGAAACGGGTGCGGTTGGGACTTTTTGAATTTTTGCGCGCGCGCCCAAGCTCCGATTTCTTCGCGCGTCTCGCATCCCCGTTTCTTGCTTTGCATCCTCGCGCCATCTTCCCTTCTTGTTGCGCGCGTTTTCCCCATGCAGGACTCTTCGTCTTCCCCTACGCCCAGCTTGATCCTTACCCCGTCTTCCTCCGCGAAGTGATTGGCTGCGTAGTTGGGATGCTCGGATCAATGTGGAAAGCGGGAAACCGCGCACCACTTGGACAAACACCCCAATCACGTAGCCATGCAATCCCGCGAGTCAAACCCTCTAACTCCCCACCTCTCTCTCCAGTCCAACTCATCTACACCCTGTGCTGCCCGCACCTCGCGCTGTTAACCCGCCGCCTCCCGCGCTATAAATTTGTGCAAGCCTCTCCTCTCCTCCTCTTTGATCTCGGCTGCAATGCTGCGCGAGCTATGCGCGAGAGTCCGCGGCGCCGAACAGGCTCGACGAGCCCAAGGACAGGCGGAGTGACGACGTGGGGTGGACCCCGCGGTAGTCTCGGGGCGAAGCAGTCGGAGGGACTGACCAGTGGTGGGGATTGGACACCGGCCGCGGCAGGGCCTTGTGGCTATGGTGGTCGGTGGTCTTGGGAAGTTTTGAAGGCTGCGCCTGGGGGCAGCAGTTAATTGAAATTTTTGTGAACAAGAAGGACTCGCTTTTATCTCCATTGCTGCTTTGTCTATGCATGTCATGTGTGTGAAGCCCCGAGTGATGGGAGCTAGTTATGCGCATGAGTGACGTCGAAGGTCCATGGATGATTAGATGTCCTGTCAAGGGTTGTTGATTGCATACATGTATGTGTGTATGTACTCGTTCGGGCGGGGATGGGGAAACTGAACTGGGGGACCGTCTGCTTAGGAGTATGAGTGTGTTGATCCGGTTGTTCCCCTCCCCTCCGCGGCCTTTCCTGCGCTCTCGCG
>BFEA01000317.1:1765867-1778414 GCA_003427395.1 Chara braunii | reverse complement strand
TTTTTTTTTTTTTTTTTTTGCGCTAGGTCGGACAACACCTGTCCGATCCGACGTCCGACCAGACGTCCGGTCGGACATCCAGGACGGTCAGGGGGGTCCCGGACGTCCAGTAAAACAACCTAGCTTTCCAGCTAATTCCCCCATTATTGTAAGAGGAATTGCCTTAACCGGCGCCACTTCATAATCCATGTGACATGTGGTCATTTGAGAACGCATCTTTGAGTGGATCTAACTTCATTGAGCTTCTTTCCTCAGGCTGGTTCGGATCAACTTCAAATGGTGGCTGTGATACAGATACGTGATTTAATTATTTAATTGTGACATCTGAGATGTTGTAATTGTTGCCAACAGTGAGTTTGACTGTTGTGAATGTGTCTGTTCTGAGTGCTTGCACTGCGGCAACTGTTGTGACTGTGGTGACTGTGGCGTCTATGCAGACTGAAGAGATTGTTGTTGTGACATCGATGATTGTGAGGACGATGATTGTGACACCGGTATCCTCTGTATGACCTGCACTGTTTGTCCTGATTTTGAGGAAGGATCTGGTGGCTGTGAAACCTGTAATGATGACCGATTTTTAGATTTCACAACTCTCCATTATGATCCCGTGACATGGCTGTTTTGGTATTTTTTTGGAAGATAGCTTTCGGGTAACGGTCCCACCATTCTACGGTCGCCCCCACAGGGTCACAGATATCCTCTCCACTCAAATTGGATGAGCTTGTCTCTTGTGTCCCTTGCATTTCTTGTGTCTCATGGGTCACGTTGTGTGCACCTTACGCGCCTTGTCCTGCCTTTGGATGATCAGCATGAGGGGGTGTCCTATTTAAAGACCCTCTTTATTGGTGCTGGCTTTGCTGGTTTTGTTGGTTTTGTGGGATTTGCTGGTTCTGGGGTTGTTGGTGCTGAGATGGTGTGCATTCAGGAGGGGGACGGGGGACTTTACGGTGATCTCCTCTTCCTTCCCAGAACCAGCCAATTGGCGACCCCGCTTGCATTTTCTCATCACTGTATACCCACCTCTCATATCTTGGCATTGTTGGGACCCACCTGTGGGGCCTCTGGGATCCCTCCTCATTTTTTGATCCGGTGGATGTGCATGTTGAGGATTTAAAGGGCATGCAAACTCCGTGTTGAGGTGTCCATATGCTCTGCACTTGAAGTACCATGGTCGGGACTTGTGTGTTGTGTGGATCTGATAGATTTTTCCTCCCATTTTGTAGGGAACAATATCATCCAACGAGAAAGGTTGGTCTTTCTGTAGATCTATGGCCAACATCAGATAATCATCCCGCTTAGCCACATATGTGGGTAGGGGTTAATGAAGTTTCCAATCTTGAAGAGCTGACCAAAATCATGCAAAAATGCCGCCTGAACCTCTATCGGAATGTGACGAAATTCCACCCAGTGGTGATCTCTCATAAGTTGTTCTCTCATTTTCTCCGATGTCGTTTTTCTAAGGAGCCACGAATAGATTCGTACTTGAGAGTTATCTTGTGCCGCGTTGTGCGGTTTCCCAAAATAATTTTTCCTTCATCCATCTATTTGTTTTTTATCTTCTTCAAATAGACTAAGGATGGTGAAGACTGTGAATGACACTGGCTGTATGAGAAAAAATTATGAAACTGCCTCTTCGCTTCCTTTTAAGGCTAGTAGTCTCCTGCAGATCCACTTGATCTTGTCGTTAGTGGACTTGTGTGCTGAATTGTTGTAGAAGATCCAATTGTTAGCATGTCTTGTGTAAATTTCATCCCTCTGCGACAATTTATCTACAGGGTAGGATTTCATAAGAGTTTTCCTTCCCCCTTGTTCGACCACTTTCTGTTCTGATGGGATGAGGAAGAGTGTCAAGAAGTAAGCCCTGGCCGAGGAAAGGTTCCTCAATGGAATCTTCAACTCCTCAATCGGTGTGTCCGGTGGACCAATCGCAGGGTGTGAAACATTAAGTGTTTTGTCATGCATCATTTGTCTGAGTCTCTGCGCCCAAGAGGGAGGCGAGGGGGACGGGGGAGGTGCTCCTTTCGTGTTATTAGTTTCTTCTGTATCCATCCTTCCCTTACCCCAGACGAGTGTGAATTGTTATTTTGACTTTCCTGTTCTGCTCTTTCTTCTTCAGCGAGCATTTCCTGGTCTTCTTGTTCGTTGACTTCAATCAACCCTATTTCTGTAGACCTTTTTTTCTCACAGATGTTTGAAGTGTTCAACTCATTTCCTTGTTCATCCGAATTGATACTTAGTTGAGATGTCTTGGATTCAGGAGTCTGCATAGATTGGTTTTGTGTTCCTCTCGTCTCCTGTATAACTCCCTTGGATCCATCTTCCTCTGCCAAAGTGTCCATAGGACTATCTGTTGCAGATACCAACAGGTGAGATTGGGTCCAAAGGGAACTTGCTTCCGCCCCCCTGATTGATTTTGGAGCTATTCTAGCCTGGGCAGGCGAATTGACAGATGAGGAACTCGGCCTACTATATGGGGATGGCCCCAATTGCCTCATGGTTGCGTGACACATTGCTCCCTGATAGAATAAAAGAGAGTTATTCCCTCTTACTCTTTTATATGACAATGTTGACTACGCTGACATATTCATTTTGGTTTTCACTAATTAGAAGATCAGTCCTCCCCCCTCTTTTAAGCAAATCCTAGTGAGGCGCAGATAAGGTAAGGTGAATCAAAAGACAACAAGATTTGAACAGGGAGAAAAAGCGGGGGGGGGTGATACAATCTTGATGTGATGGAGGGGGGGACGAGTTTGGGAAGAATACTTATTTGAGAAAGACCATGAGAGAAAAAGAAAAAAGGGAGGGAGAAGGAAGGAGGGATGTGTATCAACGGAAAAAATTTCCAGAATTAAATAATCATTTTATAGTGAAATTACATTTTAAATTGTAAATTTTCATTCCATCTTAAAAAATGTCATATGAAACCCGTTTGAAAAATCGAGGAAAAAAAATACAAAAATGATTCGGGAGCGAAGCTGTATGAAAAACAGTTGCTGGAAAGGAAAACCACTCAAACAATTAACTTTTAGTTTCAAAAAGGCATCTGCTGGACGAAATTCCACAGGTCGTATCACCCTTTTCCATAGAGGCTCCCACGTAATTCCAATTTTAAATTTTTTTGTCTTATTTGAAAACTTTTCTTCTAAGAATGGGGTATCCCTTCTTATTTGAACTGCATGCGAGAGATGGAATGAAAGTGTGGACGAGTTCATAAAATATTTTAATTGGACTATCATTCTAAGTAAGGATTTTCAATCATAAATAGGTTAATCCAATCCAAAATTAGAAGATATTTCTTGTAGTAGAATGAAAATTTAATTAAAACATTTCATAAACTCGTCCAGACTTTCATTCCATCTTGAACAAATAGATGTAGTAGGAAGGGAAAACTCATATTTAGACGGTGTCTAGCGCATCGGCCCCCGCGCGAGCGAGGGCTCTCCCGGCCGCTTCATGCAGGAAAAACTTAGTCTTTTAAATTTTTAGAGACAACTCGAGGACGACACGGTAACCCGCGTCGACCCTTTGCCGCTCCAGCCAAGTGCGCCAGCTGTACATCCCGCGGTCCCCTACGACAGGATAGGTTCTCGCGGGGCACAACTTACCTTCCCTAAGGGGCTGTCACCACCCTTAGGGGCGTATCCCCGCCGAGCTACCGACCCACATGCGAAAGCTTTTATAATGCAATCGCAGAGGTAGGCGAGTCGAGGGCGTTTGCTCGTTCGCTATAGCATAAATACGCATGGTTAAACGCCAAAGTGGACCCGAACATTGTCCGTCCCTGGGGCGATGATCTCCCAGGAATCGGACCGACATCGGTCGACTAGGACGTGATATTCCAAGCGTAAGAAAACCTTAATCAATCCTAACCCCTTCTTTCAAGGACAATCAAAATGTTACAAAAGACTCCTGTCAATGTAAGTTGAATTACCTTCCAAAATCATCCTACATACAATACAATCATGCATACCACTCGCTTCAATCTAATCGACAAAGGTTGACTTGACTTCCATCCAACGACGAGACAACATGAGTTGACTCGTCTTCGAACCTCACTTATCAACAACCGGATAAAAAAAGGGCACGACTTACATGCGTAGCGACGCTTGAATGGCGTCTGACTAAAATATCTTCACGCTGCCTGCCAAATGGCTGAACTGTCACGACTTTTCCGACTCGATGAGATGCGTTGCCAAGTTCTTTCATCCTGCCCCATACTGACTGCTAGCGAGGAATATGAGCGCCCCAACTCTCAAGCAGAGTTAGAGTGTCATTGTTTTAATGATGACTTCACTACTTCTCTAACTTTGGTGTGAATGTCATCTGCAAATAACTCGGTTACCACCTATACAAATCAGCGACCAACTCGAACAATCGGACGCTCGATGCCCCATTAAGGTCAGGGATCCACCTTCAAACTTTGTCGGTCGCTCTGTCCTCCTGGACAATAATTACTCTTTCTGTTCCAAAGTACCAGCTTTCGACATGAAGATATTTACAGCAATACTCTATTCACATCTTCCCGTCAACTAGTCTGATCACCTCAGGTTTGCACTTCTTATGGTGCAACCCTATCCGCGAAGGTAGTGCCTAGTCGCACTCCGTCCATAGCTAGTGAAAACACGAACTGGGCTTCTTATGGCGCCAGTTCCTCATTTGTATGTGGCCCTTAAGATGACCACTAGAAGGGTAAACTATAGCGGCTCTTCCTAACGTGAGCCTCCAATAACTCAATGCCTTCCATGAATAGCACACGTTCATCCCCTAGGAGGTGGTCTGGGATACCCCTCGTCCTCGCCCGAGCGAACCTCGGATCTCAGAAGTCGGGCTGGCTCCACCACGACAGCATGGTATCCCCCCGCCTAGCGGTCCACTCCGAGTCGTTAACAGGGTCGGCCCCTAAGGCAACGAACCCCCGCCTCAGATGCCTCCTAGGGAAAGGAAATGCATTTACCACAGCAGACTGTCAGCCCTTTGTCGCCTAATGTCAATGGCGAACCTAGACGAGAAGAGAGAGAATCATTCAGTCAGACGGGTATAGTCAGAGAGGGTCATTCGGGAAAGAATGGGTAACGTTAGAAAAAAAGTCTATGTCCAATTCAATTCCTCTTCTTCGTGTGATCAAATTCTTTTTCGTCGTCTACTGGTTGCCTTTCCTTTCAACATGCATGCAGGCGAGAAAGTAGAAGACAACCACCCTTCCATTCACTTCCACTGACATGAATAGGTCCCCCTTTTTTTTCCCAAGCATTCTTCTACCTACCTGCACATCAGAGGAAACAACAATTTCAAAAGAGGACAATGCAATCCCAAACTCATATCAGACTTTCATTCACCCACGTAAACACACATCCCCTCTACCTTTTCAATGAACGTTCAAAGGACAAGGTCGAGCACGTGCGGGTTCACACAGGTGTGAAGGGTCTGAGTCAAACTGACCGTGAGTGAAGTTGAAGAGACGGCCCACTCAAGAAGACCGTGTAAAATCACACTCCAGAGAAGACAATCGTCACAACAAGTCGCCCGCAAAACGATCTACACTACTTCCTAGTACGGTCGCTTGCCGCGACACCCTCTCAACACACAACCACCTCCCAGTAATCTGACGGCGTCTCAGCGTCTCCGCCACCAAACGCACCACCACGCTGTTGACGACAATACCAGAACATGCTGCCACAAAATGCCCCTCACAGTCTAAGCCCTTCCACGTCACCACCTAGAATATGCTGCTGCCGCCGCAAAAGTTCAGCAGCACGTCCGCGTCGCTGCCAGAAAAAACACCGTCGACGCCGGAAGATTTCGACAGCACCTCCGCGTCACCACCAAAATCTCAGCGATGCCACTGCAAAAAATTGGCAGCGCTTCCGCGTCACTACCTAGAACGCACTGCCGCTGCCGCAGAAAAAAACCGGCAACTCTTCCGCATCACCGTCAAAAAG
The DNA here is from genome assembly GCA_003427395.1 of Chara braunii. NCBI lineage: Eukaryota > Viridiplantae > Streptophyta > Charophyceae > Charales > Characeae > Chara > Chara braunii. Next base: position 1,772,475 of record BFEA01000317.1, on the reverse strand, counting down.
CGCCGCCGTTGCCGTGCCAAACAGGCAGAGTTTCCCCTTCACCGCTTGCCGAAGACTCGCCGCCGCCGTGCAAGACGGGCAGAGTTTCCCCTGCGCCGCTTGCTAAAGACCCTACCGCTGCCATGCAAAACGGGCAGAGTTTCCCCTGCGCCCCACCAGCTGCAGCGGCAGCTATGGCTGCCCTCACTCTCATGCTCCCTGCAGACCTCCAGCGCTTCCCTCTCTCTCCACCTTGCTGAGATGGCAGCTATGGCTGTGTTCCACAACTATGGCCACCTCCAGCAGTTCTCTTCCTCCCTCGCCTGCAGACCTCCTCTTCAACCAGCAGCAGTTCCCCCTCCTCTCACTAGCAGCTCCTCCCAGCAGCACCAAACCAGCATTCACTCAAGTGAATTGCTAGCAGCACCAGCCACAAATGATTGCTGGTTGGCTGCTTGCTGGCTGCTTTTATAGTTGTGGGAGGTAGTGGTAGCAGCCTGAGCTCTCAGCCAAAAATTCGAGCTCACGCTGGGCCCTTGATCTCTTGGTGAGATCAAGGGCACATACCAGCCCCACACAGCAGAAATGGCCAGGTCCACTCATAAAGAAAAGGACCTCGCCCTTTTCCTGCTGTAAAACCAGCAAGGGGGGGCTGTATCCAGCCACAACCCTCGTTGGTCTGCTACTGCTGAGGTTCAATCTCAGCAGTGCACCTTCTCCTAGACCTGGCTAAGTTCAGAGTCAGCAAACCGTTTGGGAACCTGGCCCCGACAGTGGCCCCTTGCAAGTTTGCTGCACCAAGTGCAGCAAACCGTTTGGGAACCTGGCCCCGACAGTGGCCAGGTACGTTATTTCTTTTATTTTTGCTGCTGCTCTAGCAGCCTCGTTTTGCCTCAGTCCCCCCCCTCTTCTTTTCTCTTCTTCTTTTCTTTTGTACCCCCTCGTTTCTCTGTACAGGGGCAGTTTGCTGTCCGAAACGAACAACCACCCCTCTCCAAGTCATTTCACAGTGTAGACCTAGAGTCAAGCTCAAAAGGGTCCTCTCACCCCTGCTGCAGCAGGCGCCCGAACCTGGGCGCCATAGGTGCCAGGTTCCAAGGCTAAGAGTCCTGCTGCCCATTTCCCTCAACGAACGGGCGCAGGCAGGTATTGGTTCCTACACACACACACACAGTCTGAGTGGACAGTTCCCTGTTCTAGGGGCAAGTCCATTCGATTGTGCTTACCCCATACCAAAGGGGCAGCCCAACGAATGGGCACAAAGAGAGAATAAAGAATCTGGAAAAATTAAGAAAATTTAGAAAGAATCTAAAGGAAGAAAATCTAATGAATATCTAAAAGAAAAACAAAAAAATCAGAAAACGTTCAACTCACCACTTTGCAAAAAACGGTCACCCGTTTCCACGGGTGACTACCAGGTGCATTGGGGCTAAAATGCCCCAGGCAGTTCGAAGGGCACCAAGTGGCGCCTCAGTTTTAGGTCCCCTTTCCCCTTTTTTTTTTTTTTTTTTTTTTTTTTTTTTTTTTTTTTTTTTCTTTTCCGTTGGCCTGAGCCAACGGCCACCTCATATCTCGTGGCTTTTTCAGCCACGAGCAGCCAACCCTTAGGAGCATGGTCCCCCAATCAAAGAGGACCGAATCGAATGCCTGAACCTGGACAGGCTTATGGGGACTATAACCCCTAGTCACTTCCCACAGCGGCACTTGGCCCTTTGTTTTAGTTAGGTCTTGTTTTTATATATATATATATATATATATATATATATTATTTTTATTTTTTGTCGTTGGCTATGCCAACGGCCACGTCAGTGGTCACATCGTGTGCCCCCCCCTAACACGATTTGTTGAGTTACAGACCCAAGTTTGACCCCATCCGAGACCAAAAAAGAAATTTTTTTGGCCTTTTCTTGATTTATGTGTGTCATCCTTGCGCAGGGGCCACTTTGATCTGGGCGCGGCAGATCTCAGCCGCGCGATCTTGAGGATCGCCCGACCGAGATTGGCCGCGCCCAACTGCCTTGGGCTGCTCCAAAAGGAGCTAGCTCGGTAAGATGCTTGCAGCCAAGCTTGATCCCAGTACCAGATAGGTAAGAGTCCTCTGCGATAACCTACTGGGCTAGCTCCTATCATGATAATGACAAGCGCAGCTCGCCTATGCGAAGAGCTCGCCAGTCAGGTTTCCCCCATACCGTGACCTTGCAGGCTTTGCCTGCCCGCTTCTTCCCTATGGATGGCTGCCCATCCACCACTCCGGGCCTGCCCATCGGGTAGGCCTCGGTATAGGCCTGCTGGCCTCACCCTGGCTCGAGGTTAACCCGGCGGCCCAGAAAAAAAGAAAAAAAAACTTGCTATTCCTCTCGCACCGTAGCCCGATACCCTGCGCATCCCTCCTTTTTAGCCTACTTAGGCCCTGAATCGCGCGGCTTAGCAGCCGCGCGACATCTTTTAGGTAGAATAAGTCTAGTCTCAGACTTTCTACGACCGCGCACCGCTGCGGCCATGTCGAGACCCGCGGACGACAGTCCATACCGCCGACTCCCGCTGTCTCGAACGGACGCCGTTGTCGTCACATGTCAACGACGTCATACATCAACAACGTCAGGCTTTAGGTTTCTCAGTTATAGGGTTGGTCTGAACAACTTTTGGCAACGTCAATCTCATCCAGTTCCTCAATCCCATTAAAAAAATCGGACAGCGACTGACCTTGACAAACTCGGGCAGAAACCCCTGGGAGGGTTTCTGTCCCGACAACGGGAACTTATCAAATAAAACTGAAAATTTTAGAGTTGGACGAACATTGGAATGATAATTTATAAATATGAAGGATTTTTCTTTTATGGAATGTTTTTTCAACTTTAATTTCTCATGGGAATTTTTATGTTGATCGTTGCCAATTGGACGATGAGGAGGAAGACACCAATCACAGTCTCTAATTCAATACGATTGTGAAGTAATTCTCTTAATTAAGATTGGAAGTTTCTTCTTCGTGTGTTATAATTAGTTGTGTAAATTACAGGAATCTCCCAACAGAAGAGGTTATCGGTCTTGGCTTGGACATTTTCATTCGTGAAACAGGGTTAGGAGATAAAAATAGGGGAGAATAGGGTGGTTGGTGGCAGGGGAGAAGAAAAAGGAGACTCACTGCCTCTTGTTGATCCTCCAGACTTCCTTCACCTGTAGATAATTACTCCCCTCGCACCGCTTCGACCGTCTGAGACCACCGCATGACAATCAACTTCGCGGATGCCCCTTTGTCCCTACTGATTAGGCAATACTTGCGGGCCTACGGAGATAACCACTCACCCCTACTCTCTTTCCTCGATGGAAACACTGTCAGATTTTGTTTTACTGATGTTGTTGACGTGCCTCATGCCACTTCACCCCTGTCACTGCTACTTCCTTCGCCAACTACCGCTCTTTCCTTAGGTATGCAGTAACCCTGTCAGAAGTAGCCTGGGGCCCATAACTCAGCCCCAAGCAACACAGACCTGAGTCGGTCTGCACTGGGCTGTGTGACCAAGACACGCCCAGGCCTGAGTCTGCTGCGTTTGGCTGTGTGACCAAACGCTGCACACTGGAAATTCAAGGGTCAAAGTCAACTGTAGAGTCAAAGGTACCGCGCCCAGGCCCTTGGTTGGATACACTCACTTGTTGTGCGCAGGTACCCAGACAGCATCCAGGCCGGAGGGAATTTGGTTTCAGGCCAATCTGAGCCCTCGTTCGCATTGAGATCTGGACGGCTGAGGGATACAGCATCCGGGGTCCAGACCCCGAGTCAACACTACATAAGAGCTGACTTCCCTGGCTTTGAGATTCATTCAGTCTTCGTCGATGCTGACTTCACGCGTTGACGACGCAACGCTGGCTCGACACTGCGACGCTGGTGGACGCTGGCTTTGTGCTGGCTTATGGGAGATTGCGGTGACGCGCTGCTGGTCCGGCATGGTGGCTGGCTTGCACCTGTCTTCTTGGCATGCTGATGTGGCAGCTGCCACGCGTTGCTGCTGACTTGGCTGCTGCCACGTGTTGTACTGACGTGGCCGGGCCACGTGACCGACATTGCTGTTCTTATTCATCGACATTCAGGAGGAGATCAGGACTGTGGAGAGTTCGTGGATACTTACCTGGTTGTCTTCACGTCGACATTGCTCCAGCGCTGACGAAGGATTGATTAGCCGTGCCACATGGCACATTGAGGTTACTCCAGATACTCGTTCAGACTATTGATTTTGAGGTGGTGATTGAGGAGGGGAGCCCGAAGCAGGAGTGGGCCTTACTTCCTCTCCTTTGTCTAATCTCCCTCGGAGTCCTCTCTTCTTCGTCCGTGTATGCTTTCTCATCTCATTCTGTCTGGACACGATTTTGACTATTGGTAAACATCAGCAGTTTGATATTCTGAGCTTGCATTGTTGACAAATGTCTTCACGATCTGGGTTCATTGCAGGTATCTATCCTGACATTTTTATCTGTCAACCCTATTGATGATAAGTCCTCATATATCTGTTTCTTAAGAAAAAGGCCGACCGACCCACACTCATATCCCTATTCGAGACTTTGACCTACATCAGTGAAATCGTCAATCGCTGACAAGCGATTATATTCTGTCAAAAAAAATTAGAAGATGAGATCTAATGTTGTTTACCCAGTTTGAAATTCAAAGAGCCTTCTCCGCTCCTTTCGTCATTCAATCGATTACTATGTCTACGTCAATGAACTCTTCATGATGTCTATTTGTTTCGTTACCGACAGTGACGAGAACTGTACGCACACTTTGACTTTCTGAAGGCGTACTCCACTCATCTCCTCCTTCGGTCAATTGCAGCTGTCCATTTCGCTGTGAGCACGGACCATTGCATGCGGGAACCTCACCACGTCCTGATGTCAGGATTCTGCCCAGCGGCCATGTGCCACGAGCAAGTGCCCTTCTTCCAGTCGCGCAAGATTCTGCTTAGCAACCACGTCAGCCTGTGACGTGGCACAAACAAGTGCCCTCTTCCCGTCACGCGTGCGCTAGGCGCCCACAAACAAAAATTCCTGCTTTTCTTTTTTTTATTTTTAATAATTTGTTTAAATCGAATTTCGTTTTTCATTTTTTAAAAATCTTAAACGAAGTCGGATTCCAAAATAAAAAATATAGGATTGTAGGGTTTTCCAAGCCCTACAACCTTTTTTTTTTTTTTTTTTTTTTTAACATATTTTTAGGGGTATAAAAAAGTATTAAAAAAACAGGCCGCGGACCAGGCAGCATTGGGTGCGGCCGTGGCGGCCGAATTGCCCACGGCCTAGGCCGTGCGTGTCACGTAGCTTCCCTGCCAGTGTCCCTTTCAAATTGCTGATTCTTCTATCAGGGCATACTCACACGGGGACCTATATTCCCAGAATCCCAAAAAAAAGGGGAAAAGGCCGGTCGCACGGATCTACCAAATTCGCAAATGTACTATTCCTGTGCCCATTTGTCTTCAAAAATTGGCAAAATTTCGTTCGCAAAATTTCTTGCACAATTTGTGGATGGCGCCGTGTGACCAGCCATGTACCAAATCCCCATTTCTCCAGACGGCGGCGACCTTGTCCCATCTGAAAAGGTACAGCAGTGTGACGTGAACCGTGCCCAAAACCTCAAATCGGCCCTTCCCAAATCCGCATTTTTTGCAGATTCGGGGTGGCCGTTGGAGTATGCCCTGAGTACAGATCATGAACGTCGCCGAATCCTTGGACAGGTACGTTCTTTTCTTTTTTGTATGACAAAGTATGGTGGCATTGGGACCAGACCCAGTGCTCTGGAACGTTGCGCAAAAGAAAACAAGGACATCGTGTTCTATCTTCTCCTGTCTCTCTTTTTCACTTGTTTCTGGTTAGGTGCATTTTTATTTTTATTTTTATTTTTATTTTTATTTTTACTTTTGTTTTTTATTTTTATTTTTATTTTTTATTTTTTTTTCGGAGTTCCCTGCCCTGTTCAAGCTGTACCTTCCGGAACTGCTCGAGCTGTACCTGCCTTGGTGGCTGAATGCTGCACACATCAACTGTTAATTAACAGATCATGAGTTCGAATCTTCAGTATGTTCATGTCACCTCCAAGCTGGTCCCTGGCACATGTTAAGAAAAGAGAAAACTAGGGTGCAGTCCTGGTTTGACTCGTTTGAGTACCTAAATGCATTTCAAACTGCAGTTTTTAATTCCAGTCCAGTGTGGAGTTTACTATGCAGTCGAAACTCCGCTTTGCAGAAAAGCCGCACAGCGGAGTTTGGAACTGCAGTTCAGTCAGGCAGGTGGGCGATTTTATTTATTTATTTATTTATTCCCGTAGTGCGCCGCGCTGTGGCTGGAAAAAAACAGACAAAAAAAAAACACCAGTCCGATGGTGGGGCCACGACCGAGATGTCGCGGCCACACCCCAGATTGGCCAGGGTGGAGATGTCTCAGCCACGGCCGAGATTTAAAGGAGGGGGAGGGGAAAAAAGAAAGAAAGAAAAAAAAAAAGAGGGCCACCTGCCTGACTGAACTGCAGTTCCAAACTCCACGGAGTTTCCACGGCATAGTAAACTCCCCACGGGACTGGAATTACCCGGGCTGCTGTTCTTGCAATGGACGCCGGGCCCGCCCGCTTCCCAGTTTTGTATAATAATAAA
>BFEA01000317.1:1637059-1649297 GCA_003427395.1 Chara braunii | reverse complement strand
CTCTCTCTCTCTCTCTCTCTCTCTCTCTCTCTCTCTCTCTCTCTCTCTCTCTCTCTCTCTCTCTCTCTCTCTCTCTCTCTCTCTCTCTGTGCACTCCCTGTTCCTCTGTATCTCATTCTCTCTGTCTGTCTCGTCCACTCAATTTCTCCCTATGTGTTTGCGCCTTCCGGGACAGATACATGACACTTGTTCAACCTTTGTATATTCTTTTCACTAGTTTGTCATTTGTGAATCCGAACGCGCATTGCCGATCGATTGTTAAGCTTAGAAGCAGATGAGGTACTTCGCCACCGCATGCCCGTTGAGGTTCTCACATTCGGAGGTTGCAAAGGTGATATTGTTCTTGTCTGGGTGTGTGGCTGTCTTTCTCACACCATCGGGAGCAGAGTGGAGTGTGTGACCTTAGCTATGTTTTGCCGCATTATGCTCCTTCATCTGTGAATGGAATGGGTGTGTATTGCAGCTAGTTCACCCTTTGTTGGTGTGAAGCATTTTGATCGTAGGACTTCTTGGCTTAGGACTTATTTTGCTTTTGTTCTCTTTTAGCGCGCTGACTGCGAAAGGACTCTCAGACGAATACATGCCCGTGCTGTTGAAGAGCGCCATCTTGACGTCCATACCGTGTGCATTCGCAGGAGCTTCGCCATCGTTATTTACGGGAGTTGGTGAGGCCAAACAGGTGCTGTCCTGTTTCACTTTCGATTCTTTGGATTTTTACGTTGTCTGAAGTCCCGAGGCCTTGTTTTTCCTCTCATGGGTTCTTTTTTCTTCTCGTCTCTTGGGGCGTTTATTGACTGTCTGCGAGGGGTCTGTTGCAGCCTTCATTTTGTCGTTGGCAAGGGTGCGAGTGGGGCCGGGTCATCCAACCAAGCAGCCTTCATTTTGTCGTTGGCAAGGGTGCGAGTGGGGCCGGGTCATCCAACCAAGATACGGTTGAAGGAAGGGTGATTTTTCTGAGTGGTAGACACTAAGGTAGGGGTCAGGGGGCGGTGTAACACCAGGGAGAATTCACGAAAGGGGGTTGGGTGGGACGTCGTGAGGTGGACGACCTGAAGATCTGTATTAAAAAAAAAGTTAATAAAAGAAACAAAGAGGTCGTTCGGGACATCCGTTAAAATTGGAATGATACAGAGAAGATTAGTGTGGCCCCTGAAAAAAAAAAAAAAAAAAAAAAGTCTAAGAAACAAAGAAAAAGGTTGCAAGTGAGGAATCTTGTTTTCCTCAGATTTCCATGGAAAAAAAAAACAGCTAAAGTAAAAAAAGGGACTTGTTTCCACTCTGATTTTTTATGTTTTTTTGAATTATTAATTTATTAGTTGTTATCATATTTACAACCGCACAGCACGCCAGCTTTTTTTTTTTTGAAATATTAATTTATTAGTTGTTATCATATTTACATCCGCACAGCACGCCAGACCGTCCGGTGCGCCGTATGGGGTCCGTTCCGGGACCTTCCCAACCTCCGTACAGGCCTCCTGCACCCATACCGTACAGGATCGCACGGGGCCACACGCTGTCGGGTGCGGCCATATCCCGTCCGGAATCTTTTTTTTTTTTTTTTTTTTGTTAGTTTCATGATCACTGCAAGGTGGATGCAGCAATCACCTTTCCTCTATCCCCACCCACACTGGACACACTAGTAAGACTGCTGCCGCCATCAGTTGCCCTTGCCATATGGATCAGCACCTGCCTCAACCCCTCCTTCACAGACCCCGTCTTCATGGCCATGCCGCTTTATCAAAGTGGAACTATACATGTGGCTCGTCACCGTCGCCCCTGCGCACAAAACCGCAGAAGAGAAGCCACAAACTCAGCCGTGTTCTGTGTCCAGTCCGAAAAACACATCCCCCACCCCCTTCCCTTCCTAGTCCTCTCACCCCCTCAAACCCCATGAAATCAGCGTTATTCCACCCACTCCTAGCCCCCTACCCCCCCAAAAAAACCCACGAAAATAGCACTTCACTGCTTTTGCAAAACATAAACGGGCAAAAAAAAAGCGATTAATTCAATTTAATTGTCTTTCACAAAGTGGAAACAACTGCTTTTCCAAATGTCCATGGAAAAGAAGTGGCGACGACAACGTGACAAGGAGGAGGAAGTACAATCGGAGTCCGATTTCCAGAGTTTCATTCAAAAAAAAGAAAGAAAGTGACGAGGGCGTGACAAGGAGGAGATGAGATGGAGGAGGAAGATGAGGATGAGGAGACATGGACAAGGAGGATGAGAGGTGGAGGAGGAGAGATGGAGAGGTGGAGGAAGGAAGATGGACGAGGAGGGATGGATGAGAAGAACGAGGGCACATAGAGGAGGAGGAGGAGGAGGAGGAGGAGGAGGAGATACCATCAGAGGACGATGATATACCATCACAGTTGGAATTTCAAAGTTTCCATTAGAAAAAGAAAAAGAAAAAAAGTGACAGGGCCGTGACAAGGGGGATGAGAGGTGGAAGAGTAGAGATGGAGAGATGGAGGAGAAGAGATGGAGAGACGGAGGAGGAAAGATGGACAAGGAGGGACGAAGGAGGAGGACGAGGAGAGATGGAGGAGGAAATATGGACGAGGAGGGACAGAGGAGGAGGACGAGGAGAGATGGAGGAGGAAAGTTGGACGAAGAGGGATGGAGGAGGACGCGGAGAGATGGAGGAGGAAATATGAACGAGGAGGGACGGAGGAGGACGACGAGGAGAGATGGAGGAGGAAAGATGGACGACTAAGGGTAGAGGAGGTGATACCGACACAAAGGGTAGAGGAGGTGATACCGACACAAATCGAAGTTTACACAAGAAAAGGTGAGCTTGACAAGGAGGACGAGGAGGACAGGAGTAGGCGGCGGAGGAGGAAAGATGCACGAGGAGGGGAAGCTGGTGAGAGGTGAAGGATGAAGTGACGAAGAGAGGAGCGGCGGAGGTGACGAGGAGATAGTCCGAGATACTATCAAAGCTCCGAGAACAAGATCTGATACTGTGGAAAAAAAAGACAAGGACAATACCGTCACGAGGAGGAGAGATGGAGGAGGAGGAGGAGAGGAGGAGGAGCAGGAGGGAGGAGGAAGAAGGGGAGGAGGAGGAGGAGGAGGAAGAGGGGGAGGAGGTGAGTTCGAGGTAGGGTAGGAGGGCTGGTGAAGACTCACCTTGGAGGAGGGTTGGAGTCGGCAATGGTCGCTCCAGAGCTCAGCCTCGGTGATAATGAAAATGCAGGGGGAGGTCAGCGCTGCTCTTAGCGGGGGACTGTTGGTGCTGCTTCCCGGAGTGGACTGGAGGCGGCTGCAACGAGTAAACGGCCCGCCTAAGCCCTGCCAGTATGGACCTGCAAACACTATGAAACGGTCCCCTCCCCACCCAAAACGAAATTCGAAATTTGCTAATAATTTTTCGGGCCCTAAAACCATTTTTGCTCGGGGGGNGGGCAGGGACGAATTGACACCCGGACTTTTTTTTTTTGTTTGTTTTGGCCTGGGCCTTCGTGCGCCGCTCCGTTGGGGTGCGCTGGTGCCAACGGTCAGCGAATCAGCGCACGGCGTGCGCTTGCATGATTGTTATGACAGATGGTGGTAGCACGTGTTGTTTCTCAGCAGTCAAACTGATTCATGATATGATGTGCAAAAAGCCTGATCTTCGTCGAGGAGTCGGTTTGAGTTACAAGGAGTTTGACATTGATGCTTTCGTCGATGGCACACCAAATAGCAGAAGAGCAAATTCCATGGAGAGGTGGCATAAGCGCCGAGGCTTTTCAAGTAATTCGGTAATGTTAAAAAAAAAAAAAGAAAAAAAAAAAAAGGTGCTGTCTGCCCCAATCCTGCACTGGCACGGAAACCATAGGAGGGGTGATGTTTGTCATCCTTATTCAGGCACTTCACATATCGTTTGTCCTTGTTCTACATACATACATATAGATATTTAACGACAATGTCAATGAGGTCCTTTGTGTTCGCAGATGTGTATACAATACTATACATAGATATCCAATAAGTGCCGCAGGCCCCACAGGCCGCAGGCAGAAGCTTACGGGTTAGTGTTCTTTGGTTTTCTGCTGTTTGCAGTTAAGTAGTCTTGATGGGAACATATCTGTGATCGCCAGCCTATGTGATTTCAACTTTTCACTGCTCCTCTTGCCTATGTACGACGGCTGTCTGTAGCCTGTACGTTGTCACTGATCATCGTTCTTGGCGGGAAAATAGAGAAAAAATATCATCATTCTCCCTTGACTGTTTGACATGAAACTCAGCTCCAGATGTGTATTTGGTGTCGAAGAAAGAAAAAGAAAAGAGAAACAGTTTGAAGAACTGTGGGCTATGCTTGGAGGTACACAAACAGAAAGAAAGAAAACCTTAAAAGAAAAGGCCCAATCTGTTGACTGTTTGACATGAAAGTCAGCTCCGGATGTGTATTTGGTGTCGAAGAAAGAAGAAGAAAAGAAAAACTTTTTGAAGAAGTGTTGGCTATGCTTGGAGGTACGAAAACAAAGGGCCTCGCTGCACTACTCTCGAAAGGTGCAAAACGAGAGTGAACCTTCCGCAAGAACATGGAAAGATACAGCGACATGATTTTTGTGTTTTGTGCATTTCAAGAGTAGTGCAGCGACGCCCAGAAAGAAAGATGCTTTCAAGACTTCGGGTGCCAGATCCGGAGGCCGGTGGGTCTCTGGGAGGGCATGGGCTGTCAGATCTTGGAGGCCGAATCGTAATTTGGTTGAGGCCTGTTGGACCTCAAAACTTAAAAAGAAAAGGCCCAATCTGGGCGGTCAGATCTTGAAGATCGTTGGCTCAGATTGGGCCTTTTTGAATTTGAAGTTTGAACTTTGAGCTGGGTGTGCCCCCTGCCTGGGCCTGGAAGATCGACGAGCAGATTTGTTGCAGCTGCTGCTGCATCTACACCCCTGCAATTGCTGCAGCAGCAACATCGCCTGCAACTGCTATTGCAGGTGCAGCTGTAGCACTTTTTTGCAGCTGCAAGCTGCAACTGTTGCTGCAGCAGCAACAGCATCTGCAACAAAGTGCTGCAGCTGCACCTGCTGTCACAGCTGCGCCTGGTGCCGGAGCTGCACTTGTTGCAGCTGCACCTGCTGCCACAGCTGCACCTGGCGCCGCAGCTGCACTTGTTGCAGCTGCACCTGGTGTTGCACCGCACACTTAAAGCCACCTATTTTATATGTATAATCTGTGACTTTTCTCTCATCAACTCTTAGGGAGTTCTTTTCCCAGACCTATTTTTAGGTCCTGCTTGTACTGGTCTGTCACATTTTTTTCTGACTGAATTTTGTTTTAACGGAGTGGTGGGGTTTTTCCCTGGGCCTGCCACCCAGCGCCCTCTCAATAGTTTATCATTATTTTCCAGGGACGTATTTTATATTCTTAGTATGAATTGAATTAGTTTTTTCATAATCCTGGTTTGTCCTACGAACCAGTGCTGGTCCCCGGATGGACCAGGGGGCGCTCCCTCGTCCGGGAGCTTGCCGGCTGGACTGGGTGGTCCACCGGCCGGGCAGGCCCCCGGTCCAACCCAGTGCATCGTGCTGGGGGGCTGAACCGGCCGGTTGCTACGAACCTGGGCGAGGCCGGACCCAGACAAAAACAAAGAAGAAAAGGACTTTTTTTTTTTTTGTAAACCGGTTTTCCAATTCACACCCCCCTGGGCGAGGCCGGTCCCAGTTGCACCGGGCGAGCTGAACCGGCCGGTTGCTACGAACCAGTTTTTCAAAATCCAAGGAAAAACCATTGAGAAGGCAGCACGGGAAAGCAGCACTTTGTAGGATTTTAGTTCTACGGGATTTCATAATTTAGCAGGGTCGGCCTGGGTACTTTAGCTGATAGTCTCCCGTCTCCAACAGCCGTTTTGGTTTCTTGTGGTTGCTTTTTCCTTTGGTTTCCTGCTGTTTGTTTTGCTTGCCGGTGACAAGTAACCGGACTGAATCCCTCCCAGAACAAAACAAGGGTAGTGTCTCTTTTTTTTTTTTTTTTACCATACACCGCATTCTTCGGGGGTAGGGGGCCAGTGGATCAAAATGGCTGTGGCTGTGACATGCAAAAAAAAAAAAAAAAAATTGCGCTTGGGCAAAACTTTGGACGCAGTTCTTTTCCTCCTTGGCAAAAAGAGGCTCATGATAATGGTGGTTATAACAGTAGCTCAGTAGAATTATTGGAGAGATACAGTGCAAACTGTTTATGGAAAATTATTATCGCAAAAAAATGGAAAATTTGGAGGAAAAAAAAAAATTGTTATGTAAAATTGCAGTGCAAGCAACTTTTGGCTGAAGGTCCCCTCGAAATTCCTTATTAATTTTAAGATAAAAATAAACGAGGGGAAATGAGGTAAGATATACCCTTTTAAACACCCCTCTAGCCACTGTTTAGACTCCAGAGTCCAGAGTAACTTTACACCCCCAGCCCCAAGACACCCTTTTTTTTTTTTTTTTTTTTTTTTTAATTCAGAACCTCTTGGTTCTGGCTCCTGCCATTCTGGGGAGCAACAGTCCTGTGTGACCCACCACCGAAATGGAAGGTAAGGCCAGATTCTGACTGCTCAGGCCAAGTGCAGTCCTGGCCTGAAGTCAGTTTCTTTCTTGTGGGGGTCCTTCCCTCTTTTTTGACGTGCCTTGGTTTTGCTGGTCGACCCCCCCCGGGCCCAGCTGGGCCCGGGTCATCCCTGCCCGAGCTACGGCCCAGCCTAGGAAGATTGCAACATTATCGCGGCGTGTATACGATGGCTCTGGACCTTTCTCTGTTTTTTTTATGTTTTTTTGTTTTTTGTTTTTTGTTTACACGAAAACACTTGCCCCATCTATTATACATGGGAAACATACTGGTGGTTTAAGCCCCCCCCCCCCCCCCCCACACACACACACAGCATCACCTGAATGTGAAGGTCACAGCCAAAAAGAAAAAGAAAAAAAAGAGAAAAGGGTCTTGTGACGCGGGACCATTTGGGGAGTCTGCGTCCACTGGTGAATCTAGCCGGCCCTCGGACTGGAAAACTATCCCTTCGTACGCACAACGAGTAGTACATGGGCTATGGGCTGTGATTTCAGCCAATTTATTTCGCACTGAGAGGCCGCAGCAAAGCTGCGGCACAGAAGAGGGGCGCGATGAGAGGCAGGCAAGGAGGGCAGCCCCCCCCTCCTCCTCCACTTTCTCACCTCTACGGTGTCTCCCAAAAGCGAAGTTCAGTCAGTCGACGAAACAGAAATGGAATTCAATGGATGAGATGTTGTAAAACCACCTGGGCGCCGGGGGGGAGGGGGAGGGGGCAGAGGAGGASGAGGTTGAAAAGGACAATGAGAGGAGAGGGGATGGAAATTTACGATCAAGATAACGATGATGATGATCAGGCATAAGAGAGGAGGGGAAAGCGGAGAAGAGGAGGATGGAGGCAGGAAAAGGCCGGAGCAAGGAGTAGCGGGAGGAGGAGCAGCGGGAGTGGCCAGGACGATGTGGTTTTACGCGGGAGACTACTTCACCTCAGTCACTGATTCTACCGTGATAGTCTCTATGATCAACGATGCGAAAAACATGTGTTATAATTGCAGTATGGGCGCAGATACAGTTTCAAACTGCAGTTCGGGCAATGTATACAACCCAGCTTTCTGGCCAGGTGTAGGGTGCCCCCGACGTACAATTGCAAACTGTATCTTGCCCCATAGTACAATTATAACCTGTTTTTTTTTTGTTTTTTTTGTTTTTTTGTTTGGGATTAACCAGGCGTCGCTTACTATGCGTGGCAATAAGAGCGTTCCCTCCCCCTAGTAACCTGCCACTTGTGCTCGCATCTATTGTGGGGGAGCTTCACCTGCTGGAAACCAGGTCCAGCCTTTGATCCTTCGGAACCCTGGTGGGAACTGGGCCCAGCGTCCCATTTACTCAAGTCCTATTGAAGGGCCCCTTACTGGCGGCCCTGGAGTTCGGGGGGGGGGGTACCGAACCCTTGGCCGCCATTGCCCTCTTCGCCATGCTTATGACAGTTGATGGCTAATGACCTGTTGTGTTTTGACAAAAATATTTTTCTGATCTTCCTGATGCGACTCGCAAGTTCCAAATAATGGGAACCACCCAATAATAAATAAGATGCGATAAGGAGGAGGTAACATGTTTTTCGCCAAGGACTTGCCCGGGGCCAAGTCCCACTAGCAGCGTTGAGCTACCTCAACGCCTGAATCTAGACGCGTTTGCGGAGATGTGCAGAAATTGTGTTGAGTTTCCTGAACTGCACCTCTCCACAAACACGTCCAGATTCAGGCGTTGAGGTAGCTCAATGCTGCTAGTGGGAGTTTGCCCCCGCAGTAGTAACCAAATTGGGATAATTGAACGTCGGGAGAATGCCCGTCCTACAGTCTGAGTGGAACTGGAGTAGAGGGGGCTGTGAGGGTGCGATTGTTGGGTGTGCCAACCTACGGTGTATAATTTGTTCCGCGGGCGTAGATCTCCGAATTACATTGTTTTTACACAATCGGGAACTCAATATTCAAAACGCATAAACTTCTCCGAAGCATATTGTTTTTTTTTTAACTTGTTTTAAAACTTATTTGAGAAATATGGAGCCTTTTTTTTTTTTTTTTTTTTTTTTTTTTTTTTTTTTTTTTTTTTTTTTTTTTTTTTTTTTTTTTTTTTTTTTTTTTTTTTTTTTTCTGGACTCCCGTTGGTCGCTCGAATGTTGAGAAATATGTTTTTTTAACTTGTTTTAAAACTTATTTGAGAAACATGGAGCCGTTTCTAGGCACTTGAGATCCTCACCCAACTGATACACTGTTTTCCTCGCTCCAACCAATGCTTTCAAGCGAGATGTCGAAAGATGTATAGGACAATGGTGTATGACACATCTACCAGGACGAAAACCAAACACCGGGGCGACGGAGGGGCACATATAGAACATTTGATCACTCCGTCGCCCCGGTCGAATTGAACCGAACTATTCTCGAATAGTCAAATCTTCTATGGTCCCTCCGTCGCCCCGGTGTTTGCACTTTCGGGTGATCAAATGTTCTCTATGTGCCCCTCCGTCGCCCCCAATGTTTGCACTTTCGGGCGATTGGGATTGCCCGAAAGTGCAAACAGTGGGTGAGAAAGCGGTTAATGAAGACTTAGGCGGTCGAGCTGAACCAAAGTATTCTCGAATATTCAAATCTTCTATAGTCCCTCCGCCCCCCCCAGTGTTTGCACTTTCGGGCGATCCCCCAATCGCCTGAAAGTGCGAACTCCGGCGGCGACGGAGGGCCCATAGAAGATTTGAATGTTCGAGAATTACTTTGGTTCACTTCGACCGCCTATGGGTGCGCAAGTGTTTGGTTTTCAGCGTCGCATGTACCCCAGTGGACTATGCGCATGATTGGATCAATCGGGACTGCGCTCATGTATGGTGGATTGGCGTGGTCACAAGCTCTCACACCAATGCGCGAGCCGATGAGTTATATAGCAGGGACTATCTTGTTGACTGTGCATGATGGCGAGGACTGATTGTCAAACTGCAACCGCGATCACGCGCTCCCATGCACGCGCACCTTTGGACCTGGATTTGGAACCTGCGCGCGCCCAAGCGCACCCAGGCAGTCAATCAATCAATTAATCAATTAATCAATTAATCAAATCAATTGACCAAAAAACTAAATTAAAAAAGAGATTTTTCCTGGCGGGTAGCACTGTACGTGTATGCTTTCATTTTTGTCGCAGGTACCTTGAGGGTCGTGGCTGGTGCCCACCTCAGGGTAGGAGTTGTCGGCCAGTCGTTGATGCTTAACCACAACCGATTGGGGTTAAGGTGGATTATCACGTACAGTGTAATCAGTTAGCGGATTCTGCAGACTGTTGAGGGTTCACCCTCCTGATGAGTCAGTTGGTGAAACTCCGACGAAACAGTTTCTCACAGCCCCTCCCTCGTTCATTGTCCTCTTCTCCCTCCCTCCCTCCATCCCTCCCTCCCTCTCTGCCTACGGTTTACCAGGCAGCTCTGTTTGACAATACATACATTTATTTTGAGTGACAAAGTTCGGAAATGCCCCTCCGACTTCCATTTATTTGTGGTATGCCCCTTTTTGGCAGGCCTCCGCGTCAGGGGTGTGTGTGTGTGTGTCTGCCTGTGTGTGTGTGCGTGGGTTTGTATGCGAGCGTGGGGGGACCGGGGGTGGGGTGGGGGTGGCCCTGCCCCCCTGCAATCTGTCCATCGACGGATAAAAGAAAAAAAGATTTACAGTCTGTTGCTTTTAAACCACTTGGCCACTCTTCCGAAGAATTCAGCATGCAGGGCCGAGGTCCCACTAGCAAAGAGGATTGGATTGAACACCTGAATCTGGATGTGTTTTATGCAGAGATGCAGAAAAGCAGTTCAATCTCGATTTCCTGCACATCTCCATAACCTCGTCCAGATTCAGGCATTCGAGCCGATCCTCTTTGCTAGTGGGACCACGCCCCAGGAGAGATCGTAAATTAATTGCTTTACATTGATCCGACCCTTCCACCATTACCGATGGGGTAAGGGCGTTGCCGCACGGCACAAGAAACGAAAAAAGAAACGAGTGCATCTTCCTGCAGAAAATGGCCAGGTTCATCGCTTTGCTATAAATAGTAACAAGTGCATTTTGCCACCTTTCGTGGGCAGATGCACTCGTTTCGTTTACGTTTTCGTTTAGTGTGCCGTGTGGCGAGACCCTAAGACTAGTCCAAGGAATTTTGCCCCAGTAATCCGGAAGCTCCCCACCAATAGATGGAGCCGGTTTATCTCAAAAAAAAAAAAAAAAAAAAAAAACGCCGGGCAGGTGTCAGACTCTATACATCGTGCTACCACTTGGCAGAGTCCTGTGCTTTTAATAAACTGTCCCTAGCTTAGTTCTCCGATTTAAACAGAAGAGAATTTTTCATGTTTTTACCTTTTGTTATTGGAGTTGTCTGGATGGGTGTTTATCCGGAGTTATTCCTTTTTTTTTTCGGTGCTAGAGGTGCTGATAAGAGCAGAGGCACCCGTAGCACTCCCGGGGAGGCTCCCTTTGTTGGTGGGGAGCAGCACCTGCTGGAAAGCGGGCCCAGCGTCACTGAACATTGCGATTGTTTGCTTGTTTGTTTGATTTAGGAGAGTTGTAGCCTAAATTGTGACTGTACTGACAGCAGTCTGTGGGGACCACCTGCGAAGGAGGGAGGGATTGAAGACAGCACTGTAGCCTGGGTTGAATTCCTAGCATGCAATCTTGCTCCCGAAACTCTTTCATAATTTTTTTTTTTGTATTTTGCAAGAAAGCCCTTTTCAATCCCACCAACGGGATTGAAGGCTTGTTCCTTGGGCTGCTCCATCTATTGGTGGGGAGCGTCACCTGCTGGAAAGCGGGTCCAGCGTCCCATGGGTTGATTGCCTAGCATGCAATCTTGCTCCCGATACTCTTTCATAAAATTCTAACTAAGGGCCTCGCTGCACTACCGTTCATGTATGTTAATTTACGGATAATGAATTCAGTACTCTCGAAATGTGCAAAACGAGAATGAATCTTCGCTAGAATATGGAAAGATACATGGCCTTGATTTTTGTCTTTTGTGCATTTCAAGAGTAGTGGAGCGAGGCCCTAAGTTTCTCGTTCTTCAGAACCCCAAAGAAATAGGGTTGAAGGCTTAAAGCACAAATTCATCCAGCTATCTGGCGCGGGCGCCTGTCAGAATCCGAAAAGAGACAAAGACTACCGATTGTAATTTTTTTTTTATCGACGGTGTGCCTGCGCCGGCACCGTCTTTTTCAGATAACAAATCGTAGGAGACAAAGATTTGTGGCTGTGTACTGCCATAATGACCTGACAGCAATGACCTTCAGAGGACCCAGCCCATTGGCTGAGTGCAGCAAACACCCAGAAAAAGAAAAAGGGGCGGAGAATTCCATGGCTCACAGCCCATTGGTCGACGGGAGCGCCCAAAGCTGAAATTTTACTTTCTTTAACTCGTAGAAAGAGAGTTTTTCAAATCTGAAAACAATACAGAAACCATTTTTCAAATGCCAAAAGGATGTCACACGCCACTGTCCCACGGTATAATATGGCGCTAGTGGGTCCTGGCCCCTGGGGCCATAATAAAATATAATGCGGGAACTACGCCGGAGTCACAGAAATGAGTTTTAATAGTGCTATGGGCCAAGATACAGTTTCGAATTACAGATCGGGCAATGCATACAACCCACCTTTCTGGCCAGGTAGTGTACCCAAAGTGCCTCTTATCATCACTCCAATCTGTTGTGGCAAGGGATATGTTTAAAAAAAAAAAAAAAAAAAAAAGGGTACCCAAA
>BFEA01000317.1:1592826-1605376 GCA_003427395.1 Chara braunii | reverse complement strand
TTTTTTTTTGACATATACACAGCCCGTATCATCGCGCGAGCTTTAGATCCAGAAAAGAAGAAGAAAAAGAAAGAGGCGGTGGTGGAGATGATTATAGGAAGTAATCAATCTCCGGATTGAGAGGGGGAGGAAGAGGAGGAAGAAACGCCGCGAGCGCGGCCAAGTTGGCCGACACTTCCACTTCATTGAAGTGGTGTTGGACAAAGGAGGGGTAAAGGAAAGCCCCCGGCACATGCGAGAGGACCCGTGGCGCGAGATCGGTGATCGCTCGAATGATTCGTCGTCGCAGCGGCTGATTTCGCGGACCCGTCAGCACTAAATGGGTCTCCGTGTACGGCCTCCGCTCCCGCTTAACCGCCGCGAAGACCAGGATATGGTACATAATGTTGGGCCGCCCGCCGGTCTCGTAGATGAGTGTGCCCACCAACCTCGCCGCTATACATCCATCGAATGGAGGCTGCAAGAACGCCTCCCATGCCGGATCGGGACGTGGCGCCCCCTCGATGGTCTCAAGCTGGAGGGTGGCCAGTTCCACCATGTGATCCACGTCGGTTTGATGGACCGTCCGGCTCGGGGGAACTGCTAATGTCAATGACCGGGGTATCCTTGGCGGGCTGGCAAAATCGGAACGGTCCTGCGAGGAGGGGGGGTCTGGATGCGGGATATGGAACTCGTCCCAATCCCCCCCCTACGCTTGATGGCCCGGCTGCATGGCTGTTGAGATCGGGGAGGTGGGGCCGCTGAGGTGTCGACTCCGGATGGCCTGTGGATCTCTGCGGCTCTTCGGCGGGGCGGTCCTCCCCCGGTCGGGGCCCGATGACGAGTGTGGCTCTTCTCTCGCGAACCGGATCGACTTCGCTCACCGGCGCAGGCTGGACGACCTCCTCTACAGGGCCCACTCGACTGGCCTGAGCTTTCGGCGATGGACTTCGTCGCCACTTCGGGACGGTTCTCTTTCTTGGTGCCTTCAAGGCCGCCGGCTTTGGATACGATGATGGAGGCCGCAACGTCTTATCTTCGTGCCCGAAGTCCACCACAGACTCCCCTTCACGCGCTAGATAGTCAGGTATCACCGCCGCGTTATACGATCTTCACGGAGCTGAGGCGGTCCGTAGTCTGAGCTGCAAGTCTTCTTCTTCCGCGGCGATTACCTCCGCAATGGACAACAGCTCGATGTGAATGAGCTGTAAGAGCCCCAGGCGATTCGTTTTGATCCTCCCAAAAGGATAAAGCGCCACTGTTCCCTCCTTCCGCTCCGGCTTCGGCTTGGCGATCACGTAGTACACGTGGAGGAAGGAGCGCGGGAAGCTGCGACACCAATGCAAGTGCTCCCTCCGGAGTCCGCCGCAGAAGTCCTTTGTATGCAGTGAAGCGATGAGTGCCCCGAGCCTGCACTCGCGCCACCGATCTCGCCACCTGAAGGGCGTAATCGCGCAAGAATCTATACGCCGGCTCCCGATCGTGCCCGGGCAAGACGGTCAAATCCCCGGTGAGAGTAGMRACRCTGTGCACAAAGTTCGTYGCCACCTGGATGGCTCGGAACTCGATGAACACTCRCGTGGATTCCTGGCCAGGSACGGGCGATATGTCCACATAGACACCCGCGTACGTCACCCGCTGCGCGAGGAGCGAGTACACCGCCAAGTCGGCAACGCTGGGTGCCGGCACGTTCACCTGCTGAATGTCGAAGCGCAACTGCCGATCGTCGTTGAACCGGTTCCGGAGAAGAGCGTCCGAGATGGGCGGCTGGAAGTGCTCGAGCAGTTCATGCTCCTGTTGGCGATGGTTCATCCTGCGAGGCAAGGTCTTCCGCGGATGCCGACGACGCCGATCGGATAGAAGGGGAAGAAGGAGGCGAGGACGAAGGAGCACGAGAGGGGGACGAAGAAGGTGATTCGGGCGGGACAAGTGGCCGCACGAGACCTAGCGATGGCCGGAAAGGCCGGAGGGCAGCAGCGTGCCTCGTCAGCGGGCGGCCCTGCGAGTTGTGCCTGGGGACCAGCTTCACGGAGTGCTGGCCTCGTGCGCCAACTTCCGTCACTTCGTAAATGCCTGTGTAGCGTGGGTGGACTTTGGAGGAGCGCGCGGATTTCCGTACCTGCACCAAGTCCCCTATTTTATAGCGAGGCAGTGGTCCCGCCGACGCGTGTCGATTCTCGTAGTCACGGATCTTCCGTTGATGTGTCCGATCTACGGCCCGCTGTCGACGGCGAGCTAACGAGGGATAGGCCCTAGCCATTAAGTCCATGTAGTGGTGGGCCTTCTCTCGGTTCTGGGCCCGTGTTGCTCTAACTTCCGTACCTACTAAGGGGGACAATTGCACCCGAGGGACAGTATTGGTTCTCAGTTGAAATGGGGACACCCCGGTACTACCGTGCGGGGTGGCCCGATAAACGGCCAAGATGTGATCGACAATGACCGGCCGGGGCCGGGTGTCTCCTGCAGTGATATTCCGTCTAAGGGCGGTCTTAATCAGTCGGTTGGCATTCTCCACCAGGCCATTGGCTTAAGGCCAATGACCCGGCGAGTAGATAATCTTAACGTCCGCCCTGACTAGGTGACGTTCTACTTCGCCTTGAAATTCCGACCCATTGTCCATGTGTACTTCTTCCACGTCTAGATGCATGCACAAAAATCGATTTACGTACCAGGCTACCTCCCAATTCCGGCTGGCCATCGGGTACGCCTCGATCCATTTTGAAAAATGATCGACGGCCACTAAAAGAACATTGAGTTCTCCCTGATCGACGGGCCCTCTCGGAACGTTGATATCCGTCGTATCGATGCTAACCCTCTGAAAGGGGCGCTTTACACGAGTGGGCACCATCGTCCGAGGCATCTGTACCGGCGCCTTATCCGCCGCGCAGGCCGGGCAATTCTGAACGATGTATTTCACATCTTTCCGAATTCCCGACCAGTACCATCTGTTCTTTTTTATGGCTTTTTCCGTGTACTTGACCGCGAAATGGACCGCATCCTCCTCATGAGCGGCTCGTGTCCAATCGAACCTAGCGAGAGGGTGTGGAACCGTCAACCAGCTAGACCCTCCGTCATCATCGTCTTTTCGTTTTTGTAACGTCGGTCCCTGCCAATGATAGTCATGTGCCCGCTCCGTGACTCTCCGCCGTTCGGCTTTGGTAAATTCTGATAGCGAGTCCCCTGACAGTCTCCGTAGCAACAGGAGGCCCGTCCAGGCTTCTGCCTGGCGAGCACTTGGCGCGAATCCGTCGGCTGTTCTAACGTCCAGATACCGCTTCTCGGTAGGGACTTGGTCCGTTCTACAGTTGGGACAGACCCATGTCTTTTCACTTCGGTACCTAACGCACTGTCCGTGAGATTTGACCGTATGACACCGACTACATTGTACCCATAAAAGAAAACTGGGCCCTCCCGGATGTGACCCTTCTTGGTCCGGGACCATAGGCAAAGTACAGAAGAAACAGGGGCTTAGATGCGTTTCAGGGGACGAGTAGGGACTAGACTAGAGAGGGAGGGAGTTGGATGAGGGCAAAGAGATCGTGTCTGCCATCTCCGGCGAAACCTCCATTCCGGATTCAGGCGTCGTTCTTGCGCAGCACATGTAGCTCCCCGTAGTGCGGTTTCGTCGCCGCGACTTCTGGCCTCCACGAAATGAGTCGCTCATTGGCGGGACACTTGTTGGGCGGCAGGAGGCGCGTCAATCCATCGGCGTTACCATGCTGCCGCGTGGCACGGTGGCGGATGTCGAAGTCATAGTCTTGCAGACGCACCGCCCACCTGCCCAGCGTCCCCGTATAGCCCGTGTTGTTGCGTAGGGACAGCAGCGACTAATGATCCGTCACCAACACGAATTTCTGACCGTAAAGATACGGTCGGAAATGCTGGATCCCCCACACCACTGCCAGGCATTCACCTTTGCACGCTTCGTAATTAGCCTGCTTCTGGCTCAGCGTCTTGGACGCATACTCAATGACGTGTTCCCTTCCGTCCGCCCCGTGCTGAGTCAGCACCGCCGATATCGCGTGAGGCTGTCAGTCTGTGTACAGTGCGAACGGTCTTGTCGAGTCGGGGCGCGCCAACACAGGAGCAGATGTCAGAGCCTCCTTCAACGCCTGAAACGCCGCTTCGCATTCCGGCGTCCAGATCAACTGTTCCTCTTTCTTCAGCAGGTTCGTGAGGGGCTTCGCTATACCGGCGAACCCCTTGATGAAGCGTCGGTAATAGGATGCCAGCCCTAGAAAAGCCCGAACCTGGGTGAGTGTGACCGGCGCCGGGGCGTCTTGAACTGCTGCCACCTTCCTCGGATCCGGTTTTAGTCCGTCGAACGTGACGATATACCCCAAGAATGAGATCTCCGACAAGAAGAACTCGCTTTTTTCCAAGGCCACTTTGAACCCCGCATCTTTCAGTGCATGCAAAACCCACTCAATGTGTTCCACGTGGTACTCGTGTGTTTTTGAAAAGACCAAAATATCATCCATGTACACAATCACGCAAAAATTGATTAGGGGCTGGGTTAGTCGGGTTTTGTTAACGAACTCAGCGAAGGCCATATTCATGGCCCGCTGAAACGTTGCAGGGGCATTACAAATTCCCATGGGACACCGGACCCATTGCCACGTGCCCTCAAATAGGACAAAAGGGGTTTTGGGTCAGTCCTCCGGTCGGACCACGACGTGGTGAAAACCGTGTCGGATATCGAACTTGGAAAAGACTCGAGCGGCCCCGATAGCATCTAACAAATCATCGATTTGCGGCAAGGGATACACATCTTTGGTAGTAATGGCGTTCAATTTTCGGTAGTCGATACATACCCGGACTGAACCATTTCGTTTTGGCACGAGGACCACAGGAAAAAACCACGGTCCCAGCTATGGTTCGACCCACCCCAACCGCTCGAATTCCCGTACCCTTTCCAAAGCCAGCTGTCTTTCTTTAAGGGAATATCGGTATGGTCGGCAATGTATCGGGACATGATCCGCGGTATCAATCGCATACTGTATCAAAGGGGTTAGCCCTATGTCGTGGTCCTGAATACGTACGGCCTCAGGATAGGCCCGTATAACCGCCATCAGGAGGCGCCTGTATTCATCCGGAACACGGGTTGGTAACTGAACTTCCACGGTTCCCCCAGGAAGGGAGACCGTCGTCGTAACCGTGGGGACCGCCGCACTCACATCGGGCGAGGCCCCAAACAAGGAGTTGTCGGTTTTCGCCGAAAGGACAGTCGCAATGAGTTGACTGTCCGCCGAACTCATCGGCTCGCTTTCCAATGTTTCCATGTCACTGTCACTATCCAGTTCGGGTTCGGCCGAGGGTTCAACCGAAAAGGCCTGCGCCAGTTCCCTCGGTCCCCACCGATACTCCCTTATTCGAGGTTGAAACGACACCCCCTCTTTCAGGAGTATCGCGACTTTTTCATTCGTGAGTAGGGGCCATGGGGGTCGAAAAGATAAATCGCACAGCCCCCTCAGCTCGGTAAATCTTTCAGGTAGGGGGTCCGTCCTGAGATACAAGGACACAGGGGGTTCCGAAAGGTCAGCTATTCGGGACACCCTCAGCAGGGGTTCCCCCTACACCACGGAGGAGAATGCGTGCGACCAATTGGACTCGCTCCGAACTATTTCCAGTGGTTCTCGCCGCCAAGAATGGCGCCACCGATCCTGAACTCGGATCGGATATCGGTCGGGTACATCAGTCTTGTCAGTTTCCGTCGAGGGTTCATTTTCGCCTGGTGACAGGCGTCGGATCATGTTGATTTGATGGGCTTTTGTGGTGAGGCGAGGCGCCGGCTCGGTACGCATGCACACCGCCAGTCTCATTGGTATCGTTTGGGGTTTGGGGTGGGCCGATGTGAGCACCACCTTGCAGCTGTCAAAGTGCATTCGCGCTCCGACCGCCGCCTGCCACGGAATACCTAGCAGAACATCATACGCCTGTACATCCAACACAATCACGTCAAACCAACAATGCACCCGCCCCACCCGTATAGGCACGTTCGTTATTCGCCCTTTACAATGAATATTGTCTTCCGTAGCGGATATATACAGCTCATCCGGTCAGAGGGGCTGAACCTGTCCTTCCCTTCCCAACTGTTTCGTCAATCTTCAAGAAATCGCGACCGCCGACGATCCCGAGTCTAGGATGGCGGCCGAGGGGTTTCCCCAGACCTCGCAGTCACACTCAACGCTTTTCCAGGTTATAGGATAGGCTCGGAGGAATACCCCGGGCTTTTCCGAGGCAGAGTCTATGGTCTGGATCATTCCTATCCGGTCGGCTTCGTGCACCTTTGAGGTCGAGGGCTGCCACTCCTCATTTGTGGGTAGGTCCCGTAGGACCGGCTTTTTGCCCTTTCGACTTTCCTCGAATCGGCGCCTGTTTTTGAGGCAATGTTCGATCAACTTTTCGTTAGCCGCTTCGAAAATGGTTAGCAGATAGGGAATAGGGACGGGGATCCGAAGATCCAGAGCCTTCAAGGCATCCAATATGTCGATATGGCCATCCTTGTATTCAGGACCAGGCGCCGCAAGGTTTTCGAACCCTGGTCTCCACGGCCCGAGGTTGCTTTCCTCGGTAATTCGTTGGACGTGACGTATCACTCCGATGTTCCCGAGTTCGAACATCGCCGCAGCCATATATTCACCGGGCCCTATCTCGGTGGCCGCAGGGGTCACCATTTCCGTTGCCCCGGTATCCATCACCGTGGCCACCCTCCCCTGGCCTGCAGCGGTTGGAGCAGCCAACGGGATTTGGGAAGACCCAGCGGACCACCCTGAGCTCGAGATTTCGGGCAATCTTTCACAAGGTGACCTGGCTGATTGCAGTTATAACAGCGTAGGGACTGGAAAGCCCCGGCCACAGCCAGTCTTATCATAGGGGCCCCGACAGCCATAGCCGCTTGTTGCCGTTGTGCGGCGGCTAGGCGTTGCCGCTGCAGGCCATGAACAAACTCTGTCAACGGGGCCACTACCGTAACTAATTGTGCCGCGACCTCCTTCATGGACACTTCTTCCTCACCCCAGCCTCCTTGTGCTTGGCTAGGGCGACGGGGGGCCGAAGCAGAGGAAGAAGCTTTCCGATCCACGCCCTTTTTTGTCGGACCCAACCCGAAGCGATCTTCGAACATTCGTGCCGTAGCGGAGTAGCTATTGCGTCGAACACCCGAAGGGTTGTCTTCGTCGGATTCTGAGTCCAGCAGCAGATGATAGCTAGCAACAGTCTTCAGACGATACTGATTACCACACCAATGACCATGCCAACTCAGACACCACTTCAGGAAAAAAAAAGATAGATAGATAGATAGATAGATAGATAGATAGATAGATAGATAGATAGATAGATAGATAGAGAGAGAGAGAGAGAGAGAGGAAAGAATACGCCAAAGCTTTGAAAAAATCCCCGAACGCGACTTTAAAAAGTAACATGAAGCATAGCGAAAGGACCCGACTAGTTTCGACTGGCCCGCCAACCAGTCCTCATAAGGGGTCTTAGTCGCAGGTGACATTAGTCTAAACCTAGGCATATATATACTTAGAATGTTAGGACAAACATCAGTCCTACGATACTAGTCTCGGATCAACCTAGTTAAAATGAAAAAAGTTCGAACCGTCACCTTCTACTACTGCTTCCACTACCGCCAACTAGAAAAATCCACTGCCGTCAAGAGTTTGAGGTTAACAAAAAAACAAAGGAGTTCAAAAATCAAAAAAGCTTACAAAGATACTTGGAGGTCTTCGAAGATCCAACCTCAACCCACACAGCCTCAGCAAAGGACAACAGGAACTCATTTGCTACAAAGAGATCATGTGTTCAAGGCCTATACCTCACAAAACCGCAAAGTCCCGTGTCCACAAATCACAAGATGTCTCGTACTCAAAACCTACAGGTCAAACAAAAGGTCTTGTGTTCTCATACAGGCATCACCAAAAAAGGTCCCGTGTTTGGAACCATCAGCAACAAAAAAGTCCCATGCTCAGGGCCTACGAAAAAACTCATAACAGAAGAAAGAAGAAAGGAAAAGAAAAAAGAAAAAAGAAAAACAACGCTGCTAAATGACTGCAGAAAAATACAGGCGAACCAGTCAAACCAAACAAGTCCTACCAAGCGACCACATACATGCCTCATTCTCTCTGCTTCTCTCTCAAGAACATACGACCCCAATTGGTCAGTACAAACAACCAATGCGCCAACAGTCACCAAACCGTCTCGAAAAGTTGGTCAATGCAAAATCAAAGAACTTATCTGGGTACCCTCTCCGCCACAGTTCACATTTCAACGTAAACAAAAAAGCAAACTCAGCACCAGGCCAAGTAGTATAAGTGCGAGCGCGATGAAGGAAGGAGACAATTACAACCATCTTCTGCTTCTTGCTGGAGTACGAAAAGTAGTCTTGGATATTTTGGAATACAAGATCCCCATTCACATCCCCCTTCTGGTTTTTGTGAGTCGCAACACAAACGATTCTGCAAGGGTTATCAAGAATCTTGATCGTACAGCCGACGAGATCCCAACTCCGTTCGATACTAATTCGCTCAAGTACCAGTTTAGGGTTGTAGCAACTGCCAAAAGAGCAAAGAAGAGATCGAGCTTTAGTAAGAGAAGCAAGCTCACCCTTCTTGAATTTCACACACACGGACACATCATCAACAATTCGGAAACTTGCAAACAAGCTCCTATCCACTCCCAACGAGTCGAGAAACAAAAACTCATAAAAGACACAGAGAAGGCAAGCGAGAGCGGGGCTAGTCGATTTACCCATTGGAATACCGACCACTTGTTTTAATATGACGCCCCGAACTCGGATGAATGTGTGATCCAGATCAGAGGAGACATACTTAAGAATATCAGAGAAGGAGACCATAACCCACCCACCCTCACCTTTGCCCTTGGTCAATCTAGCCATCTTACCATGCGTCCTAACCATGACTCTTGCGTACTCATCGTTGACCCAATAATCCACAATCCATCTTAAGGCCTTCATGATCGAGTTATGTGGGAGGTTAGAGAACATCTCCTTTACATCATATGAGGCACTAAGGACCGACTCATTCTCCTTCAAGTCCTTGTTGACCCTATCAAGACTCGGAATCAGATCTTGTGTACATAGAAGATTAAAGTGCAGATCCTTTGACAGTTTCCACAGCATTGCATTAACAGCATACGCCATCCGTCGTCCGCAAAGAGTATTTTCTTCAGAATAAGATGGACAAATAGGCCGCCATCGGCTAATGTCCTTGTGCTTGGGCACACAGTAGGCTTCCCCAATCTTAGCCTTCTCGCTCCACTTACCTATCTTTTGAAAACCATTGCTCACATGTTCAACTCTACACACTTGAAGCACCGACTCCTCACTTTTATTCTCGACTATCAACGAAGGATGCTAAGAAACAACTGCCGCATACCAGATTCATAGACAATAGGACAATAGACGAAAGTGTCACCCAAATTGTGGTCGATTGGACTACACACAAGATTCTCCAATCTCGGAAGATGCCGACACAGTTCATCTTCGGTGCAGGAAAGAATAGAACTACAGCCAGAAGAAGTTAGGCACCCAGATACGCAAGAATCGGTCAGAATAACGTGAGAGAATGGAAGAAAGGAGCTAAAAGAGGCTAGAATTTGCTTTCGAAGAGATCTTATAGGATTACCACCACCAGAAGGCCGCAAAATGTTACGCGAGTTGTTCATCCAAGACGGAAAGAGCCCAGAACCGCTGATGCGAAAGGCCACATGTCCGTTGTTACGAGGAAAAGCATCGTCTGCAGACAGACAACTACAAACTACGTCGTCTTTCTTGGAGTAAGCTCGGAAATTATGCAATAGATCACCAATCGAACGATTTTTTACCCAGACAACCCTCTGTCTTCGAACAATCATAGACTTCCACACGTCATTGATATCCAAGTTACGAACCAATTGGCCACATAGTCTGCGAACCTCCGACTTACGAGTTCTCTCATCATAACGCAATCGGACCACCAATCTTCTTCTCACAGAAAGATCGAAACGAGAAGAGATAGCATAGGACAGAATAAAACGTAACCTGCTTCGCGATCTTTTTTTCGAAAAAGTACGTACAACTGAGAAAGCCCAAATCAACTGGCGGAGATCCCAAGATTTCAGATTTCGACGAGAAGGTGGATAGCTTAATAGACAAGAGAGAGGTTCTTTTAGCGCATGAGACTTCTGACAATTCCATACGATAGAGACGAAGGTCAAATCAACACCGGCCACCAGCCAGCCCTTAGAAGATCTCAGCTGATCTCTACCATACTTACACGACACAATCGATGATCCATAACACCTCTTCAGAACCTTCCAAGCATCAACACGAAGATCTCCACCTTTGCAATGCACCTCACAAGAAGTCAACTGTAACTCACAACAATCGTCAAGGATACGCAATAATCTAGTAGAGGTTCCTCTCCCGGATGCATCGAACCGCAGAATAGACTTAGATTTACACCCACCGGTAACAGAGGTACCAAACCTACGACGATATCTCCTCAACCTCTCCCTCTTACCTGGATGTTGCTTACGTTTCTTACGAGTTCTTTCCAAAGAATTCAGCGAAGCACCAAATTAATTTATGAACAATCGTTCAGTAGACAACAGGTCCTTCTCCGAGCAAAAACAAATAGGAATAATAACATACTGATTAGTTCCACACCGTCTGAGCCACATATACAATTTCTCATTCGTGCTACCTCTCTCCACCAAATTCTCGCTACAAGCCCTGTACACATGTTCTCACCATCGTGACTCCAAGTCCTGACCTAAACTACCTATATAAATATGTCGACACCAAGGTGAAACGAGCACATATATAACAGGACCCGATTTGTTGAAATTACCAACGTCATCATGCCACCACTCCCCAATATGGCCCGACAGCTTTGAGGCCCACGGTATGCATCCTCCCAAAATCAGACAAATAACGACCAGCTGAAACAACAAATTCAATGTCCGACATCTCAAGAGAGAAGAAGAGTTACGAATCCTAGAACAAAGACAAGCTAAGTGCCAAAGCTCAGCCACGCTCGGGGATAACCCTAAGAGTCGGCGGAAACATCACCAGCCAACTTACCGTCATCGAGTTGTCCCTCGTTGCTGTCATCCGGAACAACATGTATCTTACCTCCTTCATCGTCTGGATACATCTTTTTCACACGAGCCGAAATAATTTCTTCGACGCTTTGTTTTAACGTGGTGTATTCCACCCCTTCCTTCTCGCAGATCGCAGCGATATCATCTTTCTTCAAATTTCCCAACGCCTTCTTCTCTCTTTTAATAAAGGCTTGTTTATCGTTGACGCGTGAAGATTCCGCATCAGTACTGATCTTCAACTTCCCTTTCCCTGTTGACCGTTCAGCCTCCTCCATACGACGACGTAAGTCGGTTCCTCGCAGCCGCTGAGCAACCTCCAACCTCGCGTTTTCTTCTTTCAACTTCTCCAACTCCTGTTTTGCCTCCCTTCTTGCATTGAGCTCCTTCAATCTCAGTTCTTGTAGTGTCTTAACCTCCAACGAGTGCCTGTGTACCAACCCAACATAGTCAACAACCACTTCAGGAGACTTCAAAGGAGTTGCCCTAGGGCGAGTACGACCTTGCGTTCCTGGAGTAACAACAACACAACCCCGTTTATTACCAGGGCGCAAGACCTCAGTCCTCCACTGCTCAGTCTCGGCCATCGCGTCATCCCTCATCTGCCTCAATGTACTCATTTCCTTCTCCATAGCGTCCAGCCTCCGTTGTGCGGTCAGCGCCTCGCCCAATCTGTTCTTCATGGCGTCTTGATCACGCAGCAGTCTGCCGATCAGTTCGTCATTATCAGTAGTGTTCTTAGCTGCTGTCGACGAACTTCCCCCGTGAATCTGCATTTTCTTCAACCTTTCAACTTCATTCTTCAATACTTCGACTTCCGAGTTCTGCCCTCCATTCTTCTTACTGATCGACTCATCCATCTTGTCTAATCTCTGGTTCATCGTGGTCATCATCTGCTTCTGAAAATCTTCTCGTTCCTTTTTATCCTTCGCACGTCTCTCCTCATCTTCCTTTTCTTTCTGCTTCCTGTCTTCCTCTTCCTTATGATTGTTCTCCTTCTCCACTTCGGCATCATGCCATAACTTAATTTCTGCTACCGTGTTCTCCAAAATAATCAATCGCTGCTTCGCTTCATACCAACCACTGCCCTTGTACTGATTCGCCACGACGCCAACCGCAGAATTGGACGAAGATGGCATCGTCAGAAGAGGAGCCGATGATGGTACAATAGCATTCCCTTGACCTTGCCGATGTGGACACCACTGGGCAAAGTGCCCTGGATCTCCGCAATTGAAACATGTTCGAACTATCGTAGAGGTAGGTAGATTAGACACCATGCCGACAGCTGCTACCGCCAAAATTGAGGATAGTCGAAGCCACACTTCACGTAGTACGATCCCTACGCTGGTTACTCCGAAAGTACGAGCAGATGATAGCTAGCAACAATCTTCAGACGATACTGATTACCACACCACAACAGATGACCATGCCAACTCAGACACCACTTCAGGCAAGAGAGAGAGAG
>BFEA01000317.1:1542986-1554826 GCA_003427395.1 Chara braunii | reverse complement strand
GAGAAGGCAGCAAAGCCACACACACACACGCGCACACACACACACACACACACACACACACACACACACACACACACACACACACATCAGATGGAAGGCTCTACAGACTGTATGTTCACACCCTGGAGAAAGCTAGCAAGGCCTCAAAGCAATATCTTCTACAGCCATAAAACACACTCCAAAACATGCCACTGGCACTGGAGCAGACCATGCCCTAGCATGGATGGCCACGGAGGCAACCACTGTTGCTCCAAACCTGACTTGTGAACTGTCGCAGGGAGCTACTGAAGTCGTGTATGGAAGTATAGCATGTATAGATATCGGTCCTTGCTCCACTACTCGACACTCTATATGCATTTGGACGCTTTTTTGGACGAGATGCATTTGGGCGCCTTTCTGGACGAGATGCATTTGGACACCTTTCTGGACGAGATGCATTGGGTGGAGTCCAACGTTATGAATCTATGTGGGCAATTATGAGCTCCAGATACATATAGAGTGTCGTCTAGTGGAGCAAGGCCCATTGCCACACAGGGAACTGGACAGTGAACTGGGCATAAAGGGAGAGAAAGGTCACAAACGTGTGCATGGACTCGGGGCCGCGCACATGCCCTCAGTTTTGCATGTTTTGAACGTAGGCAGCCCCCAATGTTGTTTGTAGTATTTATCAGGATATGGTCCATGTGGGGTTTTAAACTCTAAAACTCTGGCTTTTTAATCAACAGCTGCACATTTTAAATGTTCAACTCATGACAGCACACACACAACAAAAGAAAGAAAACAAGTGATGCATTCTTCTTCCCATGTGATGCTTGTGCCTTTACTGACTGCTGCCATTTTTTTGCAATTTTGGTGCTTGACCTCTATACAGCTGTGGTTGGCGGTACGACACAAGATCGAGATCGGGTATTGGATGGTGAGAAAGGGAACTTTTTTTTTTTTTTTTTTTTTTTTTTGACAAAGAAGGCCCAATTTTCTGGCATTCATCATCAATACAACAACAATGTAGCAGCAGCTCTACCATAACGGGACGGCCTATGCTACTCTCCCACTCTCTCTCTATACATTTCCTACTACTCTCCCTCCCTCTCTCTGTGTCCACTATTCTCTCGCCCAGCAATGCTGCAGACTGTGGCTACCACGAGTGTGCTCCTCGGTCATCACCAGGCCAGGACCGCCGCCGGTGCTTGCCGCTGTCCTCACGGCTGTCCTTCCCCTCCAAGCCTGAGACGCGGCGCCCACTCAGTTCCTCTGCCAGCCCAGCTATGGCTGCCTCTGGGCGGAGCAGCTTGTGGAGGCTGCCCCTGCACCTCCTCCGTCCTTTCTGTCCTTCGTAGTACGTGCGCTCATGCCGAACCATTGGCAGCCAGTGCCTCCGACTGCCTCGGAATGTTTGGAGTGCCCTCACGGCCTCCTTCCTTTTGTGTCTCGGAGTCTCCTGGGAGGCCGGTGGTTGGACAGCTGAGAACCAAACTGAGTCCGGGCCTGGGTCCTGGCCTCTGCAACTACGGTAGCTCGGAGACTGGGCCTACTTGTTAGCTGGAGAGGCTGGGTCCATCCTTCCCTTCCAACTGTATCATGCCAGCGTTCACTTAGGGCTGGACCAGGCACATTTTCTGTAGGCGGCCAAGGCCTGGAGCCTCACAATCCCGCACCCCCCCTCAGGCTCAACGCCCTCTGCAGAACCCTCAATCTTTTTTTTTTTTTTTTTTTTTAAGAGAAACAGGCCCTTGTACAAGGCCTCTATCCTGGTGGTGGTAAGAGAACCACCGGGATTGAGGCTTTGCCTGGCGGGCCGCTCCGTCTATTGGTGGGGAGCATCACCTGCTGGGAACCGGGCCCAGCGTCCCGTGAATACATCTGTTCGTAACAGTACAGTCTTGAGGGTGACGCCATTTGGCTGGAAAACGGGTCCAGCGTCCCATATCTGACCTTTTTCTTCCTACTTAGCCTGCAGCATCGTCGGGTACTGGCGGGAGACCCACGGGGGGGCACCGGTGGAGCCTCCCTCCCTCCCCTAGATCCTGCTCCCCTCCTACTGTCCTCATGGCGTCCAGGAATTTTGTAGAAAAATTTACAAAAATTTACAAAAGTTTCAGAACAATATAATGTCGAAAGTCTGACCCCCCAGTGCTGGAAACTGGGTCCAGCGTCCCTTGTCCCGAGTACGGCATCCCTGCCTACCCTGGGGTGTGTCCCGTGCCCCGAGTCTAACATCCCTGCCAACCCTGTTTGGACACTCAGGCTGAGACGGACCGTGCAATTCTGTTTATCCAGCCTAACTTGCAGGGTATCCATCTGCCGCTGTGTCTCTGCTGTCCATTAAACTAAGCTTGTAGTAAAGGGGACAGCCACCTGTTCTCCTTCTGGCCCTCTATATATTTGAGACCACCGAAGGAAACTGAGCCAGACAATACATTACCTATGCTGGAAACTGGGTCCAGCGTCCCATATCAGCTCTGTTCATCTGATCCAACCTGCTGTGTATCCATTTGCTGCTGTCCTTCTGCTGACCATTAAGCTGCGCTCGTATTGAAAGGCCGAGATTAACGGGGATGGACAGACCGAGGAGGTACCGAGGGGGCAGAGGAGAACAGAAGGGATCAGGGGTAGGGGAGGGAGCAGGGGTAGGGAAGCCTCAAGTAGACCGAAGGGGGAAGCAGGGCGGAGGCTCAGACCAGCATACTATGATCATGGGGGGAGGGCCTCTTCCAGTGCCACTGGGTGGGGGGGGAAGGGGTCTGCAAATTCATGGGCCGGGCGTAACCTTTCGCCGGGATCGAGGTTTGTCCAGTCATGGAAGATCAACTGATAATCTCTTGCTATCTCCGTCCGGTGTCCTTCTTGCGGCTCTCCTCCCGGCTGGCGATTCTTTGACCATCTCACCTCCGCCACCCATCCTTTTCTTTCCCCTCCCAACCAATTCTGACTGAATCGGGATATGATCTTGTTGATGTCAGACCAGGAATTCATTTGGTCCAATTTGTTTCTGGCCGCCTTCCATTGGGCCGCAATTTCATGTTCAATTAACGGGCGTAAGTGTTCTGTGACTTCACCTTCTTCGACCCGTGCCCCTTCCATTTCCAAAATGCATCGTCTCCACCAGATGACCCACAGGACCACCCGCCTGCCCAAATGAAACATGTTTTCTTCTAATGTGTCTCCCTGAATTGAGGGGTAATGTCCTAGTAATATAGCCCTCCATTCCCATGGCCATTCTGCCCCGGGGACTATGTGTCCCCAGATCCTGTCCCAAAACCTCCAGAGCAAAACCAAAGCCGGACATTGGAGGAAGATGTGTTCGATTGTTTCGGCCCTTTTCCTCCTTGGATAATTCAATAGGCAACTATGGCACCAAGGTAATGCCCGACCTTGCTGCTCCAGACGGGTGTGATCTATCAACCAATCATTTGTTGGCAGGCATCGGTGGGCTATTTGCCACTGGAGGGCCGAAATCTTAGCGGGTCTATTCCTAAATTGAGTGAACCAACGAATCGGCTTGAGTAAGTCTCGGTCCACATTTAGATGTAGATACCACCTGTCCTCAACCGTCTCCCGCAATCTTTGTTTGGGGCGGAGCATACGATAGACTGATTTCGATTTTAGAGTGTGTAGTGTTAGTGGTTTTGTCGGTCCTTTTCTAGTCGTGGCCACTTGGGACCAATGCCACTCGTCGGGGTCGAAGGGGAGATCCTCAATCGGGGTTGTTGGGCGGTAGGCACATTGTCCTCTGCCATTGTCCAGAACCCTGATGCGGTATATGTTCGTTTTGTCCATCCAAATAAACGGATCCTGGCTGCCCCGTAAAGAGCCATCCCTTTGGATGGCGAAAATCTCAACTAGGGCCAGTGTCTGGTCGACAGCGTGTACTTGCCCGATCTCCTCCTTCTGATTGGGCAGGCCAACCCAGTCTCCTTCTCTCAATTGAGGGCCTTTTCGAAGGATGCTATACCACTGGAGGGGGAGACTTTCAATCAGTTCGTTTAGCGTCGCTTCTGTGCGATGGCAATAACGTAGCCATGCACGCATCATTTTTGCACTCTTCCAGCATCTTCCCTCTATATCCCATAGATCCCCTACCGTACCGGCGCCATGTTTGACCCAACCTTTCCAAGGGGCATTTGAGCTGCATCTTACCTGGCCCGAAGCATCCGTAATCAGACGATTCCCAAAGAGTGGTTGTCTGAAAATTTCTTCCCAACGGTCCGGACTGGGCCGGTCGGGCGGCGGGAGTTTCCTCCATGTGCGAAGTAAACGCAGCCAAAATGTGCTCACCGGGTCCCCAGTCTTGTCTTACCTTGGAAGCTTCTAGTATCTGTCTTGTAGCCATACCAGGGGGTCAGTCTCCGGGGGGGCCTCTGGTGCCAGGGCAGCAATTTGTGCCAGGGCCAGTGGGGGCCAGGGGGAGGACGGAGAAAGGATGATGTGCTGAACCCAGCGAAGTGTGAGAGTCTGGGATTGAGTGGCCGGGTCCACAATTCCTAGTCCTCCTCTGGTTTTGGGATGAATCACTGAGTCCCAAGCTACTCGACTAATTGCGTGGGGGGCATTACTGTCCCCTCTCCAGAGGAAGGCTGCAAGCTGCTGTTTGAGTGACCTAAGCCCCCCGTCGCTCATGGGCCATACAATCGATTTGTACCAAAGTGCGGCCAGAACCACATTATTAATGACCAAGGCCCTCCCAAATAACGATGTGTGCTTTTTATTCCATTGCTTTAGCTTGGCGTTTGCTGGAAAGGGAACTAAACATTGCTGGCATGGATTCGGCTTCCCGCATATTACGAAAAGAAGAATTCAAAAGAGAAAACAAACGAAAAAAAAAAAAAAAAAAAAAAAAAAAAAAAAAAAAAAAAAAAAAAAAAAAAAAAAAAAAAAAAAAAAAAAAAAAAAAAAACGAGAAAACTCTACATGAGCCCTCTGGTCCCACCTGCCGACGTTGAGTTGAAAACAGTCGAGAGAAGAGGAAGTGTCGAGAACTTCACCTTTTGGGCGAAGAACAGTGGACTTTTTGTCTCGATGGTAAAGGTGCAGCCTAACCAGGGAGGCATGGCCTTTTTGTCACGACGGTAAAGGTGCAGCCTAACCATTGAGGCATCAGCTCCAGAGTGGCAACAGGCTTTGAAGAAGTTTGATTACTACTTTACAATACACGGGCCATAACTTTATGGGCATATATGCCTTATCCCGGATGGTCAGGGGGGTCCCTGACGTCCGATCGGGTAACAATACCCATAAAGTTTGGCGCAACAATGCCCATAAATTTATGGGCATATGGAGTTCAGTTTTGCACCATTTATGGGCCTACACCTTCTCTGTTTTGATAATGGATTTCATTTTTTATGCTGATTTCCTCGTTGCAGTCCCATTCTGATACTCTCTCTCTCTCTCTCTCTCTCTCTCTCTCTCTCTCTCTCTCTCTCTCTCTCTCTCTCTCTCTCTCCCTCCCTCTCTCTCTCTCCAGAAATTCACTCCACCTGACAAATTGTGTCATGCTGTGTGTCTAGTTAGTGGGAGTTTCGTGCATAGAGACCATAACTTGACTAACATTGTGCGTTGGAGGTGTGTTCGAGTCCGGTCTGGGTCCCCCCCGTCCATGTGTGTGCAAGGAATATGAGTGTGAACAATATACAGAAAACTAAGTTGCAAAATCACACAGATGTCCAGGTAGTCGCGTCCAAGCAGAGAGCACGAAATGCACCGAGAAACCATCCATATAGAGCAATACAATCAAGTAATGAGCCAATGTTCGAGCCCATAAGCCACACCAACACAGTATCCAAAGTCGCTCCTCTATGTTTGGCGCCCAACGCCCTGCCTACTCTACCCGACTATCCTACCGACAGCTGGTTCACGCAACAGGCTCACTTCGTCTCTCGAAGACGAATGTACATGACTCTCAACACCATAGCCGACCTCTCTTCATGCACCACCCTTGATTACCCACACTCGCCTCCTTCCCTGAAGACCACCTGATCGCCCTCCTACCCCCTGGCGCCCAGCAGCCCGGCTATGGATGCCTGCGCCCCGCTGCCCTGCAGCGGCCCACTTCACCACTACGCGCCCCGTCAGCGCCCTTAGCAGCAGCGCAGCATCAAGCAAAAGCGCAGCAGCACTTCCGCATTGCCTGCACTGGCCAGCATGCCTGGCCTAGGCTGCCTCACTTCTTTTATCGAAGTGGCAGCCTCTTGGATGCTGCGTGTGACCTGGCTGGAAACTTCCAGTAGCTTCCGGTTGGGCCTCAGACCCTGCGCCCAGGCCCGAGACTATAGTTGAGGGCCTGGGCCCTTTTCAGTTGGGCACGGCCTGAGTCTCCGGACTTCGGCTGTTTGCTGCATCTGTGCAGCGCTCCCAGGTAGGTGCATCGGGAGTACTGCTTTTCCAAAGGCCGGTGGCCTGCTTCCCAATGTATCGGCCCTGTTTTGTGTGTATGTGCCCAGGCGCAACTGTGAAGGCCTGGGCCAACTGTATGACGCAGCTTAGTGAGGCTCACGCATCTACCCAACCAACTGGCGTGCTGCGAGAGCCTGAATACCCACACATGGAAATGTTGAATTTTGGCCTTCGACGAATATTCAGGCCCGCCTTCACTTAGGGCGGGCACTCGGCTTGCTGGGGCCTTAGCCCAGAACATATGATGTCTAATAGGGCCCCTTGAGGACTCGTTCCTCACATTCCGCTGAGATGCTTCATGCTGGTGCCTTCCCCTTCAGTTTCTTCTCATAATCTGCCACGATCTGAGGAGTTGTCTTAACAAGTTCCTCCCTTGAAATCCATCCATCTTCCTTAGGATCAGTATGATGCCTGAAATGTACTCCGTATTCCCTTGGAGGTTTAAGAGGTCTTCCCCTGCCGGGTGGCTTGGGAACAGGCGTTTCTTTGTGATCCAGGATGTCGTCGACGTCCACGTGGCCATCCATGGTCGGGGGCAGCATAGATCTCCGTGATGG
The DNA here is from genome assembly GCA_003427395.1 of Chara braunii. Taxonomy (NCBI): domain Eukaryota; kingdom Viridiplantae; phylum Streptophyta; class Charophyceae; order Charales; family Characeae; genus Chara; species Chara braunii. The sequence continues at coordinate 1,547,879 of BFEA01000317.1, read as the reverse complement.
GAACTGTGTTGTCTCAGCGAAAGGTGCAAGCTTGGAGGCCTGAAAAATAGGGTAAGTGCGTAGGTGACCAGGGATACGAATGACGTACGAGGGACCATCCAAACCATTCCCCACAATATCTAAGACTTCCCAGGGACCGAAATACTGAGGCATTAGTTTCCTAGAGATGCCAAACTCCTGTCCCAACTCACTAGCCTTGACCTAAACACGTTCCCCTAGCTGAAATGTGGACTGTCCACGTTTCTTATTCTCATAAGCAATCGTGGCTTCTTGAGATTTCTTGATGTGTTCGATAATCTGCTGCAACAAGTTCTCGTACTGGACACCGAATTCAATGGTTCCAGGAGTTGCAGCAGTTCGGTTTTTAGGCAGGAGGAAGTCTAGAGCAGATTTGGGCTTCCATCCGAGATGCAGCTGATTTGGGGTGACCCCAGTGGTGCTGTGTACAACGTTATTGTACAGACTGGCGATGAAAGGTAACTTCTCATCCTAGTCATCTTGGCTGGGCTTGATGTAATGCCTCAGCAAATGCTGCACCACACGGTTCATCTGTTCAGCCTGCCCGTTTTTTTAGGGAGGTCTCAATTCAGTCCTGAGGCAATGGCACTTCTGCCCTTCGGACTGAACTTGAGTTTGGTACTTAAGACCGGACTCAAGCCCAGTACGGGCATTCAGTTTTTGGCCTCGGTGCTTGTGCTTCAGTGTGACTTGCTTCGACATTGTGTTCCGGGAATCAAAGACCGCGACTTTGCGACTTCGCCACTTCGTGTATGCATCCGTCGAGTCTTGTTGAGTATGCGTCGAGTTGAGTGAGTGTGTGTGTGTGCTCTCACCCTCTCCTCTCTCCCCCTCAGCCTCGCTACTCTGCCTCTGCCTCTGCCTCGTCACAACTTAGGTGGTATGGGTATGTCAAGCACGACCAATGCACGTCGCACGAAGGGAGCCGAATATTGTGAAACCTTGGTTGCAGTGGTGGTGTTCAGCGGACCGTCCGACGGCGGGTTTTGCCATGATGCCATCATATCGACGAGTTTAAGAGTGGTCGATACCAGAACGACGCTACAGTCTTCCCCCGAATACAACGTACGGTCATTATAGCTGTATCTAGACTGAAAGATACCTCAAATACAGCTATAATGACCGTGCGTTGTATTCGGGGGAAGACTGTAGCCGGAGCTGGGGTTTGGTTGCACTGTAACCTGAGTTATGTGGGGGTTAGAGGCCTGGTAGAGAGATCAGGGGAACTGTCAAGGGTGGAAAGCAGTCCAATGGCTAACCGCAAGCCGCTACTAAGACGATGCGGGTCGGAGATGGGGTGGGTCGCAACGCACTGTAACCCAACGGTTGGGGGCATGAGGCCTGGTAGAGCTGGGTATCTAGGATAGGTGGGTTGAGGCAGTTGTAGGCTGGCCGGTTGAATAGCACTAGGGTAACGTGGTTTTGATTATATCGGCTTCCAAACTGTCCTAATTGGTTCTAAATTTTCACAAACAATTTTGTTGTTCTCGGTTGCTTTTGGTGGTCTTGAGAATGCGTTAGGATTTTGGGTACCTCTTGCAACTCACTTTAGGCTTCTTTGATGCGGTTATATTCACGGATCTGCGGTTTTTCGATGATAGAACGACGTTGGTCAGTGTTAGGGAGTTGCCCTATAACCTGTTGATAGCAGGGGTATGTGGCCTGGTAGAGAGATTTGGGGATGCCTTGGGCGGGCATTCCAAGGGAAAACGAAGAGTTGCTGTCGGGACGACGCTCTTTGAAACTTGTAAATCAGAGTTTTGCTCTGATCCCAATGAATGAATACTCAATTTTGAATCACAAAGGGTTACAAATTGATTTTCTTAAAGTAGAATTGATGTCCTACGTTTAGCCATCTTTGATCTAATTCTAAATCTGACGTTGTTTTCATATTTGTGCACATAAGTTTGGGCTCTTGTTTTTTTAATTCAATTTTTTATGTCACTTTTTTGAAGGATTTCCAAAAACTGGTTACAATCGATTCTCACGATTTTATCTGTTTGAGGGATTTTCAAAAGTAAGTCATAATTGAGTCTCAGGCTGCGATACTGTAGGATTTGGGCTCATAGGTGCTGATTGAACTCGCTCCTTGAGCCTCGCCCTGCGAGGGTTGTGTAAGGTGAGAGGTGTGATCCTCGAGAGGGTAGGGGCGGTTTGTGGGTTTGTTCTCTTTTGGGCCAGGCTGATTTGGGTTGGATCGGCTAAGGCGGCTGGGAGAGAGGACAAAGGGTCGATGCTGATTTCAACAAGGTGAGAGGTTGCCAGGTGTTTCACTTGGAAGGGGTGAGACATGAGGGAAGGATGATCTTCGGCTCTGGGGGGGCATACTCTAGGAGGTATTGTATGCTGCTGAGGGAGCAAGAGGGATTTAGGGGGCTGCTCTGAACTGGGGCTGGAAGGTGAGGGGGCACCTTCCAGTGGAGGCAGTGAAAGGGTAGGAGGTCATTTTTTGAGGGGCCCAACACACACACACACACACACAAAGAGAGAGAGAGAGAGAGAGAGAGAGAGAGAGAGAGAGAGAGAGAGAGAGAGAGAGACAAGCCAAGAGAGGAGCGAGACAGAGTGAGTGTGTGTGTTTGTGTGTGTGTGAGAGAGAGAGAGAGAGCCGGCGCCCAAGTGTAGAAATCGGACTCCGAGCTTATCAGCAGCAGTTAAATGGGTGTACCATTCAACCACAGAGGCATGTACTCACCAATGAACTGTAGCTTTCCTTTTTCGGAAAGCAAGGAGGGTATACTTTTTTTGTGTTTTTGTTTTTCTTCAATTTTTTGGCCTTTCCCACCCTGACCTCAGCATTTCTCCCCAGCCACCCCCTACTTGCCCATCTTAAACCACATTATGTTTTTGTGTTTTTGTTTTTTGTCAATTTTACATCGCTCCGGCCTTGCAGTTAGAAACTTGTCGCCACAAACGGGAAAACGAGGCCGAAACGTAAAACACTGGGCCTGCCGTTGATAAATTGGATAGACAGTGGGGTTTTCGTTTCGCGCTTCCAGAATTCGAGGTGTCAGGCCCGCGGCCCAGGTGCCCATGTAGTGGTGCACCACCACCTTTCCCAGTCGACGACTTCGAGAATAGGAAATGTGCGGAGCCAGGCAAAAGGGGGGGGGGGGGAGGAATGCTGAGCTGGCGCGTTGGCAAGCCTTGATGTACAGGGGAAATCCATCTCGACAAATAGAGGCTTGGATGTAGTGGTGGTTTAAATTACCAGTTCATCAGAAGCTAAATTGACGAACCCGAAAAAAAAAAAAAAAAAAAAAAAAAAAAAAAATGACGAACCCAAACATCCATGTTGGTGAGTCTAAGAGTGACTGGGACGGGCGTCTGGAAAAATGAAGGTGGTTCCAGCACCGGCCTTTGTACAAATTTAAACCAGCGGTACCTACCGGGTTCTTTGCCCCCCCTCTGCGCGAATGAATAAAGACCTGCGCAGTAGACCGATTCATCCACCGCGTTAACACCTAAAAATGCGGTAGGTACTGGTGGTTTAAAGCCTGGACCCTCAGGCACCCGGTGGAATGAAAATCAGACCTTTCTCTGCGTTTCCGCTCTATTTCCCTTTCCCGCTTCTGCAGCAACACCTTTTCCCACCTCTACAGTACTACTGCCACTACTACCACTACTACTACGGCTACGACAACAAGAACAACAACCGCTGCTACTATTATGACTACCGTCTTCGCGCAAATAGAACCAAGGGTTTCGGCTGGGACGACACTGGTCGGAGCTGAGGCCAGTCGTGTCGCCCTGTAACCCAGCAGGGTGGGGGCGTGAGGCCTGGAAAAGCTTGACAGGGAGTACGACAGTGTTGGAACGTTTTAGAAGGGTTTGTTAGGGATTCTGAGGGTTGTGACCATTCGAAGGGCAGCTTATTGCATGAGTAGTTCCTTAATAGGTCAACAGATATTTATGATTCTTCCCAGGTCTTTTGAATCACATCGTGTTCTCAGGCTGTTCTCAGCCGAAGCCGGGTAATGGCCCCGGTATCTCAAAGGATCTCAAATGGACTGTACAATTCGATATGGGACACTGGGCCCGGTTCCCAGCACGTGCTGCTCCCCACGAATAGATTGGTGCACTAGTTTTTCAAAAAAAAAAAAAAAAAGAACGCCCGGTCCTTATGGCTGCATTTAGAGACTTTTAGACTGAAACGAGGAAAGTGCGAGCTCGTGTCCCGTGTCCACAATGCCCCACCTCTCTCTCCCTCTCTCTCCCTCTCTCTATCTCTCTGGCCAAGCTGCGGCTACCCTCCACTTGTATCACTGTAATTCTAATTGAGTTTGAAGTTTCCTGACACTTAAGAACGAGAGCCTTGCTCTGGATGGCTGATGTGCAGTGGTTATGGGTCTCCTCCTTTTTGTCTTGCAGTTGACTTCTGCTGTTGTGATTGGTCATCAGGCTAATGCCATGGTTGACGTTGTTGCCATGGTTGCATGGTGAGTGCTCTTTTTTTTTTCCCTTTTTTTTCCTTCTCTTTCTTTGATGAAAAAGTTAGGCCAGGGAGCTCATAATTCAACCCAGAAAGAAAGGGGGGCCATTGATGCATGGTATGCGGAGTTAGCGTTCTGTGGACCGGACTTCAGTCATCAGATCGTGAATATCAGACGTCAGGTGCTATCTGTGCCTCTTGCTGTAACACAAACCTTTTCAAAAGAAGGACACATCCATTGTCAAAAGTGCTCCTAGCCTCTTACTAAACCACCATTGAATAACTGCCGGGCCACGTGTAACACAGCCCTAAGGGTCCTGGATATTCTTTTTTCGTGTTTGTTTTTGTTGAGAGAGAGAGAGAGAGAGAGAGAGAGAGAGAGAGGCAGACAAACAGACATACAAACAGACCGAAAATGCGGGAGGAGAGGGGTTGGGGGCGGG
>BFEA01000317.1:1501742-1515467 GCA_003427395.1 Chara braunii | reverse complement strand
TCTTCTAAGTCCACCTTCTCTTCTCACCCTCTCGCCACCTGACTTCTCAGACTACGACAGAGAGAGACAGAGTGGTGACTTGAGACTTGACGAAATTGGATCCAGACTTGACATTTGGGATTTAGACATTCCGACGAGGGACTATTTGGGCTTGTGCCGAAGACTTGGTGTTGACGACATTCCCATCTTCCCGCTCCTCTTCATCTATCCCCTTCCTCCTCGTCTGTGCATGTTCTGGGCTGGCGCTGTCTTCCTGTGTGAAGCGCCAGACCCATTCACACTATGAAACAATGATGATGATGATGTATGTTCAGGGCTCTTTTACAACATTGATTTTTCGGATCACTGGTATCTAAGTCTTCCGCTGTGCTATCTTGTACTTTGTATTGAAAGGTCGGTTCTTGTTCTGGTCTGCACGTTACAGTATGCAACAGTAAGGCAGGAGGAAGAGGAGGAAGATGTAGAGGAGGTGCATAGAGGTGGAGGAGAACTGACGGGGAAAAAACTGATGATGACACGCATATCGAGAAATGGTACAAAAAACAAAACAAAATAAAAATTGATGATGACAGATTGTGGTAACTGAGAAATGGAAGGTGCGCTAGCGCCGGTTCGGTAAGCGCTATCTCGAAGCGCTTTCGCGGGCACCCGCGCCGCGGTGAATCCTCCACGCGCCATTGCACGCTCAGGTGCCGCGGTGAACTTTTCACGCGGGAAAATTCGTGACGCGCACAGCCCATCATCACGGATCGAGCTCGTTAGTAACAAGGAAAGACTCTACAGGAGAGCAAGCCAACTCAACACCCCGCCACGCCCGCGGGCGTGGCAACTCCCACCCAAGTGAGCAAGCGGACAAAAAGCGCGCAAGAGGGAGGGCGAGGGTATTGGAAAGGGGAGACGGCCGGCGCAACTGTAGAGGAGAGCAAAAGAGGAGTGGGGAAACCTAAGAATAGGAAAAGACAACAGAGACAAAAGGGGAGGAGAAGAGCTCGCGTTCAGGGACGGAAGATAGGGAGGAGGGGAGAGAAAGAGAAGACCCTATTTTCAGGTAGAAACAAAGGGGGTGGTCGCTACCCGGCGAAGGCAAGCCCCAGGAAAGGACAAGGGCAAGGAAGGATGAGCAGCGACACAAGTTCGAACAGGCGGTGGTCTGACCCTGGAATCTTTCGCAAAGAGAACTAAGAAGGACAAGAGAGGCAAGGGCACGAGAGGCTCAAAGTGGTAAAAGGAGAGGGGGACAGAGTCAGGAAGGGAGGAGAGGACAAAAAGCAAGGAGAGGCAGGGAGGGCGGAAGGGCCAAGACAAACAAGAAACCGATACCCGCAGGGGAGAAGGGAGCGCATCATCCAAGCCCAATCATTATCCCTACACGGACGGAAGGGAGAACACACGACCTCATTCAGGAAATACGGGTAAGTTTTCACTGAACAGTTCAATCGAGTGCTTTGAGATCGAAAGAGACAAGGACTCACGCGACAGGTCAAGAAGGGGTCCGAAGATTGTTCAAGGAAAGAGCCTACCATCCAAGCAGCCATCGGCTTCCAACGAAGGCAAAGAGACAAACGAAAGGGCAGCGACAAGCAAACATTAACACGACTTCCTTCCAATATTTATTTGTGATTATTATTTTTATTATTTACATATTCTTTTTACTTTTCTTTCCAATTCATTATTCGTCTCACTATTGTCGCTCAAATGCTTTTTAGTTGTGTTCATTAATTTTATTATTACATATTCTTTTTACGATTCATTCCAGTTCATTTTTTGACTCACTATTGTTATTTAAATTCTTCTTAGTAGCGCGTGCGCGCACTCACACCGGGAATCGATAACACTATTTCGAAGTGCTTTCGCGAGCACTCGAGCCAATTTTGCCAGTACGTTTTCCTTTACTACTTATTCAGCTCATTATTGGAGCCAAACTTTCGGGCATCGCACTCCTCGGCAAATACTATAAATTCGCCAACTTTGCAACTTTTAACCGACTTCCCTGCGTTAATTAACAAATCAGTCATTGTTTCAAACCTTTTTCGTGTACTCACTGATTGCACTTGCTCAACAACTAAACACCGGGGTTCAAACAGAACGGACACGACGTCAAATATACGCTTGATCCATCAGAGGAGCAATCAGCGACACCTTCCCAAGCTCCCATCCCACCCCCACACGTGCATGAGACAAAACAAATCGCCCTCTCCGGCATCACTATCCACCCCGATCCAGTCCTTTGCACGAGAAGACAACATTTGTCCTCTCATCAACTACTGACGTATTTCGGGCCCCGCTCAAAATAACCCAATCCCTCTTTCAACCAGACTTACCCCACCCCCACCCTACACGAGAAGGATTACACCCCCCACCTGTTCTCCACTTCCCACGTCGGTCCCGATCGACCACTTTCCTAGTCCCAATCCTAAGTCCCACACTGCAGTACCGATTCACGCTGCACACCCTTCCCAATCCAATACAGCTTCCAACACTCCCAGACCACATCCCACTGTCACCCTGGCATGAGAACAGCCATTCCGCCCGCCACGACCTTATAAGTCGTGACTATACTAACCCTCTCCGTACTAATCCCGATCCCAAATCTACCACTTCTACCCAAGCTTCCACCCAGACCCCGTGCGCTCCAATCCAATCCCCACCTCTGCCAGATCCGACCTCTCCCCACATCCGTCTCAACCCCAACTCGTCTTCACCAGCAGTACCACCGTTTCGTACCCTCTTCCCCCCTGACCCCACCGCAACCAAGATTCATTCGCCCCACTTAGTGAACCCAATTCAGTTCGGCTCCAGACCCACTCCGCAATGGAGGGAATGGGAATAGAAACAGAAAACTGGCTTGCAGAAGAAACCAGGATGCCTCTTGTCAAAACAACCAGAAGCATAGACCACGGTGGAAACAACGAAGAGGAGGTAGTGGTCTACGAATGCCCGAAAGAATTGACAACAAAGCAAGGACAACTTCATCAAAAGCACGCAGTTCTGTTCACATTCTCCAAAAAAAGTCAGGAACTGGACAGACAAGCGAAATTGGAATGGATCTGCGAAAAACTGAAGAGTCTGGAACCAATTCAAGGACAGGAACCAAAAGTGTCCTTCCATCCAAGGTCAAGGAATGTCATAATGGTCCTATGTATGGAAGAGGCACTAGCATCCTTTCTGAAAAACAAATGCTTCACATGCAATTCATCTGTTGTCACCGTACATCCATGGAAACAGGCAACGAACTTCCAACAAACGCCATTCAGGTACAGACAAGATTTACTGAAAAAGCACTTTTGGATTCAGTTCGACAGCGTGCCAGAGGGTATGCACAGATGCATAAAGGAGAGAGTGCGAATGGAATTCAGACACTACAAGGAAGCCCACTGGATAGTCTCAACGCCAGACTTCCTCACACCACAACACAACCAGATGACGGTAGTCTTGGAAACAGGAGACAGCAACTTACCTTTCATCCCTGATGAATGGTTCTTTTCGCAGGAGAATAAAGTGACCAGAATAACAGTATCCAGCAAAAGCAACCCCCTCTGTTTCAAGTGCAGACAAAGGGGACATCTGGGCACGGACGCAAACTGCCCGAAGACCCTGGAGAGCGCGAAACCCAAAGCGCTCAAAACAGCCAATCTGCAGGAAGTCGCAGGCAAAAAAGGATATTGGTACATCCCGGAGACGCAGTACGCTGGGTGGGTATTCAACAACAACTAGGACACACCAGATTGGGTCTGGATCATTGATGGCGAACCAACCCCCAGGCCGGATGTCTATCCCCCCTTCGACAGCAGATGGCAAACCCTCAAGACAGGGAAAAAAGCCCCCAAGGTCTTCTCAAAGGACCCGGTGATAAACGTAGAATCACTGAAACATGAAATTTGGGAGAGAGATCTCCATGCAGACTTACAGGCGGTGCAAGAGAACACCGAAAGGGAGTGGGTTGAGACAGTCAAAAGGTACCAGGAAGAGGAGGGATCGAAGGAAGATCCCCAACAGCAAAGGACCTACGAACGAAGAGGAAGGAGAGGACACAACAAAACCACGCAGAGGAAGGACAAGGAGACCAAAGGAACGGACGAGTCCATGGATGATGGGAATGGGACTCCAACTCACAGGGGAAAGGAAAATCAGCAAAATCCCGTTGTTGGTGAAAAAAGGAAACACGCAGAGGACCAAACGGAAAGGGACTCAGTGGACGAGGACCATGAACGGGACACAGACGATGGCTATCCCTGGTCAGGGCAGCAAGAAAGTGAATTGAGGAAATGCATTCAGATATACGAAAAAAAAAGAAGGGACAACTACGAACTGCAGCTAATTCTCCACAGAGAGGAACAGAAAATCAAGCAAAAAGCAGAACTGGGCACCATGTCCATGCACATCCCTCTCACGGATAACCCATTTGCACCATTGGAAACGGAGGAAGAATTAGCAACCTTTTTCGCAGAAAAATACTGCGCGGCAAAAGAAGACCAGGAAATGGACTGCGAGGAGAAAAACGCAGAGGAAGAGAAGAGGAAGGAACAAACCAGGCAAAAAAGGATGCAGAACTACAAGCCAACCCAGATCCTCGAGGAACAGACGAAACAAAAGGAAAGAAACGAGCCAGGYAAAGAGTTGTCCACGGACACCATTCTCGGTATCCAGGTCCAAGCCTTATATGCCCAGARTGCAAGGCTCACAGACCTGAACARAGAGATTTCCCTCCGCACGGTGACTATCCAAGACCTGCAGCACAAGGACCACGATGCTTTGTGGGAAAGAGCCAGGAAGGAAGCTGGCACCCTCTTACCATCYCGTGCTGTTATTCCCATCCAAAAGGACRCACTCACAGARGAGTGGAATATCGCAGTCCACGAAGATTTCACAGTGCCCAAATGGCAATTGGGACAAAAAAAGGAGGATSTGCTGAAAAAGATCAGCAARGGAAGYGACCCAACCTTCATGGGCCTAGCYGRGGGGCTGCAAAAAGAAAGGGAAACAACTCATGCAATGACTTCAGAAGACGAAGAAAGCATGGAGCAAACACACTTCGATGCACGCCCGCTGCTTGTTTGCCTCGACCACAAAGCACAACTTTCARATGATCTGAAATGGAAACCATGGTGGTGGATAGCTTCTCTGCCYATCACAGCGYTRGGCAATGAATCGACGATGACACARAACGCAGTGGCGCTGRCCACCTTAATMGAATCTGGGATTCTTGCACGGGACGAAAATGAACTCCCCACCCTCTTAGCTCCGCTARAGGGGGAGTTGGAGAGCAGTTCCCAATCCTAGACTCAGAAAACAGAACCCTCTAGGAGGCAAGAACACGTAAAACATGAAAGTAACAAGGGGGGATTTGGTAATACAATCCTGGAATGTGAGAGGCTTAGCGACAATTCTGTCAAATCAGGAAAAATGGAACTGTTTCCTCAACACTACAGGATGGAAGGGATCAGATCCGCCGGACATAATCTGCCTCCAAGAGACACATTTAACCAACACAACAGCACACACAGAAATAGAAAAGGAAATGATGAGAAAATTAAGAAACTGTGCAACGGTAGTAACCTCACACAACCCACAACCTGCCTCAGCAGGCGTAATCACAGTAGTACACAAACAGGCAATAGAATTACAACAGATTCAAATCAAAACAGCAACAACAGACTCAACAAATGGAAGGTGGACTAAAATAGAACTAAACCATAAAGGAGAAGACGTCTCAATAGTGAATCTATACGCCCCAAACGCAGCAGCAGAGGGAATCGGGTTCTTTTACCAACACAAACACACGCAATCCTAGTAGGAGACTGGAATACGACACAAAACCCCCGCTTAGGCAAAATCTCGTGGGCAGAAGAAGGATCACAAGACCCAGCAGGATCAACTCTCACACAACTAACAACAGAAAAAAATCTCATAGACCCGTTCAGAGTCCGCAACCCGGAAAAAAAAGACTACACCTGCATCAGGAAAATAAGTCAAGGTAGAACCACTTTCTYCAGAATAGACTTTTTTCTCATATCAGAGGCATTGGAAGGAGCAGTCRTAGACTGTAAAATAGGAAGGCTGCCACATTATGACGGATATGATCACAACCCAATAAACCTAAACCTGGCATTAGCATTGGAAAACGTACCGGGCAAGAGCTTTTTTAAACTAAACACCTCACTCCTAAACCTGAACTCCTTTAAACAGGAGTTCAAAACCATATGGGGGGGTATCAAAGAGAAGCTCGGGAGAGGCGAGACTCTAAGAGATTTCCCAAAAGCCATACAAGAAATAAGTCAGTGGGCAAGTGGCTTCTCAAGAAGGGAAGCAGGCAGAAGGAAAGCGAGACAACAAAGCCTCGAGGCCATGGTGGAATTAGCAAAGTTTAACCTCATAGCAAACCCGGGAGAAAGACTATACGAGCAACTTCTAGAGGAAGCAAGAGCGGAAYTCAGACAATGGGCAGAATGGAGAAGACAGGGCCTAGCTATGAGAGTCAGGGTAAGGGATTGGGAATGCAATGAATGATGACAAAGTTCTTCTTCCAAAGAATCAATGCAAACCACAGAAACAACAGAATTCAGGCCCTAAAAGACTCCTTAGACACTATACAAACAGGGCAGGAAGGCTTATTGARAGTAGCATCAGAATTCTACCAGAATCTCTACTCGTCCAAAACCTTCCTGGAAAACAGTGGGAACATACAGAGGGCAAGAGCAAAATTCCTAAAGCGCCTGGACAAAAGCCTGAACCAAGAGGCAACAGACCTGCTAGAAAAAGAAATCACCAAGACAGAGCTTTATGAGGCTCTAAAGAGCATGCAACCAAACAAAACCCCAGGAAAAGATGGGCTTCCAAAGGAGTTTTGGCAAAACAACTGGCACCTCCTAGGGGAGACAGTAACGAACTTTTTCAAGGATGCTTTCACCGAAGGATCCCTAGGGGAAGAATCTAGCACGGGAGTGGTGACGNACTGGCACCTCCTAGGGGAGACAGTAACGAACTTTTTCAAGGATGCTTTCACCGAAGGATCCCTAGGGGAAGAATCTAGCACGGGAGTGGTGACGCTACTATACAAGAAGGGGGACAGAGAGGACATAAAAAATTACAGACCCATAACACTACTTCCAGTGATTTACAAGATTTTAGCCAAGACCCTGGCCAACAGGATAASGAACATAACTGATAAGTGTTTTCACATAGACCAAACAGGATTCATACCCGGAAGATACATATTAGACAATGTAGTAACTTTAAACGAAGCCACTAAAATTATAAAGGACAAAAAAGTACAAGCAGCCATACTCTTTTTCGACTTTGAAAAGGCCTACGACCAAGTAAATTGGGATTTCCTGCAGCAAAGCATGGAAAAGATGGGTGTAGGCCCAAATTTTAGAAGGTGGGTAAGAGTTCTCTACGGGGATGCCAGAGGAATGGTACAAGTAAATGAGCACCTTTCCAAAACCTACAGAATGTCCAGATCAGCAAGGCAAGGAGACTCCCTTGCAGCCCCCATATTTCTTTTCGTCATGGAGGCAATAGCAGCTTTCCTTCGCAAAGACCCATCAATAGAAAGACTCACAGTGCAACAGGACGGAACGCATTTTCCCATCCCAACAACTATTCTCTTCGCAGACGACCTGACCGTTCTAATCAGGGCATCAGACTCATCCTTTTCAGCCCTCGCTAAAGCAATGCAAGCTTTTCAATTGGCTTCAGAAATGAAGATTAACTGGAACAAAACAGTTGGTTGGTGGTTAGCAGACTCTCACCCCCCACAACAAACACAAGACACCCAGGGCCTGCAATGGCTAGACGCACAACAACCAATGCGCTTCCTAGGAATCCAAATCTCAGCAGAAGGGACTAGCGATGAGACCRGCGCTAGCTYRCTGATCAAAATGATGAACAAGCTAGCAGGTTGGCAGGAAACTTACGTATCACTAATGGGAAGAGTGYTAGTRATCAACACATCTATACTGTCTATGGGATGGTACRTAGCTTCCCTGTGGAACCCACCGACAAGTTTCTTCACAACGCTTAAAAAGAAAATAGGGGCGTATCTCTGGACAGGTAAAGCGGAAAAAGAACGCTACATCAGCAAAGTAGCCTGGAAATATATCACTAGACCARAAMAGCAGGGGGGGCTAGGGTTACTGAACCCAGCAACACAGTTTAAAGCCCTTCAGCATAAGTGGATAATCAAATTGCTGTTYAACAAAGAGTTACCATGGCAYGAAATGGCACTTCACCAAATCCGAAACCTCATCCCTTTCAAAGCTGACCCCTCCATAAAAKGCTACCATTGGATCATGAACCCATCATGGAACCCAAGAAAGGGAGGGAGAGAAAATCGGTCGAACAACAACRATCCACCAAGTGAGCACTGGGCGACTTTAATAAAGCACTGGAGAACTTKCTTCCCAAAAAARATCAGATCCCCAAGAATAAAAGAAGAAGTACTGAGGCAACCACTTTTTGGAAATCCCMTGCTGAGAGACCCAGAGGACAACCCATGGTCACTGAACACTAAGGGCAAACGATGGAGAAAATGGATCGGCGGAGGAGTGTGGAAGATTGACCATATTTGGAACTTAGAGGAAAACAGGTGGACTACCACACAAGAGCTCAGAACCAAGCTGAAAGGAGTCCACAACCTAAACGATCAACTACAAAGCATACTGGAGAGCATCCCGCTAAAGTGGGCTCTAATCCTCAGGAACAAAACAAGATGGGAAGTGGGAGACTGGGCAACAGCGAAGGATGCAGATTCCCCAACGGAGGCGTTCAAACTGATGAAAATGCCGAACATAGACGAAGGGAGAGTGGAGGTCGACGTACATGAATTAAAAGAAGTACACAAATCGTGGGTGAAAATTGGTAAGGTCACAGACACAGGGAAAGAAAGAGAACTGAAAAATCTCAGAAAGGTCAGAGTTTGCACGTTCAAAAAGAACTCAGGACAAAACCAGTCTAACCTCTCGGACATAAGCAGGTTGAGGCTCTTCCGACCAGATCTTGACATTAAAGACCTAGAGGTAGACCCAGCCGAATGGGGATGGATGGTTCCCAATACCTCAGGAAAAGCCAAAAAACTCACAACAATCTACAATTATGAGGTSAAGATAGGCTATAAAGTCGGCAACCTCACAAAGAACCCACTCCCAGCAATCTCAGAAAGGTGGGAAAAGAATCTAGGYGCAAGCGCAAGGTGGYCGGCAGAAATCCCATGGAGTCAATTCATGAGCATAAGACCTGCCAGGGTCAGAGGTTTACAATGGCTTATAATCTATTGGGCACTACCGGTCAATCAATGGCTAGCCAAAAGGAGAAACCAGGATGATCCTCACAACCAAAACTCACATTGCAAAGTCTGCAACCTGAACATGGAAGAATCGTTATTCCACTGTCTGATTGACTGCCAACAAGCCCAGGAGATGTGGAGGGGAACCAAGGAGACGTGGTCTAAACTCACCGGCCAGGAATTCCCAGCCAGCCAGCTGTACCTGTTATCAGGTAGACACGAGAAATAAAATTTTCAAGAAGACAGAAAAATGGTTGCAGAACTGTGGAGAAGAGCAACACTATGGGTAATATGGAAAGCGAGATGTAAAGCTACATTAGAAAGCCAAACCTCGAGCACAGAAGAAAAAAGGACGGAGATAAATAACATCATACAAACAGAAATAAGGGCGCGCTGGTATAGGGAGCTAAAGGAACAACAGAAGGTATTTCTAGCAGACAAGAGGGAACTAAGACGTAAAAACTTCACAAAACTATGGCTACTGGAAGAAAAAATATCGAAATTAGAAAGAGAGAACCTGCTTTTCACAAACTGGGATTAACCACAGGCATGAACAGGATGCACACAACAACAAGAACTGCATCAGACCCAAGATATCCTTTGCCCCCGACAACTACCCCCCCCCCCCCCCCCCCCCCCCCCTGATCAATCCACACTTGGGATCTGGCACGGTGGGGTTCTTCCTCTAACCCCCCCTTCCCTGTACTGCCTATCCTACCTCTCCTCCGAACCAACATCCCTGACCAGCTAACAAAAGCAGAAGGACTGTGGTTCGGCTGCATCCGTAAGGCAACGCTGGGGTTCATATGGAAAGAGAGAGGCAGCAGAACCCTYGAAGGCTCGTCCARCTCAAGAGAAAAGGTGTGAGCAGAGACAAAGATTATGATCCAAGCGGAGATACTCCGCAAAGGGTGAAARCCCCAATATTCTTTACCGGAAGAGGAAARCCAGCGGCAAAAAGCAAAGGATAAATTCAGAAGGCCCTGATTATTGGACGGAAAAGAGGCTGAATGGTGTAAAGATCGGAGCGGTTGGAAAGACTGGCACAATTCAGACACGAGCAGGAGTCCCCAACGTGACCAAGCATATGTAGGAAGCTGATAAAGAGAAAGGCCGAAAAGAGATGGGAAAAAAGCTGTACACAATGGCAAGTCTCCTTAGGAGCAAGGTGAGAGGAGTCAGCAACCGGAAGGTACAGCACAACAGTCTGTGGCAAAGACAAGCGACGATGGAAAAGCATGCTGGGCTTAGGAGGGACAAAGATCAGGGACTCAGAAGGGAACGAGGGTTTAGGGTTTAAGGATGGAAGCTGTCACCACGACGCCGGGTGGAGGGCAAGTTAGGGTGTCTGGGACAGTGTAGAGGAAAAGGGAAAGGGCTACAAGAGTTTTATCCAGCTCATTAGGGAAAACAAGGGCAACTAGAACAGGGAAGAGGAAGATCTGGACATACAACAGAGGGTTAGGATTTAAAGGCATGGGGAACCAAAAAAAATGACGGGGGCAATGAAGGGGCTGAGGGTTTCATACACAGACGCAGGGTAAAGACACGGGTCAGAAGGCTGAGCTCTTCCTAGTACAAATAGGCATATCCGGCAGATCCGGGCGGTAGGTCTGAGAGGGAAGAGAGGGCAGTGGCAAGCTGGCAGTCAATCCTTCACCAAAAGTGGACCAATCAATGCTGTCCAGGGTTCCTTCGGCCAAACGGAAGGAAGCGTGTGTGATACGATGTTTTTTGTATTTGACTTGCCGGTGGAAAAGGGAACCGGACTGACGCTCCCCAGAATAGAAGGAGCCAGGACCATAAGGCCTGATTTGATTTTTTTTTATTTATTTATTTTTTTTTAAATAAAAAATGATGACATATTGTTTCGTCGGACTTGCGCCGACTCACCATCAGGAGCCTCAACGCTCGACAATATGCGGAATGTCCACATTGATGCTTTGAGTTATGAAGCCTTTGACACTTGCTGAAAGGAGACTGCCAGCAGGCAGCATTGCAAGTGGAACGCGGCAGCAGGCAATGATGCAGCGAAGCACCAGGCAATGCCGCCGGGGCAACCCAACTGCACAAATCCAGAGCTAACCGCGAGGAAGGACAATGCAAGCGGACGCGCAGCAAGGCGAACAGTGCAGTGAAGCGCAGGGCAGGGAAGCAAGCAGGATGGGCAGCGAGGCACCGGTGGAGCATCGACAAAAGCCATCCACACATCCAACACCTAGCAAAGCAGTACATGACCTACTCACACCACAAGTGAACCCCGTAGACTGTCGGTTCCCACCATCCGTTGAGCGAGGGAGCCACGTCCACAAACATCCATCATCACCCGTATGAAACACAGACATATCGAACTGAGCGGCGCCCCTAATAGTGCTGCAGGGACTGCAAGCGAGGACTGACTGACTGTTCGGCACTGCTTAAAGGTGCTCAGTTAGACCCACATAAAGTACTTGGAAAAAATCAAGGAGAAAGGCATACAGGGAAAGTAGAAAGAAAGACATTGTGTGCGTGTGTGTGTGTGTGTGTGTGTGTGTGTGTGTGTGTGTGTGTGTGTGTGTGTATATGTGTGTGTGTGTGTGTGTGCATGAGAGGGACATGGGATGCTCACAGTTTGGATTTTTGGCACGTTTTCCTCGGTTCGACTTGACACCTTTGCAGGCAGCGGTACTTGCTCTGGTCTTCTATCTTCTGATGATCACATTTACTGAGGTATGAATGCTACTTATTATCCCTGTAATTGTCATCATCAGTGTTGCATGGTTGCCAATTGTCAGCTATTTCATATGGCGGTGGAGATAGACTATTGCTTCCTTTTTTTTTGAAGAAAAGGAAATGGGGAATAACCTCTAGCATTATCATATCCCGCAGGATTTCCACACATGATGTGTTTGATACTGTTTGTTAATTATTGGTATTACATGGGCATATGATTTAGCCAGAAGGCAGGTGGTGACTGCAGTGATTTCTATTCTCGTCGGAGATTGATATTTCTTGCAGTCCTCCTCCTCCTTCTCCTTCTCCTCCTCCTTCCCCTTCTTCTTCTCCTTCTCTTCCTCCTTGGAGTGTACCATCCAACACAACATTGTTCTTGCCTTTGTCTTCCTGACCCTCATCCTCATCCTTCTCTTCCTCCTCCTCCTCCTCCTCCTCCTCCTCCTCCTTCCTGGAGTGTACCATTCCACATGTCATCACTCCTGTCATTGTCCTCCCAATCCTCTGCCACCTCCTCGTCCTCCTCCTCCCATTCCTCCCCCTCTCGACCTCATACCCCAATCCTCCTCCTCCTGCTTCATTCCACATGTTATCGTTCCTGTCATTGCCCTCCGAATCCTCTGCCACCTCCTCCTCCTCCTGCTTCTCCTCTTCCTCCTCCTCCTCCTGCTTGTCTTCTTCCTCCTCCTCCTCCTTCTCCTCTTCCTCCTCCTCCTTCTGCTTCTCCTCTTCCTCCTCTTCACATCCCTTCTATTTGTCCTCCTACCAGCAGCCGTCTCATCTAGTACTAAAAAAGCAACTCCTAGTAAAAGTGGTATTATTACTCCAAGTATTTTGGCTAAATCATAGTAAAATTACTAAAATGCCAATTATATGCAATTTCATTTTGTTTGTTGTGTTTGAGATGTTGTCGATGCATGAAATGAAACATGCCGCTTCGTCTCCGCTCGAAACTTACAGGGCAGACTTAGTGCCATTTGATGAGTAGCCAAAAATAAAGGAGAAGGATATACGGAAAAAAAAGGTGATTAAAAAGGAGAGTAATAGCAAGCAATAAACATTTTTCACGATCCATTGGTTTATAGTACTTCATAGAAAATCCATGTTTTAAGATAATATCCGTTGTCGTACTCCTTACTTGTTACTATCTTTGCCATCTTAGTAACATGATACTAACATATTCCTCCTCAACCTGGTCGTCGTCCTTTTCTTTTCTTTTCTTTTTTTCTTTGTATCTCTTCTCTATACTATTAAAAACTGCAAAGGGCCCAACGGGACGCTTCCCAGCGGGCCCAAGGAAATTCAGTGCCGCGCGTCATGTTGGGCCAAGGGAAACTCGCTGGGAAAGAAAGTCGTTGGCCTACGTGAATTCGGTTCCGCACGGCGTTTCCTGTGCGTGATGGGCCCCTTGCCGCGCGCCAGCCCGGCGGCAAGCGTCATGTCGGACCTACGCGAATTCGGTGCCATGCGGCGTTTCCTGTGTGCATCAGGCCCAAGTTTGCTGCCGCGTGGTGTTTCCTGTGTGCAAGTGGGGGTGGTGGAAAGCGCAGCGTCGGCGCATCGGGCCTACGCGCTACGTCCATTGATAGCATGAGCAAAATCGAATGAATCTTCCACTAGAACATCGAAATATAAACTACTGCACGCGTGCGTGCGTGTGCGTGTGTGTGTGTGTGTGTGTGTGTGTGCGTGTGCGTATGTGTGTGTGTGTGTGTGTGCACGCATGCGTG
>BFEA01000317.1:1485322-1496493 GCA_003427395.1 Chara braunii | reverse complement strand
GAGAGAGAGAGAGAGAGAGAGAGAGAGAGAGAGAGAGAGAGAGAGAGAGAGAGAGAGAGAGAGAGAGAGAGAGTTACCTGTTGTCGTTGTTGATGGTGGCTGTAGAGGACTTCGAGAGACCTATGTATATCATTTTCAAGTTGTAAGCAGACTTTGAGAAACCTATGTATATCATTTTCAAGTTGTAAGCAGACTTTGAGAAACCTATGTATATCATTTCAAGTTGTAGCCAAGTTCTGTGAATGCTCATAACGTATGTACCTTGCTGTTGCAAAGTGGATCTCGTTCCACTGTAGACGAACCATTTCAGTGGTATCAGAGTGAACTCTCATTGTTCCCGCCCCATCGACTGGAAGCATGCGAGGTTGAGGTGGTGCGTGGCGGATCTTGGAGGCGCGTGCGGGAAGAAGAGCCTCGTCCATGTGTGAAGATCGGGCATGCTTGATTAGAAAGATTTGTCGAAGATGTGCACACATGCAGTAACGACACTTGTGGCAGAGGAGACAAATTGCTTGTGTGGAAAAGTGTGTTCTCGCCACGAGGAGGAAGAAGTTGCACGCAGGGAGTAGGAGAGAGGTAAGTGGGAGGTAAGATGTGCTGCGGGAGAAAGCAAGCAGTGCAGGCATGAGGAGAAGCGCAAAAGAGATTAAAGACACACGGAAGAAAGCAAACACGCGCATGTGGAAGGAGGTGAAGATGCGTGAAGAGGCAGCACGCGCAAGATTAGAGAAGAGCACAGTGAGGCACGCGTGCAAGATTAGAGAAGAGCACTGTGAGGCACACGTGCAAGATTAGACAAGAGCACGCAGAGAAAGAAGGTGCACGTATGCAAAGGAAAGCGGTCGCATAGCGAGCGCACGAGGAGAAGAAACGTTTGAAGAAAGCACGAGTTCAAGTGTGAGACGGCAGCAGGCTGCAGTTCCCAAAAAACAAAGGAAAAGAAGGGTGAAAAGAGTCGCAGCGGGTGTCACCAGTGGCAGCATGAGGCACAAAGAGCCGGGGGGGCGCTCTTTTTTTTTTAACCAACATCCCTCCAGAGGCTGGTGGTGCTGGTATGAGCAGACACCACAAGCCAGGGGTGGGGACTCCATCTATTGGTGGGGAGCGGCACCTGCTGGAAACAGGTCCAGCGTCCATCGACGGAAATTGAGAAGCCACGCCTCCTGCCAGCATTGATTGCCCTGGGCACCCCGGGGGATTAACTGAGCAGGCGGGCGTCCAAAGGAGGGGGACAACCTCTTCAGCCCTAAAACTGGGCGCCAAAACAGTACATGAAGTCCTAGCCGCTCTTTCCTTTCTAGAGAAGTTGTGCAAAACCGGGCACCGCGGGCAACTGGGGGTCTGTCCATACAGAGATCAGGTTTACTGGCCAAACCAACTCAGATCAATCAGGTGTTCTAAGGTAGTGGTAAGGGGTCGGGGAAAGCCTCAGGGGAAGGCAAGGGGATGGTTATCTATCTCTGTCCGATTCCTGAAGCGCAGTCGATAGCCTTTGGGGCAAGGGCCCCGCTGTTCGTCGTGCTACCACCCATCCCAATCCACTTGCGCTATCCTTCCCCCCTGGTCCCCCCCAAGCAAATCTCTGCAGAACTCACGTTAGGTCAGATTTTTAGGAAAGGTGTTGGAGTTTCAGGCAGTTATGGGTGGGGCCACCGGCTGCTAATCGCTCTCTATTTCGCTGCAAATCAATTCAGTTGTCTCGCCATTGACGCCGTGGACCTTGTCTATGTCCAGGTTGCAGCGGCCGGACCACAGCGCCCAAAGAACCGCCTTTCTGCCCAAGTCGAAGAGATTCCTTGTGAAAGTGTTGGCCTGGGTATCACAGTGCCTGCACAAGAGGGCCCACCAGTCCCAGGGTCACTCGCTACAATTTTCCAATCCTTCGTCTCCCGGTCCCAAAGGTCCCCCACCCGAACTACCCCCCTCTTAACCCAGGTGGACCACGGTGCTTGCTAAGACGAGAAGACGCATCCCTGCCGGTCGGTTATCACCCTATTTCCAAAAAGTGGTTGCCTTGCCACCTCCTCCCAACGACAGGGGGGCGGGCTGTCTGGCAGGGGTAATCTACACCAGCATATTAGGAGTTGGGTCCAAAATTGGTATGTACGAAGGTCTTCACTGGCTGCTATTCTGGTCGGGTTCTGGTACTTGGAGACCAAGGGTCTAGGAATGGACCAGCATGTGTTGTCCAGCCCGGTCAAGGGGTGAATGTCGTGGTGTGTTTCTGGGGCCATCCTGGCCAACTGTTCAAGCGCAAGGGGATCAGCCACTGGAGCCATTGGAGCAAGAGTGCGGCCGTTTGGGTGTCGTGGTCCACGATCACCAGACTGCTCAAGT
The DNA here is from genome assembly GCA_003427395.1 of Chara braunii. Taxonomy (NCBI): domain Eukaryota; kingdom Viridiplantae; phylum Streptophyta; class Charophyceae; order Charales; family Characeae; genus Chara; species Chara braunii. The sequence goes on along the minus strand of BFEA01000317.1, from coordinate 1,494,156 downwards.
CCTGGGCTGTATTACGGAAGCCCACTCCACGGCTAATCACCCTATCGAGCTCATGGTCGCCTTGCCATAGGAAAGCCGCCAATTGTCCTTTCAGGCGCTGGGGCACGCCTTGACTCATGGGTCATCGCAGATTTGGACCAGAGGGTTGCAAGCACCACACTGTTCAGAACCAGCGCCCTACCAAAAAGTGCAGGGCCGGTGTTGAGGTCCTTGCATCATTAGTGGCTGGCTTCCCAGCGGCCGACATCTATGCCCAAAACCCGAATTGGGGAGTCCAAGGGTGGCCGCTCTATCGAAGACCTTGGGAGGATGCTAGTGCAGCAGTGGACCTCTGAACAGCAGGTCTAGCCCAGTTGGTACATATCCGAGCTGTTGAAATATACAGACCCAAGTTCGAGTCCGGATGCCAGCAATGTGCAAGCAAGGTGAAAGCCATAGTCCAAAATTAAATTAGAATTTAAAATTATATATTTTTGAAATATTTGCTGTACATTGTACAACAATTTTTTTATTATTGTTTTTTTTCTTGGGACAAAAGCTCCAATCTATTCGTGGGGAGCAGCACGTGCTGGGAACCAGGACCAGCGTCTCGTATGAAATTACACGCACTGAAATACCAGGACCGATAACCGGCTTCGCCTGAGAGAATCTGAGAGCAAACCAAGGAATTTGAGAAAGCCTGAGTAAACCAGCTACTCATGAGAAAACCCTTTTTTTTTTTTTTTTTTTGAACAAGCTGCGAAAATTAAGAAACCATCCTCCCTCGTCCCTGTAACCCCCCTATTCTTCATCATCTCCGGATGAGCCGACCTCCTCCATCACATAGTTCAGAAGATAAAAACAGTAGCCAAGCAACCTCACCGAATCCCATAATGATTGAAGACAGACTTCAACTCTTCATCTTCCTTCGACGAGCCAACCTCCTCCACCACGTAGTTCGAAGAAGAAGAATAGAAGTAGTCCACCCAATCGCAAAGTTGAACACATTTGAAATTCGGGGGCCTTTACCCGGCTTTGGCTAAGAGGCCAATCAAGCAATCTCCAATCCTACGAAACACCTATGAGAAAACCTTATGAACGACTACAATTCTCGAGAGAACTGCCCATGATCTAACCAAACACCATCCGACCCTGGAAGCAGAAGACCCTAACTGAAACCTCCTACTGTTCAACCCTCCCCTTTGGCAATCGAAAAAACATAAAACCAAGCGTTCAGTCCTCGTACCAGAACTCAGCTGATCTCATACCCTCCGCTGCTAGGGTTAACACAAGCTTCCCCAGTACCGACCAACCTTGTTCTGACGGAAGAGAGTGCCTTCCTCCCTCGACAACTCCCAATAGCCACACCCCCCTTCAGGTCCCCTTCAGGTTACAGGGAAAACCCCAGCATCAGCTAGGTCGGACGAGCTGGTTATGCCTTCCTCCCTCCACATAACTCCCCAGACCTCAAGCTCCCCCAGGTTACAGAGCAGCAAGACTCCAGCATCGGCCCAGGTCACCCCAACCTCGTCCTTCTGATCCACTTGCTTACACAAACATTCCTTCCCATGTTGAACCCCATTTGCTTCCTTCCCTCCTCCAGCTCTAGCCTCCTCCTTCCCCCTCTGACATCCTATCCACAATAGCCCCCATCAGGCATTGGATGCATATGTTTGTATCCCTATTTGACAGTATACTTCCATATCAGGAGTGGTTTCCTTTGTGGCCATTCCTATTCGTCCGGGTCAAAGGGGAGCGCACAGATACGAAGACAAATCTCATAGGCAAAGAATCCAGCGTCCATGTTTCCAACTACCCTCTTCCTAGTAAGGCTTTGCAGCTCATGGCAGGAATCCAGTTCCTCATTTCTTTTCAAGCTCGTCCTTCTTGCCCTTGGCGATTCAGATTCGTAGGTCGTTAGTTCTGTTTCTTCGTTTGAGATTGTCCGCACATTATAGATAACCAAACGGATAAAGTTAACATGGTTGGTATAATCTATGGTGACCCAATCATGATTAATCTGAATCGTCGGTCCTCTCTTAAGAGCGGCAAGCCAGTCAAAGAGGTAACGGTTCCTGTCCTTGATTTAACTTTTGTCTACAGTTCTTGATATGTTTAAGGATTGATTGCAATTGTTGTTGTGTTTTCCATGTCCCTGCCTGGGCATCCCACAAGTCTCCTAATAGGAAGATGCTTCTATTCACCCATGTTATCCAATGGGAGTGTGATTTTAGTGCGAAGGGGGTTGGTCGTTCGCATCGCAAATATGTGGGTTACCAAAATTTGGCTGCCTCCAATTTCCATGCCACCTGAGGGGGGTTGGGGGCGCTTTTAAGGTGTCCCTTCTCTCTCCATAGGTGCAGGATATTAGGCCACAAAGGTCTCTTTTGAGGTCCCACCTAGTGTTATTATGAGCCGTTCAATCTCTTCTATGATTTGGTGGGTTGGGTATAGGCCAATCCTTAGGAGTTAACCATCATAGTGGGTGAACCATATTTGTGGTTGGGGAGGAGGGGGCAAAATAAGATAATAGATAGAATATGTGCGAGTCGCAACCAGGGAAGGTCATTTGCCATTAACATCCTTATAATAATCTTAAAGATTAGAGCTTTAATCTCGTCCACTGGATGAGTCTGGATCCAATATGCGCAGGCCCCCCACTTTTTTTAGGTTGGGGGACATATCTTCATGCAATCCTTTCGATACACTTGACTTGTTCGTGGTCATTTTTTCCACAGAAAGGCCGAGACCACGGATCCCAGTGCATCTATTTGTTTTGTAGGTATTTCCCAAAAAGCTGTTTTGTACCAAATAGTTGCCAGAATCGCATTGTCAATAGCGATAGCTCTTTGCTATGAGAGAGGTATGCAGTCCATCCCATTTGGCCATCCTCCTGAGGCATGTTTCCACCAAGGTCTGTCCATGATCATTTGGGGGGGGGGCAGAGCTGTAAGCCTGATACCTAGAATAGTGATCGCCTTGTGGTGCCTGTGCCAGTTTACTCATGGGTTCGGTGAGGGGTGTCGATTTTGTAAGTTCATCTACCAGCCTTTTGTCTCTGACACCCATTTGAGCTTGATGTCAGCAGCCACTTCAAAGGTTTGTATGGTTGTCACGACTCACAAGGGCCATCATGGACGACTCGGTGGCCTTTATGAGAAGAACAGTGAGGTCAAGTACGAAAAGGGAGGTGATTGGGACTGATTGGGGTGGCAGGTCTGGGATGTCAATTCTCTCTATATCAGGATTTCCTCGAACAGCACGCAAGTGGGTCGTCATGGCAGGAGGGGATGTGGACAGCATGCGCTCGACCACAAGGAAACGCAATATAACGGTTTTAGCGTGCTTCATGTTGTTTGCTACTGAGGGAAAGTTGATTCAATTTTCAATTTGTTCATCTTAGCGTGCTTCATGTTGTTTGCTATAGAGGTAAAGATGTTTCAATTGTGGGTCTGCCATCTGTGTGCAAAAGGGGCCGTTGAGACAACAGTTAAAAAAAAAAAAAAAAAAAAAAAAACTTTTAGAACACACACACACACACACACACACACACACACACACACACACACATAGAAAAACGTTTTAAGTTTTAATAAATGTGCCAACTCTACATGCCTTTCATTCAGGGATGGGTCATTAATGTTGATGAGTGTGGTTGTGTATGGTGGGTGGGTCGCTACACATTCTGTGGTGAGATAGGGTGACGTAAATTTTTTTTTTTTGGGAAATGAAGTAATTTGGAACACGCACGCACCATAAAACAAAAAAAAAAAGTTTTTCAACACCCACAGACACAAAGAAAAAAGAAAAAAAATCTTTAGAGTTTCAACAATTTCTTAAAATGTGCCAGAACTACATGCCTTTCAAGTTCGATGTGTCACTGATGGTGATGAGTGTGGTTGTGTATAGTGGGTGGGGGGTGGATCACGGAATATTCCGTGGTGAGATAGGGTGAAGAAATAATTTGGAAGGGGATTCATCTTCACCCCACCCCACTTGGTCTACTGGTTAAATGTCTGCCTGGCAAGTTTCAAGTTGAAGGTCAAGAGTTCGATGCTGGGATTGCGCAGTGTAGGTGCTCTGCCTCCACATGCCTCTCAAACTTTTGAGCAGTTTTTTTCACCGCCGTTCTGTTCTGAGCTTGTTTTTTTTGTTTTTTTACCCCCTTGTTTCCTTCCGAGTCTGACTCAGTTTTTCATGTGTGATTGTTGGCCTGACTGGATGTAATTTGTGCCCCTTTGGTGGCGGCATGGACCTTGTCGGCGGCTGCGGGGGATGGTTGGGAGGGGGTGATGGATGAATCGTATCGAAGGAATACTGGATAACGACCAAGTTTGCCAAATATGCCAGCACAGGCGTGATGCTGATCATTTTCTGCCTTCCATTACTGGCGCCGGTAAGTCACACATAACACGGTAAGAAAAAAAAAAAAAAAAAAAAAAACACGGTAAAAAGGTTATCCTGAAAAGTTGAAAACACTGAAAAAGAAAACCAGAAATTAGTAAAAAAGAAAAAGTTTAGAAAACAGGCTATCAAATCCTTACATAGCCCACTTGTAAACCTCCCCTCCCCCCCCCCCCCCCTGGGTCAAAAAAAAAAAAAGGACAAGAAAAAAAATTGATTGTTTTTCTTTTTTTGTTTGTTTATTTCTATGGCTGTCATCTACTTTAGGAAGTTTAGGGCATGCAGTGAGATGACATTTGGTAGGTGTAGAAACTTACGAGAAAAAAAAAAAAAAAAAAAACGAGCAACATGGATAGACTAAGGAAGAGACGTACAGAGAGAAGACAAATGCATAGGCCCCTTGCTCCACTACTCACCACATGCACAGAAGACAAAAAGTATGGCTGTGTATCTTACTATCTTTCCATGTTTTAGCCGAACATTCATTCTCATTTTGGTGAGTAGTGGAGTGAGGCCCATTGCAAAATGGATGGAGAAGTGTATAGAAAAGTAGATAAAGAAATGGATAGAAGATTCAATGAATGAATGAATCTGTTAATGCACAGAGATGGAGGGGTGGATGGGCAAACAACTGAGCCGTAACGGTTGGTTTTCGACATCACGTCTGCATTGCTTTCTTGTCAAACATGTAGAGGTGTATGGTGGGCATGGCTTCTTCTTTTGTTGCATGCCCCCTTTCTTCTTGCACCTTTTTTCGTGGCTCTCGTCCATTGCTGCCTGTGTTCTCTCCCCATTGTCTTGCGTTTGCCACAGTTTGCCGCCGATAAAGAGTCGTTTGCAAAGGAAACTACTCAGGAGAGACTCAAAGTACAAGCATCATGAACGCTCTTGATCAGCATGCATGCACATGGCAACCACTGCCAACCAGGCAAGCAGCAGAAACCACAAAGCAAAGATCACACCAGCTCAAGCACCAACAATGTTGGGTCAGACGTCTCTTGGTTGATGAAAATCCCCATTCTCACATCCCAACATTAGTAATTGGATCCAGTTTCCAGCAGGTGTCGCTCCCCACCAATGGACGGAGCAGCCCAATAAACAAGGGCCTCAATCCCGGCGGCTCTCTCACCCCCACCGAGATAGTGGGCTTGGAAAAGTGCTTTCCTTGCCAAACAACAACAACAACAACAACAACAGTAGTACCAGTCAGCCCTCGCGCTGGTCTCTCTACAAACAGGTATGACAACCTACTCTGTCATCTATCCGTAGCCCACACGACTGCATAGTACAGCGCCACAGAGTTCTCTGCTACACCCACCGATGCTGCCTTGAAGAACGCGTCTCGCCGGCGCTTTTCTTAGCAGCCACCAAGTCCCTCACCAAGTCCTCCTCCTCCACGACCTTTCCCCCTTAGTCCGGTGATCTTCCCTTCTCGCACCACCTCTCCCTACTCACCACCCAAACTGGCTACGGCGTCGATCTTCTTCCTTGCTAGGGAGAGTCAGAATGGCACTGAAACAGCCTACTAGTGGCGCTCCTTATCCGTGGCCAAACCCTAAGACTTTGCTGTTCTCTCGGCAGGGAGCATCACCCATCCTACCGTGGTGACCTGAACACACGATGGTGGTAGGCGCCACGGATGAACGGAACCCACTCAGCCCTGGTTGAAGTGTAGTCGAGCGAGCCCTGTCATGCGGGTGCTTCGAGAGCTAGGCATCAGCATTCGTTTTCTGCAGGTTCCATGGGTGGAGCACCTTAATTGTCCCCCAGACCTACCTGGGCTCCCCAGTGTATAGATCTTATCGACATTATCGTATGTACCCTAAGTATTGCAGGCAGTGTCTACTGGTAACACCCCCTGAGCAACCCGGTTTTACCCGCCTATCACAGCTTAACAGTTGAGAGTTGTTCCAATTATGTTGTGGTTATACTGCTGCTGTTCAAACTACGACCCTAGAGCTTCTAGCTTATTGTCGGTAGATAATACGGTGACCATCCACCCCTCTACCCTTAGTCGTCCGCTAGGCCCCTCTCTGGTCGCTTTCCTGTTATTGCTCTTGTTGTTATTGGTTATGTGTTCTTTGGAGGTTCCCTAGCCTCTGTCATTAGTAGGTACACGTACTGCATGAGGTACACGTACTACACGGCCACGATGCGCCTCCATAGCTCGGTCATCAGCTAGACTCCTCAGTTCGTCGTAGTTGTGTGGTTGTATAATCTGGAAGTCACTTCGCCAGATCCTCAGTGGTTGCTAGGCCCCCATCCGTTTGTCTACGAAGTCAGCAACTGCATCCCTCCTATGTCGTTGTATCGTCTGGAGGTCACCAAGCCCCATCGTCCGTAGACCGTAGTTACTACACCACCATCCGTTCTACGACTAAATCAGGAGCTAGTCCCCTCCGACTGCTGTAGTCCTGACTCCAGACCCATAACCACCCTTTGTGACATATTTGGCCTGGAGGTCACTTAGCCCCATCATCAGTAGTTAGTTGGCCACCATCGACTCTTCTACTAAGAAGCTACCTTCTTCCCCCGAATACAACATACGGTCATTATCGCTGCATTTGGCCCAACTTTCAGTCCAGATGCAGCGATAATGACCGGGCGTTCTATTCGGGGGAAGAAGGTTGTCCCCTCCCATCATTATCGCCCTGTCTTTCTCATAGCTATCACCACACTATGTGACGTATTGGCCTTCAAGAGGATCGAACCCTAGACCTGATTCCTACAGCACTCAAGCTCAACCTACTGAACTACCATCTCCGCTGATCTGCATATGCACTGCACCTATGTGTCCCCCGCGGTAGTGACCGCGGGGTCGATCCCGGCCCTCGGTTGGGATCTCAACTGCGGCCACGGACCGCCACAGTTGGGTCGCAGCTGCAGGCCTTCGGGGATGTTTCCCTGCCGAGTAAATGGAAAATAAAATAAAATAAATATGGGGTTGTAGCCTTGTAGGGTTTCGCAAACCCTACAACCCCATATATATATATATATTTTCCAAACCGCTGTTTTTTTTTATTAAAAAAATGAAATATAAAAAAAAAGATAAGAATATACAAAAATGTGTGTGTGTGAATGTGTGTGAATGTCACACGTGTGTGAATGTGTGTGTGAATGTCACACATGTGTGTGAATGTGTGTGTGTATGTGAGTGTGTGTGCGTGTGTGCGTGTGTTGGGGGGGGGGRGGGTGACCCCTCCCCAACCAATCAATCGAAGAAAAAAAAAACGTGCACGAGTGTGTGTGTGTGTGTGTGTGGGTGTGTGGGTGTGTGGGTGTGTGGGTGTGTGGGTGCGTGTGCGCGCGCGTGTGAGGGTAGGGGAGGGGGGCAACCCCTCCCGCACCAATCGATCAATCAATCAATCAATCAATCAATTGAAAAAAAAAAGAAGTGGGAAACAAAAACCACGTGAGTGTGTGTGTGTGTGTGTGTGTGTGTGTGTGTGTGTGTTTGTGTGTGTGTGTGTGTGTTGGGGGGGGCAGGGTGACCCCTCCCCCACCAATCAATCTGAAACGGTTTCACCCAGTTGACCTTGTACTGCAGTCACAGAGATTCGATCCCTAGACCTGTGCCCTAACCCTGTACATTGACCCTGTGTGCTGAGTGAGATTCGATCCCTAGACCTACCCTGTACCTGTACATAGACCCCGTGACCTGAGTAGGATTCGATCCCCAAACCTGTCCTACGACTTAGGTTAGTCTGTAGTTTGGTCAGTAGGACTTGATCCCTAGGTCTGTAGATTAGCAGCTAGGTCTGCTACCAATAGGCCTAGAAAGCCTGTTCTAGAAGTCTCTACTGAGTCTGTCGAAAGTCTGTAGAGTCTGTAGGTTCCAGAAGTCCGTAGGTTCTGTAGGGGGGGTCCAGCCAGCATGTACCTGGGTAAGGGCTGCACGTGGGGAAGGTTCTGGAGCATGCAGAGAGTTCCACACGTTTTGGCCCAGAAGGCCAAACGTCTGGAAGCTTCCCTGGGCCACACGTTTTGGCCCAGGCCCACAGGTCTGGAGGCAGGGTCCGGGTACCTCCGAAGAAGTATAAATAAACAGGCAGCGTCCAGCCATTCATTCATTCGCCTGTGAGCCATGTGGAAGAGCTGCCATGGTGTCTTGTGCATGGAGGTCTGCAGGTGCCTGGAGACGAAGTGGGCAGTGAAGAAGACAGCGGCCATAGCTGGCCAGTGGGGTAGATGTCGGCGGCCATAGCCAGCAGGAGGAAGATGACGACGGCCATAGCCGCCCAGCTGTTGGTGAAGACAAGTGTTCAGAGTGTGTGAGGCTGTGCTGAGTGGGGACATTCAGGGTGATCCTCGTACGTGCACGCATGAGACAGTGAGGGAGMSAGTGAGGCTGGTGKTAGAGACCGTGTTCGGCGGCCATAGCCGCAAGTTGTGCAGCTGTTAAGATTGAGTTTAAGACAAGTTCATTGTTGTTTTTTTTGAGTTGAAAGAGT
>BFEA01000317.1:1474323-1484442 GCA_003427395.1 Chara braunii | reverse complement strand
CCCCCCCCCCCCCCCCTATTGCAAGCGGGCCCCAGTGCCCAAGGCTATTACTACATCAATCAAGTGACAAGTTCGCAGCAAACAGCAGGGGCCAACAGGCCTTAACCATAGCTTTTCATTGTGATGCGAAAGCATAGTAAGAAATTAATAACCTAAGAACCTATGCTAACCTACCTCTCCCATTCTTTGTGGCAGCTTGTTCATGGGAAGTCGTCACCATCTGATGCGAGTGAGGATAACGAAGTCTTTCATAAGCAGAAAGCGCATCAAGTTGGCGGAGAGGGGGCGGGGGAAGAACATGACATCTCAGTTGTGGCCCACTGCCACCACAATACTCTCAATAGCCCGCTACTTCCCGAAGGTTCGGAGGAAGAAGAGGATGTGAAGCTGCCCGATATGACCCCGTTGGAGAGTTTATGCAGCCTGAGTTTCTGGTAAAGTCATGCTTCCTTTGCATCGTTGGAACTCGAATGGCATTCAGGTCGCAATTGCCTGTCACAGTGGAAGCTTCTGTCAGGCGCACCTAAACTGACACAGTCGTTAACTAAGGGCTATCGGGTTCATGCAAATAGAATGTCCGCCGTCACCATATGCAGAGTGAAAGTTGCGCCAAATACAGCTGTAATAACCTGGTGTTCTTATTTGGGGGAAGATGGTGAGGACTTTCTTCAGAGATGTATGCAACACTGCAATTTTTTTTTTTTTTTTTTTTAGATTAAAAAAATGCATGCTTGTCTTCTCCTCATATGGGGGACAGCCACATCTTTTCCCTCAGGATTGTACCTCGGACTACCGATCCCGCCCCAGACGAGCAAGGGATCAGCTGTATTCTTACCTCGTATCACCTACTGTGGACAAACAACTCTACAAGAGCCCATCCACACACCAAGGGGATCTAGGGCTTAGGACTACCGTCTTCACCCGAATACAATGCCCAGTCATTATACCCGTATTTGGCGCGATTTTCAGTCCAGATACGGCTATAATGACCGGGTGTTCCATTCGGGTGAAGACGGTAGAATACAAGGCCACGTTAAACCACCAGTACATCCGAGAAAGCAGGTTGAGCTTCTCCCAAAAATTTGGAGGTTTTTGAAAAAATAAAATAAAAAAAATTGGAGGCCATGGACCGTTGAATTGGCGGTTCATGGCCTCTTATTTTTCAGGAGAGACTCAATCTCCTTTTTCGAATGTACTGGTGGCTTAAACCTCTAGTACACGGCCCCAGCCTTGCTGACCGAAACTTGTCGCCACAAGGAAACAAGGCCGAAATGTCAAACGCAGGGCCTGCCGTTGATAAATTGGATCGGCGGTTGCGTTTCCGTTTCGTGCTTCCAGATTTCGAGGTGTCAGGCCCGCGGGTGCCCATGTACTGGTGCTTTAAACCACAAGTACACGGCCCCAGCCTTGCAGTCTGATACTTGTCGCCACAAGAAAACGAGGCCGAAACGTCAAACGCTGGGCCCGCAGTTGATAAATTTGATCGGCCGTCGCGTTTTCATTTTGCGCCTCCAGAATTTGAGACGCCAGGCCTGCCACCCAGGTGTCCATGTACTGGTGCGTTAAGCAGCTATATGTTATGTCCTAATCTACCGGCTACGGCTAAGCTCCCCTAAGAGTTATGGGTTCCCTCAGGGTTGAGCCTAACACCTGGCAAGGAAGGGAGGGGGGGGGAGGGGGAGGAGCAGCAGGTTTAATGGAATTTTTCGGTGGGGTAAACTTTAAATGATTTTTCCAATTTTTAAAAATTATTATTATGTTTTTTGTTTTGGTGAATTTTGCTGTGTTTTGGTTGAGCAGGCTACTCTTACTGAGTGCAGGCATCGGCATCGGTTCTGGAGTAGTGGTCATCAATAATTTATCACAGGCAAGACAAACACCTCTCCCCATACTATAAAACCAGCCCCTTCACAAAGCTTGAACTCATACTCTTTGCTTTCTTTCTGTCGGTTGTTGTTTAATTTTTTTTTTCCCCCAATCCCACTTGTGTAAGGAAAATGAGCAGTAGCGAGATGACAATATACAGATTGCACAATCACATTGAAAGCCAGATCGTATCACAGTGTTCAGGAAGCAGCATTGCACCAATATGACACCAATGGAGAATCGTAACACTGAAAACCAATGTCAATGAGAGCTTGCCCTCGCCACCACCAACATATGTATCCAGGCCCTTCTCCCTACTTGGCGCTCGGTGCCCAGCCTACTCCCTACACAGCTACTACTAGCCTACTGATTGACAATGCAACTGTTGACGTCAGCAGCCAACGAAGTACTTGAAGATGTCGCCCGTAGCAGACCATCGCCATTACCAGGTATGCGCCCTCACATCATCATCATCATCATCATCATCCTTCTCTCTCTCCCCCTCGACATACACCCGCGTCTTCCTTCTGTACACCCGAAGACCACCCCCTGCGCCTCACTGTAGACCAAGCTCACCTAGCCATGGAGGATGGGCTGTGGCGCTGCCCTCAGCAGCGCCCTTTTCAGCACACGACCGCACGTGCCCGCACCTTGCCTCTCAGCGCCAGCCACAGCCCGTGAGTGTCCACTCCAGCACCGCTGCCGCTAGCCTCTTTCTTATATGGAAAGAGCCTGCCTCGATTGGAGGCCTGGCTGGCCTGGGCCTCGGCCCAGAAGCTTTCGGAAGGCCCCAGTATGCTGCGCCTCTGCTGCGGCTACTGGGCCTCATTCGGTTGGGCCTCTCAACTGTCTGTGTATGAGGCTGCGATTCTTGCCCAGGGTCTGCACTTCCGGAAAGGCCAGGAAGGCCGTGGAATTTTCTTGCTGCTCGGCCTGTGTTTCCTTGAACCAACTGGCGCGTCGCAACTGTCTGGACCCCCAAATACGAAATTGACAGTCGAGGGCCTCTCGTGATTTGTTAGGCCCGCCTTCACTTAGGGCGGGCACATATGCAGCAGGGGCCCTTTAGACCTGCCGAGGACCCAGATCCTCGCACTTGGGCCTGGGGCCGTATCCATTCCAGGGAGCATCAGTCCTGTTCGTTTTCTGCTGGCAAGTCAGAGTATACAGAGAAACCCACCCATGAGGCCTCCTCACATTATGGCCCCGACAGCCCTGACAGCATTGATTATTTCCTGTGGAAGGATTTTGATTGACTGCCAGTGAGCTCACATATGAAGAGGGAGGGAAGGGGGCTCCATGAGCGAAAGATGCTGGGGAAAAAAGAATAGATATCCTCCTCACCGAACAGGTCTAACCCCCAAAGAAAACATGCTCGAAACATTACCACAGAAATCCTTCTCAATTCTAGGCTACCAACCGGGTCGCGCGGATCACCTTGGTTGCCCGGGTTGGCCCGAGCGGCCTGCCCGGGCAAGGGCCAGGGAAGGTTCCTTCAAAAACCGGGGAAAAAAAAAAAGTTAAATAAAGTTAAAAAAAGGTAAAAAAAAAACATTTCATCCATGCTAACCCCGGACCCGGACACCGGACACTTCCGGACTGTCTTCCGGACCAGTGTCTGGACCGGTCCGGACTGTCCGGTGATCCGGACATTACCGTACACCCGGACATCACCGGACCCGGACAGTCCGGACCGGTACCAGGGGTGCACAAATGTCCGGACGAAAAAAAAAAGAAAAGGGGGGGGGGGGGGGGGTGGGCAGGGCTGTTGGTAGGCACTTACCTGCTCTGCACTTTGTAGTTCAGGCAGCAGAGCACGTGTCTTGCAGCAAATCAACAAGCACATTTAACTAGCAGACATGCAGAGTTGCAAACTGTGCAAAGCAGGCACAAGACTAAAGAAACAGAGAATTTTTTTTTTGAAAAAAGTATGATTAGCTTTGAACTTTGAACTTTGGATTTAGTAATTTGAAGTTCATAACTTCATACACAACTTAAAGTTCAAACTTTGCAGTTCAATTCAGAACGTCAGAGTCTTCAGACTGGCAGCACTGTCAGTGCTCTCTCTCTCTCTCTCTCTCTCTCTCTCTCTCTCTCTCTCTCTCTCTCTCTCTCTCTCTCTCTCTCTCTCTCTCTCTCTCTCCAACGGGCAGCAGCGGCGGGCGCCTTGAAATTGCTCGGGCCTGTGTGAAACCCGCCACCCCAGAAACCTGCAGTGTCTTGTGTCCGGACCTCTAGGCCCTGTCCGGTGGGGTGAAATGACACTGAAAAATCACCCCGTTATTTTTTGAGGGGCAGCCAGGACCCGATAAACGTCCTGGGCCGCCCCCCCTTTTTTTTTTTTTTTTCTCCCCAGGGGCCTCCATCCGGACATCAGGACCAGACACCGGACACCGGACACCGGACTGTCAGGAACGCGGTCAGGACGTCCGGATGGTTACCATGATTTCATCTTTCTTTTTTTCCCTTTTTTTGTTTCTCTTGGGGAAAATTTGTCTGGCGCCCCTGTAATTTTTATTATTTTGCATCGCAACCCTCCGACGGACCACTTACCCTGTCGTGCCCCTAGGGCCTCTGAACTGTCTTGCATGCCCCTGTAAGCAAGGGGCGCAACTTTCCGCGGTGGACTTACTGGACAGCCATGTTACCGGTGTCGAGCGTATCGGCCCCCGCGCGAGCGAGGGCCCTCCCGGCCGCGTCACGCAGGAGAAACTTAGAATTTAACCTTTTAGAGACAACTCGGGGACGACACGGTAACCCACGTCGGCCGAGTGCGCCAGCTGTACATCCCGCGGTCCCCTACGACAAGATAGGTTTTCGCGGGGCACAACTTACCTTCCCTAAGGGGCTGTCACCACCCTTAGGGGCGTATCCCCGCCGAGCTACCGACCCACGTGCGAAAGCTTTTACAATGCAATAGCAGAGGTAGGCCGGCCGAGGGCGTTTGCTCGTTCGCTGTAGCATAGGTACGCATGGTTAAACGCTAAAGCGAACCCGAACGTCGTCTGTCCCTGGGGCGCTGATCTCTCAGGAATCGGAGCGACGTCGGTCAACTAGGACGTGACATTCCAAGCGTAAGGAAAACTTCTAGCGATCCTAGTTCCTTCTCTCAAAGACAATCAAGAGTTAGTCAGACAAAATGCTTTCAAAAGAATACTCAGGTCAACGTAAGTTGACTTGTCTTCTGAGATCAGCCTATATATAACACAACCATGCATGCGACAAGGGTTGACTTGACTTCAAACAACACTTATCAATAAAAGATCAAAGCATGGTTAACATGCATAGCGACGCTTGAATAGCGTCTGATCGAATCATCTCCACTCTGTCTGCCAAATGGATGGGTTGTCACGACTTTTCGACTTGATGAGATATGTTGCCAAGTTCTTTCATTCCGCCCCATACTGACTATTAGAAAGGAAACGCAGATAAATCCAAACTCTCAAGTAAAGTTAGAATGCCATATCTTAAATGATGACGTCAATACTTTTCTAACTTTGGTGTGAATGCCATCTGCAAGTAATTCGGCTACTACTTATACAAGTCAGCGACCAACTCGAACAGTCGGACGCTCGATGCCCCATTAAGGTTAAGGATCCACTTTCAAATTTTGTTGGTTGCTTTGTCCTTCTGGGCAATAATTACTCTTTCTGTTCCACAAATGGTCATGAAGTACCAGCCTTCGACATAAAGACATTCAAGGTAATGCTCTAGCCACATCTTCCCGTCAACTAGTCTGATCGCCCCAGGCTTGCACTTCTTATGGTGCAAACCTACCCACGAAGGTAGTGCCTACACGCACTCCATCCGTGGCCAGTGAAAACACGAACTGGGCTTCTTATGGCGCCAGTTCCCCATTCGTATGTGGCTCCTAAGACGGCCACGAGAAGGGTAAACTGTGACAGTTTTCCTTAACGCGGGCCGCCAAGAACTTGAGGTCCTTCCGTGAGTACGCGCATGTCCTTCCCCTAGGAGGTGGTTTGGGATACCCCTCGTCCTCACCCGAGCGAACCTCGGAACTCAGAAGTCGGGTTGGTTCCACCACAGCAGCATGATATCCCCCCGCATAAGCGGTCCACTCCAAGTCGATAGCAGGGCCGACCCCTAAGGCAACGAACCCCCGCCTCAGATGTCTCCTAAGAAAGGGAAAAACGTCTACCACGGCAGGCAAAGATGATTCCTTGCCGCCTGACGTCAAGGGTAACTTAGACGAAAAAGGGGATTAGAAGAGAAAATCATTCACACAGACGGGCATAGACAGAGAGGGTCATTCGGGAAAGAATGGGTAACCTCGGGAAAAATCTATGTCCAATTGAGTTCCTCCTTCTTTGTGTGAACGTTTATTTTCGCGTTATCAACTGAGTTCCCTTCCTTTCCACAAACATCCAAACGATAGATAGAAGGCAACCACCCTGTACCCCATTTCCATTGACGTTATTAACCTCGTCTTTATAGCCACCCTTCTACCTATCTGCACATCAGGTTCAAGAAGAAAACCATGCAAAACCATCTCTCAAGTCAGACTCTCATTCACACGCGCATGCACACCTTTCCTCTACCTTTTCAATGAGCGTTCAAAGAACAGGGTCAAGCAAGTGTGGGTTCACACAGGTGTGAAGGGGACTAAGTCAGGCTACCTGACCTTGAGTGAAGTTGAACCGAAGATAGTAAACGGCCCACCCAAGAAAGTCGTATAAACCACACTCCAAATGAGAAGATCGCCGCAGTAAGTTGTCAAAAAAGTGATCCACACCACTCCCTCAAAAAGATCGCCCACTGACACACAACCCCCTCAGTGTCTTAACGTCGTCACCACTTGCGACTAGTACCACTATGCCACCATTGTGTCGAAGTGTCGCCGCCGCAATATGCGGACAACACAACGCCAACACCACCACAAAGCACACACCCTCTTGATGACACTTCTCAAAATTGTCGTTGGCGTCGTAAAAACCGTACAACATATCCACACCACCACTAAAAGAAACACCGCTGCTGCCGCAAAATCTTGGCAGCGCTTCCGAGTCACCGCCAAAAAAAATCAGCTGCCGCCGCAAAATTTCGGCAGCGCTTCCGCGTCACCGCCGAAAAAAACAGTTGTCGCCGCAAAATTTCGGCAACGCTTCCGCACTACCGCTGATAACCCGCTGTCGTCGCCGTGCTGAACGAACAGCATCTGCCCTGTGCTCCACCAAGTGCAGCGGCAGCTATGGCTTCCCTCACTCTCATGCTCCCTACAGACCTCCAACACTTCTCTCTCTTTCTACACCTCGCTGAGATGGCGGCTATGGTTGTGTTCCACAACTATGGCCACCTCCAGCAGTTCTCCTCCCTCACTCTCTTGCAGACCTCCACTCAGCTCCTTCTCACTCCACCAGCAACTCCTTCTCCAACAGCCAGCATCCACCCAAGCATAATGCCAGCAGACCCAGCCACAAATGAATGCTGGTTGGCTGGCTGCTGGCTGTTTTATAGCTGGCTGGAGGCTGAGGGCAGTTGCTTTGCCCCCAGACAAAACTCGGAATGAGGCCTGGCCCTTGATCTCAGACGAGATCAAGGGCTGAGAAACTTGATGTTCCCCTAGGGGAACCAAGTTCTGGCCCTGGTAATGCGTCTGGCCGCTACCCCCGACCAGACGCAGCCTCAATTGGCTGTATAGAGCCAGGTAGAGCAGGCTGTTGAATACCAACAGCCTGTTGTCAATTCAGGGTCCAGATGTTTCTACTCCTGCATCTGGCCCTGCGTCGCGATTATGTTCGTGACATCATTTTCTTTTTCTTTTTTACTTTATCCCCTCCTCCTCTCATTTTCTGTACAGGGGACAGCTCGTTTTCAAAACGAGTAGCCACCCCTTAGTCATCTCACAGTCATGAGTCAAGCTCGGCAGGGTCTTCCTACCCCTGCTGTAGTATGCGCTCGGACCTAGGCAATATCGGTGCCAGGTTCAGGGCCCAACGATCCTGCTGCCCGCTTTCCCCAACGAACGGGCGCAGGCAGGCGTTGATTGACGACTTACCTGTCCCTTCTAAACACGCCCTCACTTGGACTCCCACATCGCCAGGTTCGGGCGCCAGCCACACAGCTGCTGCCCGTTTCATCACGAACGGGTGCAGCTGCTCGTCCAGCTGAGCGAGGAAGGCAAATGAAGAGAAACAAAAAAAGAAAAAAAAGAACAAAAAAAAGAAGAGCAACAAACTGTTTCGCATGGGGGGGGTGTACATTTCCATGTTCTAGTGGCGGATTCATCCGCCTTACCCAGACTGTCGAGGTTTAACCTCCTGATGAGTCGGTGAGGATCCGACGAAACAGTCTGGCACAATTCACGATCCGTTCGTCAAAACGAACGGGTGCTATAATACTAAAATAAGAAGAATAAAAAAAAACAAAGTCTAACTAAAAAGGAAAGGACAAAATCTAAGAAGAATCTAAAATAAAATATAGGAAAAAGAAAAAAGAAAAAAAAGACCAACAAAAACGAACTTACCTCAATTTGCAGGACACAGGGCGTCGCTGTACCGCTCTCGAAATCTGCAAAACGAGAGCGAATCTTTCACTAGAATATGGAAAGATACACAACCATGATTTTTGTCTTTTGTGCTTGTCGAGAGTAGTGCAGCAAGGCCCATCGTCGCCCGTTGTCTCGGGCTCTGTCATCAGGTACTGGGGCCAAAACGCCCCAGTCATATCAAACGGCGCCATATGGCGCCTCCTTGTTTTAATTTTTAGATTTTTCTTTTTTTCTTTTTTGTTTGTTTTCTCGTTCCCCTTTTTTTTCCCCTCTTTCCCTTTTTGCCCCGTTCGTCTGCAACGAACGGGTGCCCGATCAGGCAGGCACCAGGGCCGAGGTCCTACTAGCAAGGGGATAGGATCGAGCTCCCGAATCTGGTTGTGCTTCATGCAGAGATGCATAAGAGCAGTTCAATCTCGATTTCCTGCACATTTCCATAACCTCGCCCAGATTCAGGTATTCTATCCGATTCTCTTCGCTAGTGGGACCACGCCTCAGGGAAGAAAAAACATCCAAAAACAATCTAACACAAAATTAAAAAAAAAAAAAAAAAAAAAAAAAGCAGAAAAAATGACCTACCGTTTCTGTTGAACAGTCGCCTGTTTCATTGGGCGCTGTCGAGAATGCTGGGGCTGAAAACGCCCTGGTTCCCCCATGCTGCGCCACATGGCGCTTCGTGTGGGCTAGCTTTTAGTCCTAATTTTAGTTTTTTTTCCCAAATTTTTAAAATAAAAAATAAAAAAATCTTGATTTAGACGTGTCACCCTCACGCAGGGGCCACTTTGATATGCACGCAGCAGATCTCAGCCGCGCGATCTTGAGGATCGCGCGGCCGAGATCGGCCACGCCCAACTGCCTTGGGCTGCTCCAAAAGGAGCTAGCCCAGCGGACTATGTGCAACCAGGCTTGATCCTTGAATCTGCAGGGTGAAAGTCATGTGGCGGTACCTACTGGGCTAGCTCCTATTACGGGAGCTAAGCCCACAACTCTTCTATAAGAAGAGTTGTCTCCCTGTAGCCCGCCTGCCACAGCTACGCAAGCACGGTCCTCCTCACCTTAGCCGCGCCGCCTGTCGACTCGGTAGGCGGCGCACCTTTGTGGCTTGGCTAGGTGACCCGCGGATGACCACGAGACTGTCTCGGTCCTTCGTATGGAGCAGACCTCGTGGCCCAACATCAAGTGCGTACACCCTTATTTTCCTTATCTAGGCCCTGAATCGCCCGGCTGCTAACGACGTCTAGGTCTAGCTCTAACCTTTCCATGACCGTGCACCACTACGGCCTCGCCGAGAAACGCGGACGCCAGTGCCGACTCCCGCTATCTCGAATGAACGTCAATGACATCACACGTCAACGACGTCACATGTGAACGACGTCATATGTCAATGACGTCATACGTCATCGACGTCAGGCTTTAGGTCTCTCAGTTATAGGGTTGGTCTGAATAACTTTTGGCAACGTCAATCTCATCAAGTTCCTCAATCCAAAAAAAAAAATCGGGCAGCGTCTGACCTTGAAAAACTCGGGCAGAAACCCTCACAGGGGTTTCTGTCCCGACACCGGTATCTGCACGATGTGCCTTCATTAGTGGCATGCATCTTTTTGTCATGCCCTTGCACCGGAAATTCGGATTTGAAGCACGTGTTTTTTGTGGCGCTGCCGCAAAAAATGACTGTGTGTGTGTGTGAGTGTGTGTGTGTGTGTGTGTGTGTGTGTGTGTGTGTGTGAGAGAGAGAGAGAGAGAGA
>BFEA01000317.1:1459023-1471025 GCA_003427395.1 Chara braunii | reverse complement strand
CACGACCTACGTGGGACCCCTGGGGACCCAGTGGGACTGGGCCCAAACAAGAAGAGCCCTTGGACCCGAATCTGTTAGACATTAGTCCATTCTCTTCCTGACTGAGATCCAGAGTTCATTCTTGTTGGTTAGGACACCCACTGCCGAGGCAGTGGGTATCTCGACTGAGACGTTTCGCATGCTTTTGATCGCACCATCCGTGGCTTGACTCGCACCCTATACACCACCCGATTCTCCATTGCTGCATTTAGTCACTCGTCCGATTTGTTGAACGGACACGGAGCTGGTCAGACTCGACTCGAGAGGACCTCGTATGCAGTCTGATCAGACTGGGTCGCTGGATCAGACCTCTCCTGTAGATTTGTTTTTCTTTTTGTGGTTTGCTGCTCTCTAGTCCAAATGTAAATGTCGCTCCGGCTAGGAGTTCTACCTTCTCTTCTTTTAACTTTTCAGTCTGTTTCTTTTCCTGAGTTCATATTTTTATGCCCGTAGAGACTCGCAGACAAAAGGAAGAGAGAGAGAGAAGAGAGAGTGAAAGCCCCCACCTTGAGGGACTTGTGGAAATGGGCGATGTAAAAGTTTTTGTGGCCTTAAAGGCCCAACTGGATGCAGCCGTAGAGGAGGATAAACCATTGTTCCAAACCCTCTACGAGAAGGCACTGGCAAGGGACAAGAAAGCTGAGGAGGAAAAACGGAAAACCGTTGTTGGAGACCATGAGGCTGCCCTCAAAACAGTGCCCTCCTTGCCTGACACTGAGGTCAAAAAGGAGATAGTCGCATATGTACGTGCTCTTATGGATTGTCACCTGCTCAGTGACATCCATGAACAGATCACCAAACTCTCGACAAAGCTAAGTGAGCTGCAGGCAGAAGTGGTCAAAATGACCAAAGAGCACAAGGATCTAATGCAGTAGATGGCAAATCTGTAGAAAGACCAGACTCCTAATCCTCTCCCTCTACCTCTTGCCTCCAATGCTGCTAACCAAACTGTCCTCACTCCTCTCCATCTCTCTACTTCTTCTCAAAGTGTGGTTCCATCGGGATCTGCAGTAGGTTCTGACCCTGCTGCAGCTACGACAAGTGATGGCGCAAGAAATTCAGCAACTGCCGCAGCCTCGAGTTCAGAAACAGCAATCGCTGGTGCCGGCTACAGCAGTCCCTATGTGGATAGGAAGGCGGTTCCCATACCGTCTAAGTACGACGACAAAGAAGGCGTTGAATCTTGGATCAGCTCCATGAGAGCTTACTTAGAGCTGCTGGGAACTCAAACAGTGAGTCAGTCCTTGATCATGGGGACCAACGTTGAGCCCGACGTACGAGGCTTCTTAGAAGTCCAAGCTACGCAAGCCGGGTACACTAAGATCAATCTGACACAGTGGCTCAAAGCCATGGGCACCATGCATAATTTGGAGCTGTTTTTCAACAAACGTTTTGGTACTCCAAGACTAGAAATGACTGCACAATCATGCTTGGATGTTGTGAAAGGAACGGTTCCCACTACATACATGCATCGCCTAGGCAAAGAGCTCATTGGTTACACGGACTGGCTTTCCCTCATCCAGGATGTGGTCAGCCTAGAGGCACAAGACCTCATTACCACAACAGGCAGCAAAAAGCCTATTAGCGGCAGGCGGTTCAGAGGCAGCAACCGTTTGTTATGCATGACCTGTTGGAGGCCGATGAGGAGGCCGATGCAGACGACCCCACTCTTGGTGACGACCAAGAACAGGACATTGACACGACCTACTCTTCAGCCCATGACTCTGATGTGAATAATGAAGAGGAAAAATTAAACGCCTTTAAAAAGTCTGCCAATGTAAAGGGACCGAAACGGAATTCAAGGAAGAACTATGTCCAACTTCCCAAGGGAGTCAAATCCCAGCGAAACCAGAGGATGCGGCCACTAAACCTATGGGTTGACCTCCGGATCACTGAAAATGATTGGAGGGTTAGGCTCAAGAAGGGGGCATGCCTTGCATTGCCAGAAACCGAACCATAAAGTACGAGAATGTTATAGGCTGCAGGGAAACCAAAACCGGACGTAAAGTTGACTTCAGCATCCTCTACGGCAAGGGAGACTGAATCTGATGCAAATCAGCAGTCCTCCCTTGAAGCCCAATCATCTGCTGATTCCAAGGCTGAAGTGTGTCATGCTTTGTATGTCGAGCCTTGGGAGGAGTCTTAGACGGTTGACTTCCACTACCACTTGGAGCATTGGGCTGAGATGAAACATCAGCGTGCCCAAGGGGCAGTGAAGTTTATCTTCTTTAAACTTTTCATTAACCACCGCTATCTCCGTGTCTTGATTGATTGCGGTGCAACTACTAACTTTATGTCACCACACGGGATACGCAAAGTGGGTTTGGGAATGAAGCAAGTGGCTTGGCAGAACCCTTGCTGGACCCAAGTAGGTAACAAGGAAGTTGTATCCTCTACGCATGCAGTCAAAGGTGTGCGCACTACCTTTGACAAGGACAAAACTGTCACCCACGTTTCGAACTTCTATGTCCTTGACAAGTGTCCCTTCGACGCTGTCCTTGACTTGGGCTGGCTGCAGTCCCAATGCGAATGGACCAAGTGCAAGGAGTCACTTTTCATGGTCAAAGATGCTCAAGGGAACGAGCTTCTCGTCCTCTTGGATGAGAAGCACGAGTCCCCAATGACTTTTCTGAATGTCATGTAGTTCTGCAAGAAATAGAGCAAACACAAAGAGGATGAACAGTTGTATGCTGCCTTTGCTCGCTCTACTCATGTGCCATCTACTTTTGCGGCTAGCACCAATACTACTTCGTCTAGTGATTATACTTTTAGCCCTTCTACTTCTTTACCTACCCCTAATCTAAATGATTCTACTTCAGATTCGGTTGCCTCCATTCGCAACCTGCGACCTGATCTAGGTGACCCTTTTGCTGACCCTTGACCCCCACCGGTGCCAACAAACATCCAAAACCTACTTGATCGGTTCCAGAAGTTCTGGCCGAACCACGTGGAGTTCCCACGCGATCGGCCCGATACACCATCGAGTTGGTCGAGGTGTTGTTCCTCCAAAGGGCTGCGTATACCGAATGGGATCCGGCGAGTTGGAGGAACTCCGGCGACAGATTGATGAAATGATTGACAAGGGTTGGATCAAGCCTAGTGAGTCTGAATTTGGTGCCCCTGTTTTGTTTGTCCCGAAGAAAGGAGGCAAGCTCCATATGTGTATTGACTATCGTGGTCTATCACAAAAAAAAACGCCTATCCTTTACCTTGCATAGATGACATGCTTGATGCTGCAGATGGGTGCAAGGTCTTCTCCAAGATCAACCTCAAGTCTGGCTATTACCAAATTGAAGTCGATCCTGCGGACCAGCACAAGACTGCGTTCAAAACATGCGATGGGCTTTACGAGTTTACCGTAATGCTCTTCGGTCTCACGAACGCGCCGACCACCTTTCAAAGCCTCATGGACAAGGTTCTCCGCGAACAGATTAGTCGGTTCGTGGTGGTATACCTTGATGATATACAGATCTTCAACAAATCCATGGAAAAACACATAAAGCACATTGAGGAAGTGTTCATCATCCTCAAGAAGACGCAATTCCATCTCAACTTAGAGAAATCAGAGTTTGGGAGGGATAGCGTCATCTATCTTGGGCATCGGTTGTCTGCTACAGGCCTAGAGCCTGAGGCAACCAAGGTTGAGGTCATATGCAATTGGCCTCAACCCGCGAACATCCGCGAACTGTGCTCTTTCCTTGGTCTCGCGTTGTACTACCGGAAGTTTGTGCCCCGCTTCTCTATTGTTGCTCATCCGTTGTCCCGGTTAACAACTAAGAACATTCCGTACACTTGGGATACCGCATGCAAGGACGCCTTTCAAGCTTTGAAAGAAGTTTTGGTAAGTTACCCTGTACTCCGCATTGCAGATTCCAAATTTATATTCGTAGTTACTACGGATGCAAGCGAATATGGAATTGGCGCAGTGCTGCAGCAAGATGACGACGATGGCTTATGGGCGCTCGAATACTACAGCAAACGCATGCCTAGCGAAAAGGTAGCCACTTCCACCTACATGCGCGAGCTCTATGCTTTGCGTATGGCTTTGGACCATTGGAAGCACTATCTTTTGGGACGCCACTTCAAAGTGTTCTCAGATCATGAGACTCTGAAGTGGATCAAAGAGCAAACTACCTTGTCCCCTACCTTACTTCGCTGGTTCCATGAAATTGACATTTTCGACTTCGAGTTAAGGCACAAAAAGGGTTGTTATAATCGAGTTGCTGATGCATTGTCTCGCCACCCTGAGTACATGACTTGCCTTGTGAATTCCTACGACCTCCGGAAGAAACTGAAGGAGGAGCTCGTAGAGCACACTGCCAAGGATCCAAACCTTAGTCCCATCCTTGAGCAGTCGCGTGTTGATCCCAGCAGTCAACCTGATTTTCACGAGTATGGGGGACTGGTTTTCCGTCGCTACGAGAACCACGACCGTTTGTGTGTGCCCAACCATGAGCCTCTCCGCACGCACTTTCTGGACTTGGCTCATGGCCGGCGTGGGCACTTCGGCATGACAAAGACATACGGAAACCTATTCAGACAATTTGATTGGCCTGGCATCAAGGGATCTGCTGAAAAGTTTGTGGTTAAATGTCAAGTTTGTCAACGAATCAAACCATGTAGACAAAAGTCAATGGGGCTACTTGCACCCCTTCCCATTCCCGATGGTCCCAGAGAGTCTGTCTCTATCGACTTCACCGACATGGGAAAGGTAAGTAAGAACGACTAGTCAATAGTCATGGTGATTGTTGACCAGTTCTCTAAATTTCTTAATCTGATTCCTTTGCCATCTTATGCTCCAACTGAATTGGTGATCCGTGAGTTAAAACAGAAGTACATTCTGCAATTTGGAACCCCGAAAACTCTCGTGAGTGGCGGGGACCCGCGCTTCATCAGTACTAGATAGAAAGACTTCACGTCCCAACTCCTTGGCCTCAAGCTATGCATGACATCTGGCCGACACCCCGAAGCCAACGGTTTTGGGTGAGGAAATCAACCAGACTGTGTTCCAACTTTTCCGCGCTTTAATCATTCCGGATCAGGAAACATGGGATGAAGAGAGGTATTTCGTCAAGAGGTTGTACAACAACTTCATCCACTCTAACACTGACATGACACCAAACAGGCTGCATTACGGTTGGCTGATTCGTAATCCGCTCTCCTACCTATTCCATGAGCAGCCAACTGGTTTAACACCCGGCAGGCATGGCTTCATGGCCAAGTACGATCGCTTGCTCAAAGTTGTCGTTGCAGCAATGACCAAGCGACAACACGCCATGATCCAGCATGCAAACAAGAAGCGCCGACCTTCAAATATTGAGGTGGGAAGTTATGTCTGGGTCAAGATGTCTGAATTTTCAGAAGAAAGGGAGTCTCGCGTAAACTTCTCCCACTCTATTATGGTCCATGGGAAGTTCTGGATGTGATTGGCGAAGACAGCTCTGGCCCTTCATACGTAGTTGTTGTGCCACCTCATCTGCACACACATCCCGTGTTTCATGCATCAAAAGTGTTTCTCCACCGTGATGCTAAGTCATTCGATTACCGTGAAGACATGATTCCTCGTGCAATCAATGGCGGACATGAGATAAACAAAATTAAATAGCACGTAGGGAAGGGACGCAACAGGCAGTACCAGGTTCATTTCATGTACCGTCCGTTGGATGATCTCTACTGGATTTCTAAGTAGGAACTGCTGCGCAGCGCAACGGGTGACAAATCGCCTCTAATGATGCACCTAAGATCTCTGCCAAGCTCACTGCGACAGAGTACTCTCGAAATCTCTTTACCTTGTTTGCCTACGATGCATTTGTCGAGGACTCATAATAAGTTACTCGCTCGAAGGGACCTCGCTCTTGAGGGGGGAGTAGTGTGACAACCCGACCAAACATGGACTGAAACACACGGCTGATTTTTTTGTTTTGCTCATGGACTGAATGCCTTGCTGATTTTTCCGCTTGCTACTAAGTCTGTGTGTGTGCACGCTTGTTGCACTACATGTCCGTCTGAGTGCTGGTTGGCTTGAGTGTGTGTGTGGCCCGGAAGGGCACTTGTTCGTTCGTTGGGCCCTCAGGGCCGGTACTTACCGTGGCCGTGGCATTGAGGATTGCAGAGAGGGAAAACACTCAAGTGGCGGGGAAAGAGGTCCACACACCCTGAAGCGGTAGATGTGCCGGGTACTGGAGGCCGAGCAGAAGAAGACAAAAGTGGCACTTTTAGAGGCCCAGTAGTTGTAGGCTAGGTCTAGGCAGGTACTAGTTTGATTCTAGGGCCTATACGGGCAATATCAGAGTCTGCAATAATGTTTCCCTCCGAAAGGGAGGAGGTACCGGTTGCTTGGGAGGCCGAGCGGCATGGAAGTCACCTCCCGAGAGGCAAGCAGGCCGCTATATCTCCAAGTCGGGCGAAGAGCCCAGCCTCATTGTCGGGGTGCAAGTTACACTGGTTGGAGCGCTGGCTGGAGCAGCGCTAGCTTGGAGCAGCGCTGCTGGGGAAGAAGCAAGGACTTGGAGGAAGAAAAAGGACAGGAAGGGGGGAGGAGCGCCAGAGGTACTTACCTGACTATGAAACGGTTTTCACCTCTTAGCAATAGCAGATGCAGTACCCAGGGTTCGATCCCTAGACCTCGTCCTACCCATGTACAGTACCGGTGTAGACCCCGAGAGTTGAACCTGTGACCTGTATATTCGTAGACAGTTGGTAGGTATGTCATAGGTCCATAGGTAGCAGGGGTTCGATCTGTAGGTCTGTAGAGTAAAAGTCTTAGTGAGTTCCACAAGTCTAGTTGTAGTCCTTCTAGAAGGTCGTCAAGTGGGCAAGTGGTCAAGTGGCGAGTCAAGTGGTGGACTAAACTGCAGTGCAATTGCAGTACGACTACGGTAGGTTAGCAGTGAGTCCACAGTCAGTCAACGGTAAGGTCCAGTCAGTCCCAGTCTGGTCCAGAAAGTACCACGGGGGACTGTGAGCACCATGGGCCGATGGCAAAGGGCAGACCAACGAGCTTCCGAAGTATAAATCAGGAGGCAGCGTGCGGAAGCGCTGCCACAGTGACTTGTGCAAGGAGGTCTGCAGTGAGCCCGGAGGACGCAGTGGGTGAGAGAGGAGGAGCTTAGTATAGCGATAGGGTAGAGGCAGCCATAGCTGCCATAGATATAGTCAGTGTGAAGTGTGTGTGAGTATGTGTGAGTGTTCAGAGTGACGCGTGTGGGATATCCAGGGTGATCCGGTGTATGTGAACAGTGAGTTGTTTGGGCGCTGAGTCGCCATAGCCAGTTGACAGTGAACTCATATCTGGATGCTATATCTCTGAGTTTTGAGTGGGCGCATGTCGCCAGTTTGCTGCGCTGCTGTTTACATGCATGAAAAGTGTGAAAAGGAACGAGTTTGATTGCAGCTATGGTGGCAGCCATCTTCATCACCTTGGCGGGCGCTGCAGCAGGGAGACCCCAGCTGGGAGAGCTACACAAAGAAGCTTCGAGGCAGAGTCAGGCATGGCGGCCTGAGCTAGAGCAGACATAGCTGCTTTGCGTTGTCCTTTGCACAGCAGGGCAAGGCCCAAGTAGTCCGCCATAGCCTCGACCTATGAGAGTGAAGAGTGAGGGAGGCGGCTATGGCTAGTGTTACATGCTGCGCCTGCACAGGAGGGCCATTTTCCAGGCCCTGCGTCGTTCAGGCTGGAAGCCTGAATTTCGGGCTCAAGGCCTGGAAATAAGGGTCTGCAAACCCCATGACGGTTCACCCCAAAAGCCTGACATCCGGGGCCCACAGGCCCTGCATCGTTTCAGCCAAAAAAGGCCTGAGCCTTTTCAGCCTGAAACTGAGGGTTATTTCCGGGCCTACAGACCCCATGACGGTTCAGCCCAAAAGCCTGACATCCGGGGCCCACAGGCCCTGCATCGTTTCAGCCAAAAAAGGCCTGAGCCTTTTCAGCCTGAAACTGAGGGCTATTTTCGGGCCTACAGGCCCCATGATGGTTCAGCCCAAAAGCCTGACATCCGGGGCCCACAGTCCCTGCATCGTTTCAGCCTGAAAAAAGGCCTGAGCCTTTTTAGCCTGAAACCGAGGGCTATTCTCGGACCCTCGTCAGACCAACCTGCCCTGATACAAGCACATTCGGGCATTGGCAGGAGTGACCTGCCCTGAAGCTTCCTCAAGGGCTAGCACGTGCAGGCATTGGCAAGATCAGCCTCCTGGACGGGCCAGCACTATATAAGACTGGCCCGCCCTACAGGTTGGGACAGACGAGAGGAGACTGTCCACGCACTCAACGTGCACTTCTACAAGAGGCAGTAGTCTTCAGGATTCGACTGCAATAGTAGAGTAGCGTTAGCAGTAGTCTTCAGCGCTGGGCGCTAGTAGCAGTAGACCAGAGTAGTGGAGAGAGGAGGCTGGCGGAGGCCAGGGATGCTTACCTGTGGCGCCATAGCTCCATCTTCGTCTTCGAGGTACCTGCAGCAGAGCGCCACTCACCGAGTGACTTACCTGAGGCGCCATAGCTCCAGCTCGCCAGCGAGGTACCTGCAGTACAACGCCACCATCACCGGTTAGTACCTGGCATCCAAAAGAGAGAGAGAGAGTTCTTCCTCTTCCTCCTCTCAGTCCACCATCTCTCTCCTACCCTCTCACTATCTGACTTCACTGCTTCGGCAGCCTACGAGAGTGAGAGTGGTTTACTTGCAGGGCTACAGGTGGGGGTTGTCACGGGCATTGGCCCAGGATCTGGTTCGACATTTTTGGGCAGACATTTGGTTGGACTTCGGCAAGGGACTATTTTGAACTTCGCTGTTGCGATCTTAGTCTTCTCCCTTGCCTCCATCTTCGTCCTTCCTTCCCCCCTCCATCTCTCATCCGTGGTATCTCCCCATGTGCGTGTATGCAGGAGGGACCTTCGTCTATGTATGCGGTCCCTTCCCTCCCTCTCACATGTGTGATGTATGATGGGATGTCGTAACAGTCCAGGTCAGGTCAGGACTTATCTCCCAGTCTTCCGCTGTGCTATTAAATGCCATTGTTCATGATCGGGATGTACACTGTCTGTTGATATTACGTTAGCAGTCCACTGTCCATTCAGTCCTTTTCATCACAATGCGGATCCTTGGCCGAACTCTCAGTGCCCGAAATTCAACATTGTATTATTATTTCTTGTGTGAATAAGAGAGGAGGAGATACGGAGGAAGAGAGAGTTGGGCGAAGAAGAAGCGCTTTGTCATTTGTCTATGCTGGTGTACATCATCTTCTTCTTCTTTCTGACTTCTTCTTCTTCTTCTAACCTTCTCTCTCCTCTCAAGTTCATTCATTTCTTTCTGCAATTGGACGGCATTGTACTATCTGATGAATGTGTATCNCTTCTTCTTCTTCTTCTAACCTTCTCTCTCCTCTCAAGTTCATTCATTTCTTTCTGCAATTGGACGGCATTGTACTATCTGATGAATGTGTATCTTGAAATTGGCCACGATCATAACACCTAGACCGTTGACGTTCCAGCAAAGTATTTGGATGCCACCGTTACTTCTAACGTTGTGTACATATTAAATAAATAAAGGATGTATAATTAGGCTTTACTCTCACAGCTAATACATCTTTGTACATACAAAATCACAGCGCGCAACCATCACTCGTTTATAACCGTAACCGAAAACCCACACAATGCACCCGCTCAAGCAGAATGGTATCAGCACACAAGCACAGTCCCAAGCCTATTACCGTCTTGCACGGAACACAGCACACCCTGATTTTGAATGTATACAAGCTATCTTTCCGGTTCCATACAATCGTGATCAGGGTGGGTTATCTTTCAATTGAGGGAAGACGGTGGCCATACTGATCCACCTTAACAAGGGCTATCGAGCGCGTGCCCCGGTTATAGTGTTTGCTGCTAAGTGTTTGGGTGCTTGTGCGTGTTTCTTCTGTTTGTGGCCTACTTCCTTGCAGCTGGTCGAAGCACTTGGAGGGAAATCTGCTGACACTGATGTGTCTCTTATCAGCACTGCAAATGGTCTAGGAAGGATAATTACTGGGTATGTGTATTTGTTAACTGTCAACCTACTGTCTTTGAGGGGGTAGGTGGACCATTAACATTCTTGAATCTATCCGGATTTGAACTCTGGATGTCTATTTTGACAGTTACATGTGTGTATCTTTCAGCCAAAAACATTCTTTGACTTGAACTCTTCATCTCGGACCATCTGTTCTCAACCGTTATACGGTTGTATCATTCAGCCACAGGGCATGTACTCCCCGTCAACATGTTTGCAACTTTGCACCAGTCGCCACAGGACACGTACTCCGGGTCAACCTATTCTCTTCTTTACTGCACTCTTTTGTTTATCTGTGCTTTCTCTTCTTATAGAGGTTCAAAACTTCAGCGGTTTTTTAATTTTATTTATAAGAAAACCTGAAGCCCTTTTTAACCAAAAATTGCATCATTCCATAGAGTGAACACCATATTAACAAACCACCAACAAAAACACTTCAGAACATTGAGAAATGGTTACCAGACCTGTGTTAAAATCCGGGCCGCCCGGCGGCCCAGCCTTCGTCCGGCAGGGGTCCCGGGCGCCCCGGCCGTTTGGGTCCCCCGGTTTGGCAGGGCCAGCGCAATTTCGCGTGGGGGGGGGGAGGCCTTTTTCGGCCAGTGGCAGCCTCCCCGGCCCCCAGGAGGACTTCGAAACTTCACATTTCCATTTTCGGAGGAAGGTCAGGCGGCGGGAAGGCCTTCGTCGTAAGTTCCTCGTGTTTTCGGACTACGTCGCGATCAGCCGCCAACAAATGACCTTGTTCCCCCCCTCTGGTCGCCTAGGACGCCGCATTCGAATTCGAACACGGTATTCCCCACTTTGCTGCCGTCACGAAGCCCGCCCGCTGTTGCTTCCGTCTCAAAGCCCGCCCGTCGTCGCCGCTGCTCGCCGTCTCGAAGCCCGCCCGTCTTCGTCGAGCGTCGAGCTGCCGTCGTCGCTCCGCGCCGAGCAGCCCTCCCCATCTTCGCTGCCCGTCAAGCCGCTGTCGCCATCGTGGTGAATCCGCGTCCACCTCCTTCGTTCCTCTTCTTCTCCTTCTTCCCTCCTTTCGTCTTCTTCTCCTCTCCTCCGCCTCCTTTCCTCCTTTTCTCCTCCTCCTCCTCCTCCTCCTTTTGTCTTCTTCTCTCCTCCTCGTCCTCCTCCTCCTCCTCCCTTCGTCTTCTTCTCTCCCCCTCCTTTCTCCTCCTCCTCCCTATTTCATTGGTTTTCTTTAGTAGGCGAAGTGCCACGTGCAACAGCGGTGCGCTGAGAACTGCTGCGTGTTGGGATTCCTCTCTCTCTCTCTCTCTCTCCTCCTCCTTCCTCGTCGTGTTTTTTTTTTTTTTTTCGTCATCACCATACAAAACCTGCAGGTCCTCCTCCTCGTCCTCCTCACCTCCTCCTCTTGTCTTCTTTTTCTTCTCTCCTCCTTCTCCTCCTCCTTTCTTCTCTCCTCCTCCTCCTCTTCCTCCTGCTCCTCCTCCCTTCGTCTTCTTCTCTCCTCCTCCTCCCTATTTCATTGGTTTTCTTAGTAGGCCAAGTGTCACGTGGCAACAGCAGTGCGCTGAGAACTGCCACGTGTCGGGATTCCTCTCTCTCTCTCTCTCTCTCTCTCTCTCTCTCTCCCCTCCTCCTCCTCCTTCCTCGTCCTGTTTTTTTTTCCTCGTCATCACCATACAAAACCTGCTGGTCCTCCTCCTCGTCCTCCTCTCCTCCTCCTCTTGTCTTCTTTTTCTTCTCTCCTCCTCCTCCTCCTCCTCCTCCTCCTCTTGCTCCTCCTCCCTTCGTCTTCTTCTCTCCTCCTCCCTATTTCATTGGTTTTCTTTAG
Organism: Chara braunii; assembly: GCA_003427395.1. Taxonomy (NCBI): domain Eukaryota; kingdom Viridiplantae; phylum Streptophyta; class Charophyceae; order Charales; family Characeae; genus Chara; species Chara braunii. The sequence continues at coordinate 1,459,163 of BFEA01000317.1, read as the reverse complement.
TAGGCCAAGTGCCACGTGGCAACAGCAGTGCGCTGAGAACTGCCACGTGTCGGGATTCCTCTCTCTCTCTCTCTCTCTCTCCCCTTCTTTTTCTTTCCTCCTCCTCCTCCTCCTCCTTCCTCGTCTTTTTTTTTTTTTTT
>BFEA01000317.1:1434613-1447106 GCA_003427395.1 Chara braunii | reverse complement strand
ACAGAATACTGGGCGAGAGTTTCCTCACGATGTGATCCACCCTTCTCAACTTCCTCCCCTGAGCAACCCATTCAACTTCCCCTCTTGACTAACATTCCTGAGAAGGCGCGAACGGCGGAAGGGATCTGGCTTGAACTCATCAGGAAAGAGACCCGGCGGGTCACACGGAACGAGTGATGCAGCAGAACAATTTGAAGGATGGGCCAACCTACGGGAGAAGGTGAGGGCAGCAACCAGAACGTTGACACAAGATGAGATCCTGTGTAGGAGGCGGAAGACCAACCAAGACTGGACAGAACTCAGTGCCAGAAAAGGGCTATCAGAAATGGACATCGTCGGTGGGTCAAACTACGTTTCAAACTCTAACAAAAGGGGCTAGTTCGACAGGGGACCAGGGAATGGGATCAAAGGGGGAACTGAGAGGGCGAAAAGTTTGCACTGAGGAGGAGGACAGGACAGCAGGCCAGAATAGACTCAGGAAAGTGGAAGGGGAGGATTAATTCAGGAGCGAGAACTAGGTGCAGAATTACGGGCTGAAGAGGCAGACACGACACAGCAAGAAGGGACCTGTTATGGAAGGATCACTAAAAGGCAAGGAGAAAGAGTAGACAAGTCCGAGTGACCTAGGAAGGATCGGCACTAATCAGAAACAAGCAAGGTTTCCAACAACGAGCAAGCAGTTCTGGATCAAGACACAGGCATGGGAAACGGGAGACATGGGAACAGGGTTAACTCAAGGGAACATTAGAGAATGGATGCACAGGCTGAGGGAGGAGAGCTTAAGGTTGGGGAACGGACAAAATAGACAAGCTGAAACTGCTACAGACATGGTTTGATAGCACAGAGTTGGATGGACGGCACCAAAGCACAAAAGCAAGGGCAAAAGACTGACTCAAGGGTTTACTGGAACATGGGTTCGCAGGCTGAGGGTTTAGGGTTTAGGGTTTAAAGCATGTTTTAAAAAAAGGGGGAGACAAATAAAATGGGAAAGGGGTTGTCACACACTACGGGCAGGGTAGAGGAGTGGGGAAGACACAGGCCGACAGGGTCAAAGGTTGAACTCTTTCTAGGAAGCATAGCACTATATGGCAGATCTGTACTCCAGATCTGAGAGGAAAGAGAGGGGCACGGCAAGCTGACAGTCAATCCTCCACCAAGGTGGAGCAATCAATGCTGTTCAGGGGTCCTTCGGCCAAACGGAAGGAAGCGTGGTTAATTTTCAATGTAATGTGCTTCTTGACTTGCCGGCGGAATAGGAACCGGACTGACGCTCCCCAGAATAGAAGGAGCCACGACCATAAAGACCTGCTTTAAAAAAAAATAAAAAAATAAAAATAAAAATAATAATAATAATAATAATAAATTTGGCCAAAAAAACCTGATTTCAGCAGTTTACCCCGGTAACCACTGGTGAAGAGGTGCTCCCACTATATTATTTAGTGTGTCCATCAGGATTTGAATTTTGAACTTTTGTCCATCTTTTTCCACCGACGGGCCTAGCTCAGTTGGTACACCCATGAACTCTTGGAATGCAGACCCAAGTTCGAATCCCGATGCGATCAGATGAACAGAACAACATAGTTCTGAATTATAGTTCTGAATTATTTGGGGCCGGTCAGCTCAATGATGACATCTCGAGGCCGTCACTCTCTCTTAAACCACCAGTACACGCGGGCCTGGAGGCACTGCACTGTGCGCCAAGCGTTTCCGAACCGCCGGCCGCACACTTTTTCTCTTGTTTGGCTGGCGCCGCCAGCCATTGTGGTCCAGTAGCCCCAAGCGGGAAAAAAATTGAAGTTGGCAACTCACGATTTCTTCAAGGTTGGGGTCGTGTACTTCCGGTTTAGTAAAGGGATTTGAAGTTTTGATCTGTTTGTTGGTGTGCATTTTCAAGACTTCCTCATTCAACTCGTTCAATCACAGAAAACATCTTTTTCAGAAGAAAAAAATAAAGATTGGACCATTTCTCGATCTATGCGTGTCATTCTTTGCGCACAGGGGCCATGCTCATCTTCTATGTATCATTCCAATTGTAACGGATGTCCAGAAGGACATCACTCCTTCCCACTTGATTGAGAGGTAACCACACTTTGTTTTGTCTGAGTGGAGGAGGCAGAAGGGTGATGCTGGAGAAATCACTTCGATCCCTTCGATCCGTCCAGATCTTGATTGATGCACATTGTTGAAGGGCCACCTTTCAAATTGTACGCATCGCTGCCGCTCAACCATTGGCTCCACAAGAGGAGGAAACATACAGACCCTGACAGCTCTGAGCTTTGCAGGCTATGCACAGACAGCATCCCGGAAGATATACCCCACTGCCTACTGTACTGCATGGAAGCAGTATGGATATGGAACAAGGTGCCCAACCTATGGTCCCTCCTCTTCTCATCGCCCCCTCCGCCCACACTGAGGAGTGGAGTAGGCAGAAGGGCGATGCTCGAGGAATCACTTTGATCCCTCCAGATCTTGATTGTCGCACATTGTGTCCTCAACAAGAGTAAAGATGCACATGATGCGGTATTCTGTTTTTTTTTTTTTTTTTTTTTTTTTTTGGCACACAAAAACCCCCCCCCCCCCCCCCCCAATCTATTCTGGGGGGCGCCAGTCCGTTGCTTATCACTGGCAAGCAAAAAGTTGGATAGAACAGTAGGTGAATAAAATTATAAAACAGAAAGGGTGATGTGCTATCTTATCTACTTGAAATTCTTGAATGTTGCACACTTTTTTGAAAAATTCTTGATTAGAACATGAACAACTCTTAAATTGATGATGATTGATCATGCATGCGGATATCATTAACGAAACCATCGAGGATATGCTTATTTACACCTGGGCTCTGGGCACATAGCACTGACCACATTTGAAAAAGATGCTGCATAGTGCCATAACCATTGCTTCCCCGCCCCGCCCACCCCTCCCCATAAAAAAAAAAAGAAAAAAAAAAAAGACTTTGTTTCTTTTTTCTGAAGTTTTCTCAAATTTGGTTGCGAGTTAAACTGAGTTTCAAATGCAACCAAAAGTTTGTTGTATCGCACTGCTGCACAACATTCCCCACCCCTTTTTTAACAGAACCCACAAGCGGTTAACAGGGACCCCCACTTTTCAGCCCTGGTTAACCCCCTCAACCCTGAAAAGTGCATTGGAGATCAAAATTGAGGCACCAAGCGGTTAACAGGGACCCCCACTTTTCAGCCCTGGTTAACCCCCTCAACCCTGAACAGTAACATTGGAGATCATTCTTTTTAGATTTTTCTCTTTGTTTTTTTTTGCCCTGTTTTATTTTTGGTCAAGGTCTGTGTGTGCCAAGTTTGGTGTTTGTTGGGGTCTTGGAGTTGACTGTTTTGGCTAGTCCTGAAAATTCCTGAAAATCCTGAAAACTGAAATGAGTGAATTTTGCATGAAAACACACTTTTGCCTTGCTGTTTTATAGCTTTTTAAAGTTCTTTTTTCAATTTTGTTTTTGTACGTAGTTAGTATGATCTCCACTCTATGAATTGGTGGCAAGTTTGGTTAAAATGACCCTTGGGTTTTGTCATAAATGGCCTGACAAGTGGTCTGAAAATTGAGGCTGAAGCCGCACCCTAGTCCTGCCTAGCCGCAGAAGATAAAACAAAACAGCCCACCAACTGACTGCACGTGGGGCCAAAAGACGCGGAAAAAATGGAAAAAAAAACAACAACTCAGAGTCTGCAGCTATGTACTTGTATTCGAACGTTCGTTCTCCAAGCACAAAACAAAACAGCCCACCAACCAACTGCACGTGGGGCCAGAAGACGCGGGGGCAAAAACACAACAACAACTCAGAGTCTGCAGTTATGTACCTGCATTCCAACATGCTCCTGGATATTTGCAACCCCGCCAGCCAGTGCGGCCCACACAACTCCGCGGGCCCAACAGAGAATGACGTTTTCCCAACAGTGGCAGCCGGGCCTCGCGGGAGCGTTACGTGAGACCTGGCTTAAACTTCAATAAGAGTATAGAAAAGTTATCCGTGCAAGAAGCCCACACTTCACACGAGCATCGTATGTCACACCTACGACACGCCAGCACATGTGAATTGGACACTGAAACACGAGAGATGAGAACTTGAAAATTGCTTGGAAATCAAGTCTTATACAATGACTTTGTATGCACACAACAAGCAAAGATGCTCTCTCTCTCTCTCTCTCTCTCTCTCTCTCTCTCTCTCTCTCTCTCTCTCTCTCTCTCTCTCTCTCTCTCTCTCTCTTCTCAACCTGAGTCCTCACTCTCTCTGAGTGTCCTCTCGCTGCTTGGCTATGCTCTAGCCCTATGGCGGCCAGCTCCCATCAACTACTGCTACCGTCAGCCCCACTCACTGCTTCTCTCTTCACTCAGCCACAAAATAATGCAGCAGTACTTCCATGACCTCCGCAAATGGAATTATGTGTTGACAGCAACTGACGCTCTGCATTTGTATGCGAGGATTTGACTTCTTGGTCTTTCTGACTTGTCAGCCTGGCACCCACCCGGTAGCTGGCCGCCCAGGAATGTTCACTGCTGCTGGTTTCTTTGAGACTTGAAACAGATGCCTGTCACGGAAGACTGCCTACTGAACTGTAGGCAGACATGGAGAAGAAGAGAATGACAAACGAGGCGCTGTGACAGACTGTTTCGCCGGAGTTTCACCCATGCATCAGTAGTCCTTACACCTTGTGCACTCACCTCCATTTTTTTTTTTTCATTTTTTTTTTTTTTTTAAGAGAGCAAACAAGGATGATGGTTTGTTACCTTTTTCTTGCAAGTGCTGTGAAGTGTCACGTAATGAATAATCATAGCCAGTCTCTCTAACTCCCGCAATGCTGAAGCAGCCACAAAGAAACCATTTCTAGTTCAGGCCCCGTGACAGAACTAAGATTTCCAGATTTTCTTTTCTACACATTCTTAAATCAAATCAAAGGGGAGACTCATCTGCTTCGATCACCTCCCTCTTGCATCATTCTTTCCTTAATCATTGGGTGTCACAACGTCAAAAAAATCTCTCAAGTGGCACAGTGTATATATAGAAATGCCACCTTTCTGGCTCTGCTGGATAAACAAGAACAACCTCATCATTGTCATCGAATTGCTCACTCAGGCGAATTGACAGAGTGCGATGCATTTAACTGGTGCTGCACCGCTAGTAACCATTGTCTTTGCACAGCGGATGATACCATACATACTATAGCTATTCTTTTTTTTTTTTTTTTTTTTTTCCCATAATACCCAGCCCCTTCTATTCTGGGGGGCATCAGTCCGGTTGCTCATCACCGGCAAGCCTGGAAAAACAAAATACAGTCTGATTGAAAAGAGAAGAGGAAAGGCTTACCCTTGCGGCCCTAGACGCCTCTCAAGGGGGAGATTGCTACAACCAAAGCCCACTTCCCATACCATAGCCGTCCCAGGGACACCTCTGTGGGTCGGGAAGCTTCCTGCGACGGTTTTTTAGTTTAACTCAGAATAAGGGGCCTATTTTGGCCATAGGGGTTCAGCAAAGATTCTCCATGATGAGACAAGAGAAACCTACTGCCCTCAGAAGAGGGCGGGCAAATAAGGCAAGAGTGAGGTTGGAAACATATCAGCCGGATAGACATAAAACATAAAGTTGATAGGGTTTAGACGTAGACGATGCTTGAGAATATCAGAGATACTTGGGGCAGGTTGTATAAAGGACTGCGTAGTGGAGATTTGAGGGTGGTATGAGGATGTAAATATTAGATGGTGCCCAGAGGCTCTTAATAGGGAAACTGAGGAAGGGTTTAACACGATGAGAGGCTCGTGAGATTGCTAGAACAGCCCCCCCGACCCAGGCCTCCCCTGGGGACCCATCATACTATAGCTATTCTGAGCAGCATTCCTTTTTTTTTTTTTTTTTTTTTTTCAATAAAACTGGTCCTTATGGTCCTGTCTCCATGTCCATTCTGGGGAGCATCAGTCCGGTTCCTATTTCCCCGGCAAGTCATATGAACAAGATTACATCAATATACCCACACACGCTCCCTTCCGTCTGGCCGAAGGGACCCTGATCAGCATTGATTGCTCCACAGATCTGGAGGATTGACTGCCAGCTTGCCTGTCCCTGAAATTCCTCTCAGGGTCCTCTATCGGGGGCCTGTCAGGTAATGCTAGTATTACAAGAAAAGCAGGGAACTTAACCAGCGAGTTGGCATTGGAGAGTCATATATCCCTGTAGTCCTGTTGTCCAGCCTGTAGAGAAACTCTTGTTCTTTGGGAAGTCTCTGAGTTATGCCACTCCTTCCATCTGATTTGCAGCGCATGAATGTCGGCTATCTTCCTGTTGTCTAACCACACTGTCTTGAACTTGGAGATTAGTTCTTGTTGCTTCTCCGGGTTCTTCCATTGGCATCGAATATCCGTCTCCATAAAGAGTCTTGTTGCTGCCCAGACCTGCTCCACCTGATTACTGGACGTGTCAATGGTTCTGTTGCACTTTTCCTTCCAGATGACCCAGAGAGTCACTTTCCTGATTATTCCAAACCATGTGCGTTCAGGCTTATGGAAATGGGCAAGGATGTTAGTCCATAGGAGAAGTTGAATCGGGTGTTCAGGTAGGGAAGAAGGAAATAGATGGTCCCAGAGTGCTGAGGCCCTCGCTCAAATGTCAGGTAGGGCGAGGAGTGTGCGTAGAGTGTTAGTGGTATGACGAGAAATGAGGGTGGAGAATTGTGGGGAGGGGGGGTGAATTCGGTTTTGGTTAGCTCTCACTTAGTCGTAGTCTGGCCGTGCAGGGCTATCCTGATGCAGCGTACTGATAGCCTCGTTTGTCTGTTCTTTGTTCCTCATCCCTCATGCGGAACAGCCTTGGCGTTATGGAGTAGTTGCCCGCCAGAAACGACGTTGACACTTGAGAGTGTGACCTTGAGATCCGTGGAGAGCAGTATTGTCGCCTAGCCACTAGGTTTCCTCAGCAGGGGGCCGGCATCCGCTGTTTCCTGGAGTTTCTCCTCCCCTTGGCACGAAAACCAGCTTGGTACATCGATGTTATCGGCTTTCTGTCCACTTGGTGGAGTCGTGTTGCAGACCTAGGCGCGCGCGCGTCGACTTTCTTCTTTGGGGTGTGTGGCTATGGCTGGGCAAACTATGATTGGGAGTGGTGATTGCTGTCGTTTCCGGATTCAGGTTCGACGTGAGCGTTGTCGTGACTCAAACCCTCGATTTTTGAACTCGGATGCTCGCCGGGTTGACGTCCGCACAGGCGTGGGAGGCCGGGAACCCAGTAGCGCAAAAATTAGTGCTGAAAACTGCGCTAACCGAAGGCGTGAGCACAAAATCTCTCATTCTCTTCTGTCTTTTTTTCTCTCTCTCGGATTCTGTCCAATAATCAACGAAGTGATCTCTCTCTCTCTCTCTCTCTCTCTCTCTCTCTCTCTCTCTCTCTCTCTCTCTCTCTCTCTCTCTCTCTCTCTCTCTCTCTCTCTCTCTCTCTCTCTCTCTCTCTCTCTCTCTCTCTCTCTCTCTCTCTCTCTCTCTCTCTCTCTCTCTCCCTCCCCCACATGCGTGCCTTCCGAGCAGCATTCCTACACTGAAATCGAATGGGGTATTGAAAATGAACCTCCATCCACAGCGGCTCGCAGACGCGCTTTTTTCCCCCGAGAACAGATCCTTATGGCCCTGGCTCCATATCCATTCTGGGTAGCATCAGTCCGACTCCTCGTCCCCCAGCGAGTCAGGAAAACACATCAATTACACATACATGCTACCTTCCATTTGGCCGAAGGATCCCCGAACAGCCTTGCTTGCTCCCTGTTACAGGGGGATTGACTGTCAGCATTCCCTTCTCATGCATTTGAAAGGATTCACAGAGTCCCAGGTCCTAGTCCCAAGTCCCAGGTCTCAATCACGAGTCCCAGGTATCAGTCCCAAGTCCCAGTCCCAAGTCTCAGACCCTAGTCCCAAGTCCCATTCTGAGTTCCATTAGTGGTTCCAGCGACTCGTACAATATTCACGAGTCTAGAAGAGCAGCTCTCGTTTGTACAATAACTTTGGAAGCGTAGGTAGGCTGGTTAAGTAGATTGTGGTAGGAAGTTCCTGTTAGATATAGTTATGGGTTAAGGAGTCTATGTTTAGAAGGCACCACGAACCTCAGCCAAGGACGCCTAGGTCGTTAGGCCAGGTGTCAGTCAGTCCGACCAAGCAGCCATATCCAAGGAGAATCCGTACGCTTCCAGAAGCAGCGAACAAAGGAAAGGGGGGGCAATCCATAACCAGCAGAAGACGCTTGGAAAGCGGATCAGCAAGTATTAAAGTCCAGCAGCTCCTGGACTTAAAACACAAGGTGTTGGGCACTCAATGCGGAAGCGCTGCTGCGGTCTCGTGCGTTGGGGATGTGACCACGTCAGTGAGAGTGAGTGTAGTGCAGTGTAGTCACGGAGCTGGGTGCTATAGCCATAGTTGTAGTGTGAGAGAGAGGAAGACATTCTGAGAGACGAGCAAGGACTGTGAGATGAGAGTGAGAGCAAGGAGAGAGAAGAGAGAGAGACTTACCTGCATGCTGAGTTGAGTGGCCATAGCCACTGGTGACGAAGTTGGTGTTGATTTCAGAAACTCTCTTCAACGCCGTGTGTCTCATGTGGAACCGGTGTCTGAGTGTGTCATGCATGGTGGTCTCATTTCAGATTCCTCTCAGATTCCATCTGTGGACCTGTCAGTTTTATCTCTCCAACTAGAATCGTGAGAAAAATGCCCTCTGTTTCCCATCCTGTGTCAGTTCTTGCGTTTGTATAGACGCCCCTATCCTCTCCTTAGCTTTTGTTGTTGCACGCCTTCTGTCCGTCAAGATCTCGCTGGCCTTTGGGATCTCTCTGTGTCTGGGTGTTCTGCCTCCATTTTGTTGTTTCTGAATTATGCCAGTCCTTGATCTTCAGTTGCGCGATGGCGGGATGCGGATCCACGCGACGACGGGGTTCCCCCTCGGCACAATGATGGTGGCGTTGCGGTCAACGTTGCGGCAATCCCTAGCGCAGGTAGCGCGTTAACCCGGCGGCGTGAGCGGCAGCCTGTATACTCGGCCTTCAACTTCAGTCGCCTATCATTGATGTCTGCCACCTTGTCCTTGACTACCAGACTCTTCTGAAAGTCGACAGGCCCCTGCTTGGTTATTTATTGCTACTGCAGTTTCTACTACTGAGGCAGTTCCTACTACTACAGTTTCCACTATAGTTTCTGCTGCTTCAGTTTCCTCTGCTGCAATTTTCACAGCTGGAATTCCCCCTCCTGTAGTTTCACTGCTACAACTTCCTCTTCCGCAGTCCCAGTGCAAAAAATATTACAGTCTCTTCGACACTCACATCCTTTATTTCGAACTCTTGCTTACTTGATCCATCTGTCATCTGTTTTTTGGCTTGGTCGCAGACAGCTGCGTTCCTTCTTGCCACCCCCATCTTCACCATTGTCTCACTCGCAAACAAACTCTCTTGTTCCCATTATTCCCATTGTTCCCATTGTTCCCACCTTCATTGTCATAGACATGCCCAGCTCTGCTTTGCCACACCACTACTCTTGTTGTGTACTGTCGACGACACACACCACAACATTGTTCGTCTGAGGATCAGCAGCGTATTTCTTTTTCTAACTCGACTCTCGCTGAGACTGCTACACAGGATCTTGCAGCTCTTTATTCCAAACATTGCAAACAACAATATCTGGTCCTATGCCCGTGCAGACAGTCCAGCTTCCTACGGGCAACCACCAGAATTTGTTTTTTGCCCTGCACCATTAGATAACCAAGAGTCACCTGCACAACAAGATACGGTCCTTGCCTAAGGTACACTCCCAATTCCAGGGGTAGTGTGTAGTACTGTGTACTCAACATATAGGCCCAAATGTCCAGGGATTGGCTAATAATTTTGCCCTAATTGCAAATTTCCCCACAACAAGTAAAGCACATGGGTGATTTTCATATGGCTCAGCAGCATTGTTTGGCTGAACTGCAAATTTGGACCCACAAGGCATAAACCACACTAACCAGCAAAGAGCCCAGGACATCTGGGCTTGGAACACCATGTGGGTGGTCCACAATATGTTTGCTGGCTGCCTTCTGGCACTCCAGCCTGAAATCCCCCCCAAATCTTTGTGGTCTGGCTGCAAATAACATCTATCTTCACATTTTTCACTGCGCGCTTTATACAACGTCAGACTTTCTTGAAATTGCCCTTCCGTGAGATGCTGATCTTCCCTACCAACAGGCAGAGGATGCTAATTATACCGGGGAAGGAGGCTTTACAATTGCTGTCCTACAAGTAGCAATTAGGGACCACCAACTTGAACTACGCAATGCTCAGGCAAGTGAGTGGTTTTATCCTCCATCCCACGTCTCTGCCTGCATTGTACACCAACCTGGCCATTACATGGCCATTGTACATGCCTTTGACGATCGGGAGCTGTGGGACAACGACACCATGCTTTATGCCATGACTAATGTTACTGATTTCTTACATAACAATGCTATTTTCTTCCCGGACCAAATCGTCCGCACACTCTTTTATGTCGAAGATCATCCATCTGATCCCATACTGGAGTAGAACAGTGAGTCAAAATTTTCCGACCTCCTCCTTTACAGAGCTACAAAGACTGTTTCACTCTACTGTAGCCGTCATCGTCTTTGTCACAATCACTACAATGACATGGTTTCTGCGTACATTTGTGCAAAGGACCGTCACTCCATTCTTGACTGCAGGCACCCTCCGCATCGGGACGCTATATGTCCATTTTATGGCCATGGGTGCTATCCTGAATGCATGTTTTTTTTGCGGTACCCGTTCTTTTTTGTCGAGAGTGTTTGGCGGGTATGCTTGATGCCAGCCGTCGTGGCAATTGTTGTACTGAGCATGATCAGCTTGGTCTTCCACATCCTCATCCATCTCATTCTGACAAATTTATGTCCTCTCTGCCATCAACGACAGACTGATTCCTGACCCTTCTCTTATCCTTATGCTTCCGTCGTCATTTCACACTCCTTACTTTCCCTTATTTCCCCTTTGTCTTCCTTTGCTGTGTCTTCTTTCCATCTTTTCGCTCTGTTTATCCTCTCCCCCTTTGCTCTATCTTTTTCACAGCGTACAAGTGGGCTGCACACGGAGATGCGGGCAGCTTCATCAACATGGTGATCCCCGTACATGAGGGGCATAGTAAAGATCTTACGGGAAAAAAAAACCAGGTTAGGCTACAAAAGGAGTCTTGGCCTGGGTAGCCCTGCTGAGCGGCATTGGGCAAACTTGGGGACCCACCCAATGTACCCGGACAATAGCAAAAGGGGGGCCGGGGGGTCTCTTTTTCTTTTTGACAGTGGGCCAATTCTGCCCGCACCGAGGTGTTCCCAAATCCGGCCTTATCTTTGAATTTGGTAATGTCTCACCAAATGGTGTCTATCAAAGGGGCTTGCCAAAAGGGGGTTCTTCTTCTTCGTCGTCGTTTTTTCTGCCTCCCTTTCCTCCTGCTGCTCCTCCTCCTCTTCCTCCTCTTCTGTGAACCTTGGGCTCTTGTGCCTCTTGCTCAGCTACCCCCCTCTGCTAGGATGGAAATAACAACCATTCTTGTTCCTTCCGTCCCCGCCGCCTTCACTTCTTTCTCCTTCTCCTCCTCCCACTTGTCCTGCTCTGTGAGCATCGAGTTCTTGTCCCTCTTGCTGAGCTACTTCCTCTGCTTCTGGATGGATGGAAATACCAACCACCTCCTTCTTCTTCCTCTCCTCCTCCCTTCCCTACTACACTTCCTCCTCCTCCTCCTCCTCCTCCTCCCGCTCCTACCTGTCTGCCTCTTGCTTAGCATTCTTCCTATGCTTCTTGATTGATGAAAAATAACCGGTGAATCTCTTCCTTGCCAATATTGCTTCAGGCATGTCCTTTTTTTTCAATTCTATGAAAGAGGTGGAACACTGGTGGAGAGCTGTATGGGGGAAGCAGAGGAGACTAAGAGGATGAACGTTAGGGAAGCACAATACCACACACCAACACCATCTGAGCCACCGTTAACCATCACTACCAAACCCTTCATCAGATGCCGAAAATATGAACTCACACTTCAACTCGGGCTTTTTTTCTTCATTTTTTGAGGCGGTTGTGCCTCACATTATTGCATTGCTCATTTCCTTATGATCCGAACTGATGATCTGTTCAGAAAGAGTTACTTGTGTATACAATTCAGCCTTATGGGGTGGGGGTGGACTCAAGCTCCAGCTGTGAATGCTATGCTGAACTTGTTTGCCACTTCTGGTCATGTCTTGTGCTCTTGTACCGAGCAGGATAGCCTCAGAGACTCTCCTTCACAAGTATGGATTACCACGCTCCACTTGTCTCTGTGTGGCAACTGCAGGCCAAACATTGGCACTGCTTCTGGCGGCATTTTGCAGTAAGTGTTTCCATCTTGTGGTCTCACGTTCTCTTTCTGTCATGCCCATACACTCACAGACCCTCTTATCTTTCTCTGTCTGTCCGTCTGTTCGATTATCTGTCTGTCCATTCATGTGCCCCCTGCT
>BFEA01000317.1:1413628-1423884 GCA_003427395.1 Chara braunii | reverse complement strand
TGCCAAAAAAAAGGGGCTGTCTCAGGATTTCCTCATTCGTCCTCGGTCCTCTTCTCCTCTGCGGGAAGACTTCCCCTCCATGTTGAGATTATAGCTTTGCCTAGTGTCTGCTGGGGCGGTCCCGTCCTATTTCCTTCTTTTATGGTTGACGATGTGTGACCAGTGTCTGTTCATGAGTCAGGTGTGTCCTTCTATACTCTCTTGCGCTTTGAACGACAGCAGGTTCCTTATTCGGTATAGACTCCTATTGAGTCTATACTACTCTATAGACTCTATAGAGCCATTTCTTGGCATGGTAGCTCTGGCTTCTATATTAACCTTAGCACCCACTTCGTTTGCGGAGCCTCGTCTTCTTTGGCCAGGTCTATGAGGCTGATACCCCCTCTATCTGCAGGATTAGTTATCTACTGCCAAGCCACCTTGGTTATGATTTTGTCCTTTGCTACGTCTCCTGTCCACAGATACGCGGCCGCCTTTTTCTTTAGATCCTTGTTGAAGTTCTTTGGTGGGTGCCAGATTTGTGCTGCATACCAACTATTATCAAGCCATGGAAACGATCGACGTGTTTGGCTGCAGCATTTTGAAGTTCCGCGTTGATCCATTCTATGATCAGGTGCCATTTCTTCCTTGTCCTTCTTTGCCACTACTATGAGGGTCTTCCGAATGAATGTGAACTTCTGAAGGGATAGTATCATAGTACAGAAATGTTGCGTTTTTCGATAAATTACCTGATCGGTGGGCACCACCATGGCACATCCACACCATGTCTTCAGCCCTTGTTGTGTTCGACATTGGAATGTGGTCTGTTGCGGGTACAGAGAATGGTGGGGGCTGCTTCTTTCCTCGTCCCCTTTCAATGGACCATTTCTCAGTTTATGCTTGTCATCCTTCTTGCGCAGGGGCCATGCTAACCGTCTTTCTCTGCATCATTCCAGTTTTAACAGATGTCCCAAAGGGACCCTTGAAGACAGATTTCCAGTGGCAAAAAGATAAAAATAAAAAACAAAAGGAATGGGAATTTGGAAAACGTTTTTGATAAATTTGATTGCAATTGATCCACGCACTGAGTAGCTTCATTAAAGAGGCGCGTGCTCCAGTGGTTCCAAACTGCCGTCAGTGCTGTGATGGCCATCTGTCGGGGTTTTTTCAATCGCTCCCGACTGCAATACCGGCACCGGTCACATCATCCCATGCTGGCAGGCACCCCACGCCCAACGAGGATCGTGGCGGGGACAGCAATGGTTGCCACGTAGTTGTGGGGAAAGTGTGTGATTTGTTGTTGTGACTGAAATGAGGGAGGGTGCATGTGACACTGTGTGTTTTGCTACAGATCATTTCCATTTGGAACATACGCGATGGCGTACGTGACAGGCATGTGGTATGACTACCAGGCCAGGGCTCAGGAGCATGACATGGGGTCAGCACATCTCATGGCGTCCGCATCAGAACTCGTGTGTCGGGGTTCACAATGTTTCCGAGGCGCATTTCTCATCTGTTTTGCGATGTCATCCTTTGGCCTTGCCTGCTCAATTCTTCTCGCTTACCGTACTCGCGGAGTATATCGGAACGTCATCATTCATCAGAGGCGAGCAATGAGAGAAGGTTTGAGGTAGCTGGGTTTCCTGTCTCAGAAGAGCCAGAGCGGGGGGGGGGGGGGGGGGGGGGGGGGGGGGGGGGGGGGGGGGGGGGGGGTGAGTGGACGACTCTTTGACGATTTGTCGACGACTCGTGGATGACTCGTTGGGATGTTTCGAGCGAGCACTCGTGGACTCAATTAATTTTATTATTATGGAGACTTAGTGTGGAGAATTAGTGTATCAAACGAATACTTCAACGTTCGAGAAACGACTTTTTGTTTGATGGCTCTCAAGACTTTGACGACTCGTCGACGGCTCGTTTGACGATGATGGCCCGTGATGACTCTTCGATCGATGACTCGTTGATGGCTCTTAGGTGACTCGTGAATGACGACTCAATGATGACATGGATGGTAGTGACTCATGGATGGATAGCTTGTGGATGACTCGGGGGTCAACGCATGGTTGACTCGCAGATAACTTGGCGGTTGATGTGAAGGACTTGTGGGACGACTTGTGGAGAGCCTTTGCAAAAATGGTAAAGGAAGAGAAAAGAAGATATGAAAAGAAGAGGAGAAGCAGTTGGGGAAAAAGTTGGGGAAAGTGAAGAGGACAGGGAAAGAGAAATGAGCAAACAGGAGTAGAAGAGAGAGAGAGAGGGAGTGCGAGGGTGCAACCCTGTTCTGACATGATTGCAGGCACAAGTGTGACGAGGAGAGAGGAGGAGAAAAAGGAGAGTGGGGAGGAAGAAAGGAGTGAAGCTAGAAACATACAAGGTTGAACCAGACAGAGAGGATGTAAAGAGGAGAGGGTGGAGAGTACGCGACGTAAGGAAAGAGGAAGAGGGGGAAGAGGAATGTGCTGTCGAAGCCGCAGGCCAGCTGTAATGACAGGAGAGAAGAGAGGGAAGAAAGGCAAACAATGAAGGAGAAGAAAGGAGAGTACATGCGACTCTTTTTCGGAGAGCTGATCATGTGGCTGACACGTTCGGAGCACATGATGACAGCGTAAGAGGTCATAAGAGAGCAGCAGATGGCAGCAAGGGGAGAAGCAGGGAAAAGGCTGAGAAGAGAAGCGCCAAGCATCCAAATCGCGTGCCCAATCTATTGCAGAGAAGACAACAGAGGACCTGAGACTCTCTCTTCGTAAGAGGTTGATCGTGTGTGTAGCTAATATGCTCTGCGGAGTCTGCGCACAATGCCCCGCATGATGAAAACACAGAAGCAGGGAGATGAGAGTAGAAGACACCAAGGATGGAGAAGGGGGAAAGGGGAGAAGAGAGAAGTGAGTGTACAGTCTCTTTTGTCCAATCTACACCAGGCGA
This sequence comes from Chara braunii, assembly GCA_003427395.1. Classification (NCBI taxonomy): domain Eukaryota; kingdom Viridiplantae; phylum Streptophyta; class Charophyceae; order Charales; family Characeae; genus Chara; species Chara braunii. The sequence continues at coordinate 1,420,983 of BFEA01000317.1, read as the reverse complement.
ACGCTAACAGGTTGGGACTCAGCAAAAAAGAGGGGGGGGACAGGAAACGGAAAACAAAGGAGGCCCCTGGGGAAATCCGAAAAAAAAAAAAAAAAAAAAAAAAAAAAAAAAAAAAAAAAAAAAGGCAACGATGCGAGGAAGATGAGCATGTCCCCTGCATGAGGATGACATGCGCAAATCAGTGGCTTTGTCGACCTTCTTCTCATCCTTGGAGGAAATCAAGCGCCAAGGGACAGAGATGTCCTGTCCATGGCGGTTGGTGGCTCAAGAGATACCATCCATGCAAGGAAGGAAGCAGTGGCAAGGAAGACGGTACGTCGTGACAGCTAATCCAATGCAACATTGACTCAGTTTAGCTCATAAGACTTAAATCACCAGTACTTCCTGAAAACGCTCCCGTATACGCCGAGCGAAATTTGGAATGAACGGGCCTGGGCCGGTAGGCCCGATTCAGCCAAGTGGAAACGGCGCGGTTTCCACTTTTGGCTGGCCGTATACGCGGAGCGAATTCAGGAAGTACTGGTGGTTTAAGTGAAGTAAAAAAACTTCCGAGTCTTCTGACAGCGGAAGGAGGAGTCGGGGGGTTGCCATGCCTCTTCAATTTTCTCTTTCATAGAAAAGTGAAGGAGGCTTAAAGAGGGATAATAAAGAACTGGGAATTTGAGGTAAATGAAAAAGGGCACATGGCATATCCCAAGTGTATGGAGCTGCAGAGCATTCGCTGCGTCCCGGACACAGACGCGGCAATTGCCGAAGATGAAATTGGTGAGAACACATGCCCCCGGAGTGAAGTCGGGGACAGAAGAACAGGCTGGAGAGGAAGAGAAAAAGAGCTTCTGTCTGGAAAGGTGACAGAGCTAGAGAGTTAGCTGCAGAGTCAATCTGAAGAAATAGCAGAAGCTGTTGAAAAATGATCAGATGGGTGGTATTAGCTATAATGAGGCGTCAGAGGTCACTAGGCTAGGTTTTTCCCACCACTTTTGAACTCGTTTGATTTTTGTGTGATCGTGTGTGATTTCTGTGTGCTTTTTTCTGTGATGTCTGTGTATTTAGTTGTCAAGCAAAGGCATAGCATGTTAGCTGTAAAACCCAAAGGCAAACACACAGACACAGTCAGTCTGCAACTTCTCACAGCTTTTCAACTTGTTTTTGCATGTAGTGGTAAAAAATAAAAATAGACGCAAACGCACAGATACGCGTAGACCATATGGAAGCAACATTACCTGTGTATACCTACCTGCAAAACCTGCACTTACACACCCTAGACGGTTAAGCAGATATGGTGCAGGCGTTGATGTAGACATAGACTAAGATGTTTTGACTATATCAGATCGCACATAGGTGGAACAGAAAGGACTGGCGCTCCCGTGGTGCAAGTTGTGCCACACACGGCGTCCCCCCCCCCCCCCCCCCCCCCCCCTCCGCAAGATCCTGGAAATCATAGAACACAGATTCTTGCAGTGTCCGGGGCCTGTCCCTAGATGGCGATGGTGGGACAGGATCTGGAACCTGTTGGACACGAGATAAATCTGGCCATGGGATTGGAGGACGATACTATGTGAGGCGTGGACTTCCCCCTCGGGTAGTACCTTCGAAAACAATATGTTTAAGATAGGGAGGAGAGCTGTTATGTGGGCCAGAAGATGGTAGAGACGCTGTATATATGCCATGGAGGGGGTCCTCATAGCCGAGGAGGAAACGACAGACATGGTTAAACAACCATATACACCAAGAACTTATGGCACAATGGCAGAAAGTTAAAAATCAGGTGGATCTGTTCCAGGCACAGAAAGATATAAAACAGACAATTCAACAATTTTCAAGGGACTGGCTGGGCAGCGAGAACGGGGGCCGGATCGCCTTCATTAAGTGGGATGGTGGTCGCGCCCAGGAAGGCAATGAAGGCACTATGAAACAGACAATTCAAAAATTTTCAAGGGACTGGCTGGGCAGCGAGAACGGGGGGGGCCGGATCGCCTTCATCAAGTGGGATGGTGGTCGCGCCCAGGAAGGCAATGACGGCACCAAGAAAGGCAACCACGGGACGATCAAGAGATACTATTATATCTGCTTCAGAGATTGGACAATGGTGGGCCAAGGGATCCCGTTGCGGTCACCGTCGGACTTTCCCGACCCTTTCCCGCCTCATCAGCTGACTATGGCGGGACGTGCAATGGTATGGAGCGGAGTAAGTAAGACAGCAGCGGGTGGATTGCGAAGGTGCCGGCAGACAAGCTGCTTCATTAGGGTGTGACTGAGTCTAGGAAACTTCGTCCCTCCAGCTGAACCTGTTATGGTCCCCTTCCCAGCCCTCTTTCCACCACCCCAACCACCCGCATCTTCCGTTCACTACCACTAGCGCAAATGGTTAGCGCCAAAAGGGATGCTGGGCCGGGTTCCCAGCATGAGACTCTGGTCTACCAACTCGAATCGTCCTTCAGGGGACGCTGGACCGGGTTTACCAGCAGGTGCAGCTCCCCACCAATAGACTGGAGTCCCTGCAAGACAGGTGGGAGTGTATGCTCTTATCATCAGTACAGGGTTTCAAAAAAACATAGACGGACAGATAGCGACCTATTCAAATAATTCCAATGTGCACCCACCCTGAATCACAGAGACGACCCGATTCGTTTAGTCGGTGCTGACCATGATGTTTGTCCACGTGAGTTGCACACATTTTATGTCTTGTTTTTGGTTGTTTGTTTATTTCTGTCGTTTTATAGAAGTAGATATATATATAGCCTCCTGATGAGTCGGTGAAACTCCGACGAAACAGTTTGCCACAGCCCCTCGTTTGTTGTCCTCTTCTCTCTCTCTGCCTACGGTTTACCGGGCAGTTCTGTTTGTGACGATATATATATATATATAGATTGGTGAGGAGGATAGACATATTAGAAACGGACACACGCAGATGTATTCGTATACTAGTGGGTGCGGACAACAATGTTTGTCTCTGTCAGCTGCATACATTTTACGTCGTTCTTTTTTGTTAATGTCGTTTCATGTGCCTGCCTCTAGAAGTTGACATAGATATTGACCGACATTCGACAATAGCAACAGACCTATGCCTATAGGCATAGACAGACAGATGCAGATGTATTCACATTTCGATGTGCACCCTCCTCCTCCAGAGCTCACAGGCAGCCAGATTTCCTATTGGTTATCGAATGTTGGAGTGGCATGCCCGGTTACCGTTCAGCGAATTTGGACCCGTTTCCCAAGAACTGAAAAGTGGGGTACTGAGGGGGTCCCCGTTGACCCCTTGCGCCTTTTTTTTTTTATAGGTGTACCTGGACTGAAAAGTGCACCAAATATGGCTATAATGACCGGGCGTTCTATTCGGGTGAAGACGGTAGGTTGGTCCGCCGTACCATTCGGTGATCCAACACAACAGTTTGAGGGTCTTTTTTATCACAGGTTGGTTTTGGCCCCTACCGGTAGCCATCGGATTTGTGCAGGATTCGAACTCTTGACCTACTTTAAGCTGCTTAGAACTTTTTTTTTTTTTTTTTTTTTTTTTTTTTTACAACTTTACAAACGGTTACATGTGTGTACCGCTTAGGCACATGGTGCCTGAGCTAAATGTTAGAGGAGACTTTGGGTGGAGGGTCCTGGGAATTCCTCCTCCTCCTCCTCCTCCTCCTCCTCCTCCTCCTTCCTCTTGAGGCAAAAGGAGAAAAAGAGAAGAGCTTGCATTTTATGTGTGGTCACTGTGGTGGGGGCCGTTGTGGTTGTAGCCGTGTAGGGATGTTCCAGTATTAAAAATTTAAAATATTTGAATTATTTTTGAATATTTAAAAATGAAGTATATATTTGAATTTGATTCTTGAATCCATTGCGTCATTATATTTCTGCCTTCTAGTATTTGTGGTGGTCCCGGGGCCGCGTATACAACTTTGTGAAGGGCCATGTGGCGACTCGGATCGGAGTGAAATCACCCACAGGAAAGTCCAGCCAGCTGTTTGTTGTCCTTCCTGAGCGCAACTCACCAAATGTTTGCTCAACTTTTTTTTTTTTTTTTTTTTTTTTTTTTTCGCTTGCTTGCTCAACTTTGTAGCATTTTTTTTTGTTTACCTTTTTTTTTTGTTTAAGCAAGGTGCGCTGTTAACGCACCGCCCATTTCATGGATGTTGTATACAGCCCTGTGTGCGGCCAGTTGAGTCCATTCATGTCATTTCACGATGAAAAAAGCGTCAGAGGTCCATGTAGCTGGGAAACGAACTGGCGGTTTAACTCAGGGTGTCCATGCCCCACTCCTGAGAAAGGGCCTCCCCACACCACTCTCGAAATGTGAAAAAGACAAAAATGTGGCGGGTGCATCTGGCCATGTCCTAGCGGGAAGTTCATTCTCATTTTGCACAGTTCGAGAGTGGTGTGGCGATGCCCAAAGTGTGTTATTCATGTTGCAGAATGGCGGGCATGCGGCGGCGCATTTGGATATCTCTGACAGTTGGTAGGACCTAAGGGTTCATTAAAAGATTCTCTGGACCGGTAGCCATCGGTAGCCATCGGATTCGGCAGGATTCGAACTCATGACCTACTTTAACCTGTTTACAACTTTCTTTCTTTTTTTTTTTTTTTTTTAAAGCTGTTTACAACTTTACAAACAGTTACATGTGTGTACGGCTTAGGCACATGGACCTAAGGGTTCATTAAAAGATTCTCTGGACCGCGCAACATTTGAGAGGGACGCTGGGCCCGTTTCCTGGCTTGTATGATGAAGTTATTCCCCCATCCCCCCCACCGGCCCAATAAAAAAGAAAAGATTCTCTGAAAAGGAACTGAAGATTTGGCAAATCTGGTGAAGCAAAAGGGAGTCCTCCTTGTCTTCATTAGGGCAACTGAGGGCGTACTTACGCAGTATACAAGAAGTCCTGTCCTTTGGGACGTCCGTTAAAACTGGAATGGAACGATACAGAGAAGGAGAAGATTAGCATGGCCCCTGCGAAAGGATGACACCCACACACACACACACACACACACAAAAAAAAAAAAAAAAAAAAAAAGAAGAAGAAGAAGAAGAAGAAGAAGAAGAAGAAGATTAGCATGGCCCCTGCGAAAGGATGACACACATTAATCGAGAAATGGTCGAAATAAAATTGAAAAAGAAGGAAAAAAAGAAAGTCCTACTGTGAGTATGGGGCTCGCCACACAGGCTTTCGAACTGCCCAGAATCGACGCCGTGTCTTCGCCACACAGCCTGTCGAAACAAGTTCTTTCGAATAAGTTTTGAAAGGTGTCAGATTTGCAGGCGTAGAAAGTCATTTTGAAAAGATGAGATCCTCCCGCCTGTCGCGGGCATGTCCTCGAAAGACCTCGAGTGGTCTTGTGAAAAGGCCCACTCGAAATGGTCGATCGGCAAAAAAAATCTTTTTAAAGAAAAATGGGCGATTACAAGGGCCTTGCTCCTCCACTACTCTTCGCATGCACGGAAGACGAAAATTATGGTGGTGTATCTTTCCATGTTCTAGGCAAAGGTTCACACTCTCATTTTACACGCGTCGAGACCAGTGGAGCCGTCTAAATAGAAAGGGTTCGGCGTTTCAAAACTGTGTGTGGCGAAAGAGGGGGGGGTGCGGGGGGGGGGGTCTTTCGATGAGCAGCCTTTGAAAAAAAATCTGACACCTTTCAGAAAATGCCTTGATTCGAAAGGCTGTGTGGCAAGCCCCTATGCCTCTAGTTGACGATATATATGAAACTCCGACGAAACAGTTTGTCACAGCCCCTCGTTTGTTGTCCTCTTCTCCTTCTCCCTCTCTGCCTACGGTTTACCGCCCAGTTCTATTTGACGATTAGGATATGGGAAGAAAAACAAGGCCTGCCAGGATGCACCAGGATGCACCTGGACGTTTAGATGCTCAGATGCGTTCTGACAGGGACGTGCGTGCAGATGGTTCATCAGGTTTGTTCTTACACAGTTATTTTCAGTACAGTGAGATTCTTCACTGAAGCTACTTTTGGTACATTCACCATTTTTTATGTTCTTATTTATTTTTTTACACGTTCACCACTTTTTTCGTTCATTCTTTTTTTCGTCTGTCTTCCGCCGTGCATTCTTTCGTTCTTTCTTTTTTTTTCTTTCTTTGGCATCCTGTCTTTCTTGACTGTGTTCTTTCCTATTTTCAAACAAACTCTGACTCATTGCCGCAGCCTAGTGCCCCAGGGGACACCCCTGGCTAATGGGACCACACACCTTCTCTCAGAGCCTCCAGTCTATAAGTGGGGAGCTCCACCTGTGAGCTACCGGCCCTAGCATCCCAAATTATTATATCAAATTAAACAGCAAGCACGATTGGCAGGCTGTGGCCCCCCCCCTACACCTGCTCAGACGGGCAGCTAGATGCGGCAATCAGGCTCCTTTTTGTTTCTTTAAACCACCAGTACTTGGGCACTGCGCGCCCCGCCGGCCGCCTAAATCTCGAAGCAGCGCGGGCTGTCGATTCAATTTATCGACGGCCTGCCGGCCGCGGAAATCGCGTAGCGTTAACGCTAAGGCGTCGCCCAAGTACTGGTGGTTTAACCACCAGTACATGCCAGCCATCTGCCGCGGGCCCCTTTCCGAGGCTGCCGGCTGTCGATTTATTTTATAGTCGGCACACGAACCTCTGAAAGTTTAGGAGAGGCTCAATTGAAATCTCAACGTGGCTGGGGGGCCATGTACTGGTTCATTAGCGCTCCTCTCCTACCTTAAAGATAATATGGGTTGGTCCTGCTTGGAGGATGAACAATCCGGCAGAAGAATGATACCTACCGTGCCTACCCTACCGTGTACGATATTCACATCTATGCGAAGCGGAACTGAGTTATCGCCTTACGTCCACAAGGAATCCGCAAAGGAGCTTCCTTCTCTTTCTTTCTTTTCTTTCAACCGCGAATTTTGTATTCATAATTCCTGAAACCGACTCCAGCGCCCCTTACATCAAAAGTACTCACTGTGTGCTTCTCCCCGTCATGGCCGAGAGAACCTGAGACTGTGGCATTGATTATCACCCAATCGGGAGGCTTTGGCACTGTTCCGCCCCCCTTTTTTTTTCACATCCTCAAATCTCCAGTACCTTTCCCTGCTTCAAAATCAAATACGCGCCGGTATATTCGGAAGCCAAACACGATTGGGCCACCATGGATAACTTCCATCGGCGGCCCGTTTTCCTTTTACGGCCTTCGTTTTTTCTGCCTGCGGGCGGTAGATGGCAAGGGTATTGGTGGTGGTTTACTGTTTTGGGCACTTTTTTAAACATCCCTGACAGCATTGATTGGTTCCCTTTGAAAGGATTAACTGTCAGGACTGAGGACTTTTCCTAGATTGTGAGCTTTCTGTTCTGCCCTTTTTTTTTTTTTTTTTTTTTTTTTTTTTT
>BFEA01000317.1:1284951-1309302 GCA_003427395.1 Chara braunii | reverse complement strand
CGCGCACACACGCGCGCGCACACACACACACACACACACACACACACACACACACACACACACACAATCAATCAATCAATCAATCAATCAATCAATCAATCAATCATGATTGATTGCGATTGGTTAGTTGATTGATTGATTGATTGCGATTGGTTCATTGATTGATTGATTGTGTGTGCGTGTGTGGGTCAGTGTTAAAAAAATTATCACCGTTTTTATTTTTATTTTTTATTTTTTTTTTCCATTTTTTTTTCCCCCCTTCCAGTAGCTGTACAAACTTTTATTAAAAATCATAGGCGTGTAAAACTTTTTTTTTGTCTATACACCTATATATATATATATATATATATATATATATATATATATATATATATATATATATATTGCCTATTTTTAAGCCCCGAAAAAATAATTGGGGTTTCATGCCCGCACTCGGCCGCGGGCGGGATCCCGATCGCGGGCGGTAAAATGGCCCGCGGTCGCGACCGCGGGTGATACATAGTTAGTTGGGAACATAATTGAGATTCATAGTCCAGAGCAAATTCTCTTATTGATGTTCAAGATGATGAAATTCTTAATCCCTGACAACAAGATGATATAAGATGATGCCCGTATGAGCAACTCTTCCGGATTAGAGTGTTGAAAATTAAAGAGAAGTGGCTTTCATTAAGGCCAAAGACGCCAATCTCTCACCTCCCATTTGATCCACAGAACTGGATTTGGTCCTTCCCAGGGAAACAGGGCCATTCACACCCTAGGACCTTACACACCCTCTTAGTCAAAGCCTCTTATAGAATGCTCCACCCCAAAATTAATTTAAAAGACCGTATTGAAGAACGATGTTATAAAAATCTCAACATAAGTAAGGACGAATTGAGAGGGGTTAAGTGGTTTCAAACCTCCATAACCAAACCAGCCAAGATAGTCTCCTTACAATGGCAAATTGTGCCTCCCTACGAATGACTGGATTATTGATAGAACTTCGTTAGAACAGAAAGGCGTAGCTCACCCATGGTGCAAGTTCTATAAATCAACATTTCCCTCTAAGCTCATCCTCGAAACAAGAGAGCATATTTTCCTTCAATGCCCGGGGTCGGTCTAGCTCTGGAGATGGTGGGATAGGATCTGGAATCGGTTGGGCACCACTCAAACCTGGCCGTAGGAATGGAAAGCTCTCCTCTTGGAAACCTAGCATCTCGACTAAGCGGATGAATTCACAACTAACCTTTTTTTTTTTTTTTTTTTTTTTTTTTTTTAAACACCCGCAACAACAGATAGGAGTGGTGATAAAAGCACACACTCCTACCTATCTTGCAGGGGACTCCAATCTATTGGTGGGGAGCGACACCTGCTGAAAAGCGGGTCCAACGTCCCCTGAGATACACTGTTAAGATGGTAGATCAACACATGTTGGGAACCGGGCCCAGCATCCCTCAAGATGATGATGGTGATGCTGCTGCTGCTGATGATGATGATGATGGTGAAGATTCAAGATGGTAGTGATAATGTTGAATTCACTGAACCACCTAAGCAAACCTGACCTCTTAATCCCTAAGCAACTCCTAGCCTTCACTATACCCTACACAACCCTCCAAAGATAATGTCATCCTATCCTATACCAGCCTCCGCTGTCGTGTTTTCACTACCAAGACGATACCCACCCCCTTAGGACATCATGGCAGCCCTCTCCAGTTTTCCTCTGGATCGCCTTCCTTCCTCGACGAATCCCCAAACCTCTCTACCAGGCCTCGCGCTCCTGCTACAACAGGTCACAAGGCAACGCCCCAGCACTGGCCAACATCGTTCTGGCATCGGAAAACCAGGAGCACAAAACACCCCAACTTGGCTTGACATCGGCCAGGCTTCTTCCACCTCTGGAATCATGTATCTGATATAAGAAGAACTAAAATGTCACCTAAGAAAATAAAAAGGTGGATAAGCTTTCATAGTAGATCAGTAAATAAGAGACTAGGGAAAACTATGGAATTCTAAAGCACCTGTTCTTGTGAAAAAAATAAAAATAAAAGGCTATACTATAACAGCAATGCCCAACCTCATAATCCGTGAGCAAATTCAGTCATCCCTTATACCAAACACACAACCCTAGAGACAATACTTTCCTAACCAATGCCAGCCATAGCTGATGTGATCTTGCCACCAAGACTATACCCGGCCCTTTAGGTTGTTAAGGCAGCCCCCCCAGTTCGCCACTGGATTGCTTTCCTCCCTCGACTAATCCCTAGATCTCTCTACCAGGCCTCACACTCCTGCTACTAACAGATCACAGGGCTAACACCCCAGCACCGGCCAGCGTTGTTCTAGCATAACCAAGATCCCGAAACACATTAGCTTTGCAGACATCATTAAGGATTCTACCATCTCTAAAATCATGTATTTTATATAAAGGGAAAACCAGATATCGCCTAGGATTACAAAAAACAGGTGAGCTTGATATAGCATAATTAGTGTTTACCCTAAGATTAGTCTCCCCCCTCCCCTCCTCTTCACCCTGTCCCAACGCTGCCTCCGCCGAAACGGATTACCCAGATTGCAGGCAACCCATCACAGCCCCAACTTGGGGCAGTCCCACCTTCCCCCCCCTTATCCCACAAAGGCATACAGTTCCCTCCCAAAGTATGCCTCTGCCCGCCTTTTACCCTAATCTTCCCCCGCTGGTGTGAGTACCCCCACCCCAACCCCAGAGTAAGGCAACCCACTAACTCTGCTCGCACCCCCTCCAGGGCTTCACCTCCCACCTTGTGTCCCCTGCAGAGTGAAGCTCTCCCCTATTCACCCCTGTAGCGGACCCACCAGGTGTGGTGCTCTGCTAATGACAGAGATGGAGATGGAGGAAGAAGAGGGGGAGCAAGATGCGCAGTGCAGCTCCCCACGCAAGACTCCAACGCACGTACTCCAAAATGTGCAGCTGAAGAATGATGCCGAAAAACAAACAATGGCTGGGGTATACCCCAGCGGACTGACGGACTGGACTGGACTGGCTGGCACCGACAGAGGTACCGGCCTGGACTGGACTGGACTGCCCCCGAATAGAACACAGGTCTGTGAGAACAGGCCAAGGGGCTGCTCTCACAGGCCAACCAGAGGTCCGCTACACGATCCTCGGCCTGTGATGGATCGCCTAGATACAAACACGCTTCCGCCAAGAAGCGGAACTCTACCAAAGAAAAGAAAACCTGAGTAGTCTAGGATGCGGATCGAGCTCCATGCTGAGTCCATGCGATGCAACCTAGGCTAGAAAATGTCACAAAACAGCAATGTCACAACTAACAGCCTAAGTAAAAGCAGAAGCAACTAACTAGCATACATGTCCTAGGAAAGCAGAAGCAACTAACTAGCATACATGTCCTAGGAAAGCAGAAAGTAGTTACAACTAGATCCTAGAATGTTGGAGGCAGTAGCCTTAGTCTGGTAACAGCTGACTAGTGTATAAGTCCTAAGAACAGCAAAAGCAGAACAACTAAATCCTAGAAATGTCAGAGGCAATAGCCTCAGTCTGAGAGCAACAAAGCAATCAACAAGACAACCGTATGTCACATGAGAAGTGTGTCGCAAACCAAAGGGTGGGATGGTCTCTGAGGGTGGCGAATGCAGCCTAGGGGTCGAAAACTCTTAAGGGCATCCACACATAGATAACAGGGAGACACATGTCGTCAGGCTCAATGAGGGTAGGGAACTGGTAGCGAACATAACCAATGACCCTAACAGGTAGACCATCAGGGCGGGTAAGGCTCGACTAAGGGGTGACCGCTATGGAGGGTCGACCATGCAAGGGAACAAGGGAGCCTGGTATACTGGGCGCACCTAGATGAAGCATGTGGGGCTGCCTAACTAGGGCGTGAGGGCCGGCGAAGGGTAGAAAGATGATGGATAAGAGAATCATGCAAATGACTCCTAAAGTGAGGGAAGTCGGAGCTAGATCTGTAAGATGGGAAGCCAGGGCAACGCTACGGTCCCGATGCCTATGCGTATACCAAGGGAGAGCCCAACTCAGAGGAACCCGGCTAAAGGGAGACCATCCCGATGCCTATGCGTATACCAAGGGAGAGCCCAACTCAGAGGAACCCGGCTAAAGGGAGACCATCATGCGACACAAGCAGGGTACTGTACAGGGTAAAGTGGTAAGAGAATRGCGAYGTCTGAAGTARGCAGAGCYGATCGTGACGARGTCCATGAAGCTGCCGATGACGTCCACGATGAGAAGTCCGGAATGCCGTCGAGGAAGAGCCGCAACGTCGACGAGCTGAAGTAGCAAAACTGGAGTGGATGGAGTACTGAGAAGTCAAGGACGTGGGAAGGTAAGTCAGAGTCAATCGTCGTATCGAGCGGGACAACGACGAGTGCGATGTGGACGCTCAGAAGCATCCGGCTGCTACTGAAGGTCTGCCTCAGATGGAGCAGGCTCGACTTCAGCGGTCTCCTCAGTCGGAAAAGAAGGAGGAGGGTCAATGGGCTGAGGAGGAGCAGTGAACCCAGCACGACGAGCACGGTCATAGGCACGCACCAACATGCGAGCGTGCTACAAGTGCTCGACGGGCTCCCAGGTAGCCTCCTCATCAGGGTAACCCTTCCAACGTACGAGATACTCGACGTGGGGAGGGTTGTCGTAGGTGACTCGGCGACCAATGATGTCTGAAACGAGGAACTCCTCGTGGCCATCCACCATGATGGATCCACCATGATGGGTGGAGGGCACTCGTATGGTCGTCCAGCGAAACACTCAGACGGTCTGCGATAAGGACGCAGTAACGAGACGTGGTAGACATCGTGCACACGAGCCTGGCGTAGATAGTCGGGCCGCTTCACACGGAAGCTGACCGGGCTAGAAGCTGTATCAGAACCGACGGCCTGGAGGATGCGGCATGGGCCAAAGAAGCGACGTCGAAACTTGCGAAGCGTGTCCGCTTCGAGCTGTAAGTGGCGGGCGTCGATAAGCGCATCATCACCGACTTTGAATGGATGATTCATCCTTGATCGGTTCGCACGTGCTGCCATGCGAGTCCGGGAAGCGGCTATGTGTTCATGTGCGGTCTTCATGATCGACGTCATGTGTGCAACCCAATCATCCAGCGCGGGACAACTCGTGTTGGGGTGCATCTGCGACGGTTGAAGGAAGTCCGCGGGGACACGAGGGTGATAGCCGAGGTCGCAATAGTAAGGCGACATCCCCGTGGCTGGCGGGACGGCGTGGTTGTAGGCTATCTCCGGGTGGGCAAGATGAAGATCCCACTGCTGGTCGTCACGAATAATCTTTCGAAGAATATCTCCGAGAGTCCTGTTCGTGATCTCGGTCCGACCATACGTCTGAGGATGGTAAGACGAGGAAAAGCGGAGCTGGGTGTCATACACCTCGTGGAGCCGTCGCTAGAATTGGCTGGTAAAGCGCGGGTCACGGTTAGATATGATGCTCAGAGGTAAGCCGTGGTCACGCACGACTCGGTCAAACACGATGTCGGCGACCTCACGTGCACTGATGGCATAGCGGCACGGAACAAAGCGTGCACGCTTCGTGAAGCGGTCGATGACGACCAGGAGAGCATCATGACCACGAGGGGTCGGAGGACGAAGGGGACCGATAAAGTCCATCGAGATGGACTGCCAACGACCCTCAGGGATAGGAAGAGGCTAGAGCAAACCATAAGGTGGTTCGCACTGTTCACCTCCTGACAGGTGGGACACTCTGCGACGTAGTCCTTCACAAGGTCCTTGCGCTTCGGCCAGATGTACAGGCGGCTCACACGAGCCAACGTCTTGTGGAAGCCCATATGACCGGCGGCTGCCTGGTCATGGAACTCTGCTACTGCTCGGACACGTAGCTGTCCGGTGGAGGGAACACAAATACGGGGCTCTCTGGTGCCCTGTGAACCGTGCCAGTACACGAGACCGTTGTCGGCGAGAAAGTAGTTTGGGACGGTCTTGCCACTCCGAAGGGTCACGTGGATGTCGCAATAGTCGGGGCAGTGGCGGTACTGAGTGCGAAACTCGTCGATCACCGAGTGGTGGACGGTGGTGACCGAGATGGAAGAGATCTGCTCCTGGTCATGGTCAGGGCGTCGGGATAAGGCATCTGCGACCCGATTAGTCTCACCCTTGATGTGCTCAGTGGTGAAACTAAACTCGGATAGGTCGTGCCACCAGCGAGCCTGTCGAGGAGTGAGCTTCGGTTTTGTGGCAGGAGCTGACGGGAGTAGAAGGCTATCGGACAATCACCTGAGCGAGACTCGATAGTGCCGTCCTCGGCGATGGTAGGAGAATAGTCAATAGAAGGCTCGCCAGTAGCTGGAGGAGTAGGCGTCAGGCGGGAAGCAGTGGTAGGGGTAGGTGGTGGGAAGCGAGGGATACAAGGATGAGAGGAATCAGGAGAGGAGGGGAAGACCTGAGAAAGCACTGCTCCTACAGCAAAGTCTGACGCATCGGTGGTAAGCATAAAAGGGCGATCAAAATCAGGTAGATGAAAAGCCGGTGCGCACGTCACCGCCTTCTTGAGGGCGCGGAAGGCGTCCTCGTGGAGGGGTGTCCAAGTCCAGGGTGGGTTCTTCCGAATGAGGGTGGAGGTAAGGACGTAGGAATACCTAGCGTATCCCCGGATGAAATTACTATAGTAGCTGGTCAGGCCTAGGAAGCTGCGAAGCTGCTTGGTGGATGTGGGAGCGGGCCACTCCGCAATAGCAGTGATCTTCGCGTCGTCCATGTGGAGACCCTGGTTAGACACGTAGTGTCCTAAGAAATCCACTTTGTGCTGGGCAAAGCGGCACTTGCTCAGCTTGGCGTAGAAGCCATGTCTGCGCAAGCGGTCAAGGACGTCACGGAGGTGTCTGAGGTGCTCCTCAAGGGTACGACTGTGGACCAGGATATCGTCGAGGTAAACGAGAACGTACTACTCCAGGATGTCCCTGAAGATGTCATTCATCGCCCTCTGAAAGGTAACGGGTGCGTTGGTGAGGCCGAATGGCATCACCGTAAACTCGTAGTGGCCGAAGCGCGATCGGAACGCTGTCTTCGGCTGGTCGACTGCAGCGACGCGGATCTGATGGTAACCACTACGAAGATCAATCTTCGTGAAGAAGCGGTTGCCTACTAGGCGGTCGAACAACTCGTCGGAACGAGGCATGGGGTAGGTGTTCTTAACCGTGTAGTGGTTGAGGCCGCTATAGTCGATGCAGAGACGGAGAGTTCCATCCGCTTTGCGAGCAAAGAGGATGGGTGCACCCCACGGGGAATTGCTAGGTTTGCTGGGTTTAATGAAACTCAGTCTCAGAAGCTCCTCAAGTTGACGCTTGAGTTCGGTGGCCTCGGGGATCGAGAGTCTGTAGGGTGCCTGGTGGTGAACACGATAGTTAGGCACAAGCTGAATGGAGTGCTCGACATCACGCATCGGTGGGATGCCGGCGTACGAGAACGACGATGGGAAAACGTCGTGGTACTCTCGGATGAGGTCACGAACTGCGGGCTCCAGGTCAGCCGTATATCGTGCGAGTTCCTCAGCGTCAGCGTTAGCGCGCGACGGCGGGGTGGACTCGACGGACGGCGGAAGGACGGAAGTAGAAATGAGAGTCATGGAGATAGAAGGAGGATCTGGCTCCAGAGGGATAAGCTCGGCGTCAGGACAGGGTGGATCATAGTGTAAGAGATCCGTCACGTTCACCATAAAGAAGGTGACGTCGTCCTGTCGGATGAAGTGAGCGAACTGCCGAGGCGAGGTGACAGCGATAGAAGGAGATGGTGTGGGCGCGGAAGGCTCTGGGGGAGGAGGATCGGGGCGTGGTGTCGCGGTGGTACCTATGAAAGGTACGCGATACGTCTGTCCACGCTTCGTTTTGAGAACGGGAGTGTTGGTCGCCGAATCGGCCTCGGTGTTGCGGAACCGGCGAGATCACGGAGTGCCGAGAATGAAGTCGTATCCCGTCTCCATCACATCGAAATGTGCAGAGGAGCGGTGGCGACGAGATGTCGGGGAACGATCAGTCGGCTCGGGAGTGAGGAAGAAAGGGAGGTCGGTGACCGTCTGGTCGAAGAAGCGCTGAGTCTTGTCATCCCCTAAGGTAACGGAGATGGGAGTCGGAGACCCTGTCGCGGGTAAGCTTGCTTCTTTCACCACGCGTGGGTGAATGAAGTCGCCGTGAGAACCGGAATCCCACAGCGCTTGTGGAGGTCCCGAGTCGTACTAGGATGATCGGGAGGGTGCGATCAGGGTCATAGAGGATGGCGAGAAGGCGACGCAGTGCAGCGACATGGAGGGTGAGTGACTCCTTACGAGCCTGGAGCATGCTCAAGTCCAGAAGAGAGGACACAACGTCCTCGCGAGTAGCAAGCTGCTCACTGCAACGGGCTGAGCGAATGGCTCGACGCGTCGGTAGTCGCGGCGGGGAAGGAGGGGAGATGGTGGTCTGCGGAGGCACAGACGGTACTGCGACAGAGGGCTGAGTACACTCTGTCGAGTCCCGCGATACCTCAACTCCAGTAGCGAGAGGGGCGAACCGTGACGGAAATGTCGGAAAGCCCACTACTGAGGAGGGCGCAGGTGTACACTGCACCGTGGCTAGGAGGCGCCGCGGGGATGAGAGGCGCCGGGGGGGAGCAAAGCACGACGCTGGCGGGAAAGGTCAGCGTAGTGGCAGTCAAGGGCGGTGGTGTAAGGGCACCGCGAGGAGGTATGACCGTCCTGACGGCATCGCAAACACCCACGTCGGCCCATAATAGTCGCGCGCTCCTCAGCGGAAAGGACACCGCGAGGAGGAACAAAGCCCTGAGGAAGGTCCTGCCGAGGGACCTCGGGGGGCGACGCGCCAGCGTGACCAGGGAGGCTGCGTGCCTGGGAAAGGGTGGAAAGGATGAGCTGGAGGCGCTCAGCCATAGGGAGAGTAGAGTCCTCTAGGTGGTGGTGGACGACGTCGCCGAGATCGAGGTCGTCGCTATGGTCACCCTCTAGCGACAGCGAGGTACCAGCGTCCTGCTCACCATACTCGAGCGCGCTGAAGCGGCGCAAGAAGTGGTGGCCCTGCTGCGCGGAACAGTGGGGGCGACCGCGGAAGGGGGAAAGACGCTGGGAAGTGCCGTGAGAGGAGGATGAGGCGTAACCAGTACGCAGTGGCTGGGAGGCGGAGGCGGGGTGAAGACGGGCCCGCATCCGTTGATGGTCCCTGGTGGCCTCATAAGCTTGCTGGGCCGATGTGAACTCGTACCGCCATAGCTCAAAGCGGTACTCGAGCGGAAGGCTGGTCAAGAACCGATCGATAAGGGCCGCCTCGGGGAGGAACGCTATGTCACAAATGAGGCGGGCATCCTGAAAGACCTGAACGTGGCGATCCAGGCCGGCAGCGCCACCAAAGCCGGACCAGCGTGTAGTGACGACACGCTCGAAGTCGTCAGTCACATCGTGTCGGGCTCCGAAGCGATCCTCGAGGAACGCTTGGAAATCTATGAAGGTTGGAGTCCGACCCGCGCGAAGGGAGTGCGCGTAGAAATCCTCCCAGGCCTCGGAAGGACCGCCACGCAGGCGTGTGCAAACGTGACCCACCCACGTGTCAGGTGTGGCGCCCATGAGCTGGAGCATACGGGTGGCAGACTGCAGCCACCTAGACACGTGTATGTGTGTACCGTCATACAAGGCAATGTCCGACAAGCGGATGAGTGGTGTGCCACCGTTTTGGCGGCGGGGGGAACGGGAAGCAGGGGACTGCGCTATGGCGGAATAAGTCGGCGCAGGTCCTGGAGGAGGAGGCGCAGCTAACTGGACGCCCGGACCGCATGGTGGAGCGGCGGGGGAAACAGCGGCAGGCTGCGCGGGAGCTGCGGTAGAAGAGTTCGCAGCAACCGAGGGGATGGGGAGGAGGTAGGATGGGGATGGGTAGGGTGCAGGGCGAGGGCAGCGAGCCTGCATGGAAGGAAGAATAGAGGAAGAAGAGGGTGCGTCGGAAGGCGCGGCCACCTGTGAGGGTGGGGGTGGTTGAAGGCGTGAGAGGGCGAGGTCGGTCCACAGCTGGGCGATCTCGTCCTCGAGACCTCGAACGTAGATCGAGCGAGGTGTGGCAGGGGGAGACGCATGAGCGGCGCGAGGCATCCCACAAGGGGGCGAGCCAGATGGCGCTGCGGTCGTGCGAAGAGGGGGGAGAAGTGGGGCACCCGGAAAAGTTGAGACGATGGTAGCGGGTTGTGGTCCCGTGGCCATCGTGACCGGAATCTGGGCAGGTGCACCCGTGGACTGAGGGAGGGTCTAGCTCGTGGCGGCCGTCATGCTAGGGGCGTGGACAGTCACCAAGATGGCCGGGTCGGGGGCGGCGGAGGAGGAAGCTCCGCCGTGGCCATCCTGTCGGAGGACGGGGGACCCGGACTGGGAGCCAGGAGAGATGGAGGACACGCAACATCCTGGAGTTGCTGCACGCCGGCGGCAAGGGTCGCCACTTGCGCCTTTAAGGGCGCGAGGGTCGCGAGTTGCGCCTAGATGGGCGCAAGGGTCGCGAGTTGCACATGGATGGGCGCAAGGAAAGAGGTGAGGAGGGTGTGCAGATCCTCCTGGGGCTGATGGCCCTGGTCCGCCGGCACGGGTGTGGAGCCCGATGCCGTGGTCATCGCCGTGTCGGCGGCGTGTGACAGACCGTCAGCCATGGGGAGATGACGGACCGGACTGGAGGGGGTCAGAAGAGGTCCGCGTGAGCGGAGGGCGTAGGGGGAAGTCCGCGGTAGAAAGCGGCGAACGGCGCTAGCAAGGCTAGCACGGGCGCCGTCAAAGGGGGAGGGGTGGTTCGGGTCCAGGGTGCCCGAAGAGGACGGGGAAGTAGGGGGGGTTTGAAAAACCCTAAACCCTACAAAAACCCTAAGAAAACCCTAACCGAAGTTTAAGTGGTTAGGGTAAGGTACCGGTGACCTAATCAAGGAAGTAAAATAGCAAGCATAGGGGGGGGAAAGGTGGGAGAAAAATAAATAAACAGCGAGATTTCGAGAGAAAATAAAAATAAATAAGAAAATAAATAAAGAATAAAAATAATTAAAGAAATAAGTAAAAAGATGTGAAGGGAAAAAACAATATTTATTTTTTTGAAATTTTCGGTAGCATTTTCTTACCCCCCACGGGGTCAAGAATGTGCCAAGGGGAAAGGAGAGACCAAGGTGAGCACACTAGGTGTCAAGATGCGGCAAATAAAAAAAAAAAGGAATTTAAGAAAATAAATAAATAAATAAATAAATAAATAAATAAAGAAGTAAAGAAGTAAAGAAGTGGATAAGGAGGTGGGGAGGAATGAAGTATCTAATTTGTCAAAAAATTTGGCAGCATTTCGTTACCCCCATGGGGTCGAAGTGTGTCGAAAAGACTAAGTGAGAGA
This sequence comes from Chara braunii, assembly GCA_003427395.1. NCBI lineage: Eukaryota > Viridiplantae > Streptophyta > Charophyceae > Charales > Characeae > Chara > Chara braunii. The sequence continues at coordinate 1,297,963 of BFEA01000317.1, read as the reverse complement.
AAATCAAAAAATTTCGGCAGCACTTCGTTACCCCCACGGGGTCGAAACGTGTGCCGAAAGCAAGAAAGGCTAACACCTAATCAGATTTAGGGTTGCCGCCAAGAAAATCGAATTTTCAGAATAAATAGAAAAATAAATAAATAAATCAGAAAATGAGAAAAAAAGGTGGGAAAGAAGATATTTTGAATTTTTGGAAAAAAAAAAAGATAAATCAAAAGAGAGGTGGAAAGAAGAAAAACAGAAAAAAAAATCGAAGTAGGGGGGAAGGGGAATGAAAAAGTGAAGGAGAAAAGAAAGAAATAGGTGGGAGAGAGAAAAAAATGAAGTGGGAGGTGGGGGGATGATGTGGTGGTAGTTGGGGGAGAGGAGGGTTGAGGCAAGGTGGAGAGGGATCAAGAAGCAAGGAGAAAAGGAGGAAAGAAAAGAAGAGATGAAGTAAATACAGTAAAAGAATGGGTGGTGGGACGGAAGGTGGGGTGGGGGGAGGGGTATGAGTAAGAGGAGAGAGAGAGAGAGGTATGGAGAGTGGGTTGGTAGAGGAAGGGGAGGGAGAGAAAAGATACCTGGCCCTTGGTGTCCCCAAGGGCACAAGGTACACCAAGACCAAGAGGGTCTTGGCCTTCGCTGCAACAGGCAGTTGGAGGAGGGAGGGGGCTGAGATCTTGATCAGCCCCTACTGCAAATCTGCAGATCTAGGGTATGCTGTGTGAGCATACCCTCACCGGTGTAGAGCAGCCCCTGAAACACAGGGGGTCTTCAAGTCCATAGCAAAGTGCCACGTGGAACTGCAGTTGGTCACGTGCACAGGCAGCAGCAGCCACGGGGGGGGTAAATAGCCAGCACGGCACCTCTTCAACACGAGCGTGCCGTGCTACAAGGCCATAGACACCCTGTGGCGAGTGTGTTATGGCAGTGGTATACGCATGGCTGGCAGCTGCCTGGGTTCAAACCCCAGCAGCAGTATGCATCCCGGATCTTGATAATATAATCTGGGAGCGGGGCAGCGTGGGCGCGTGCCGCACGCGCGTGCGGCGGCCTTGGCCTTTGCTGTTTTCCTCAGCTGTACAGCTGTACGGGGTGGTGGGTGGGAGCGGGGAACGTTCCCGCTCCGATACCAATGTAGCGGACCCACCAGGTGTGGTGCTCCGCTAATGACAGAGATGGAGATGGAGGAAGAAGGGGGGGAGCAAGATGCACACCGCAGCTCCCCACGCAAGACTCTAACGCACGTACTCCAAAATGTGCAACTGAAGAATGATGCCGAAAAACAGACAATGGCTGGGGTATACCCCAGCGGACTGACGGACTGGACTGGACTGGCTGGTACCGACAGAGGTACCAGCCTGGACTGGACTGGACTGGCCCCGAATAGAACACAGGCCTGTGAGAATAGGCCAAGGGGCTGGTCTCACAGGCCAACCAGAGGTCAACTACAACCCCACATTCCATCCATCAGAAATAAACGTCGATACTAAGAGAGGAGAATATAGATACCAGGAACCCAAATGGCATTTCGAACCAAAGAAAAATAAGCTGGAGAAATTTCGAGTAGTTTTCGAAGACAAGGTTTCTGCAATGGAATTGGATAAGAGTCAGCTCATGGAATGCAGGTTTCTGCAATGGAATTGGATAAGAGTCAGCTCATGGAAGCAAATACAGGGAAGATAAAACATGGAAAGTGATACAGATTGTAGATGAAGAGATTCGAAATTTAGGAATTTAGGTATTAAAAAATACCATGGCTACGATCCGGACGTCCGGACCGCCGTCCACATGGTCTGGATTCAGTCTGGACTCGAGACGTCCGGTCTGGAAGGTCCGGATCTGCCAAATTTCGAGGAAAAAAAAAAAAACACGGTCCAGGACCCTTCCTCACTAAGGAGCCAAGCCATCTAAATTGTTTTGGTTTTTTTTTAGGCCCGTTTATGCTTTTTTTGGGGGTCCGTACATGCTCTCTCTCTATAATAATTTATTAGACAACCCCAATTTTTTAATTATTAATAATTCATTACCTTTTATTAGTTTTTAAAGTCTTTTTTTTAACCTTTTTTATAGTTTTTTACTTTTAACTCATGTTTGGTTAGGAATTCTGACATGACTCTAAGGCAAAGGTGGTTTGCATTGTTATTCTGCATAACATACTTGTTTTTCAGATTTTTTTATTTTTATTTTTATTTTAATGGTCCGAACATTTCTGGACCTGTCCAGCTATTTGGACCGTCCGGACCCCCCCATGTCCAGAGGTCCGGAAATGTCCGGAATTCCGGACATTCGGAAACTACTAGACATGGGTCCGGTTCCATGTTCGGAAATGTTCGGGTCCGGGTCCGGGTCCAGCGTAGCCATGAAAAATACCAATCCGCTTAGTTTTAGGAGTTGAGAGTTACGATGATTCTGTGAGTTACGATAATTCTGGATTAATCAGGAATATTAATATATTGGAAATTTATTAGGGATATTAATAAAGTTGATAACTATGATTATGGTTGAGTTGGTAATTAGTATGGTGATTAGATAATTGGATGATTGGGTGGTCAATAGTTAATTAATTAATAACGAAGTATACTTTCGATGTTTAAGAAATAAATAACTAAACGAAGAGGATAGCTCAAATAGGAAAAATTTGATGAGAACAGTACCAATTAGATTGCTACAATGCAGGCATCGTGAGACAACCCCCTTCCCCCCCCTCTATCTCCTATTCTCTCTACATCCCTGGACCCCCAGTGCCCACTACTTCTCCCCTTTGTCTCTCTCCTTTAACATCCCCCTGAAATTTTTAAATTGCTCCACCGGGCCTCCACCCTGGATCGTACATTTCAGATGAGGCCTGCCACAAAGGGAGCGCCATGGCGGAGGCGCTGGCGACTGCGTCTGGGATGGTTGTCTGCGCCAGTGCTGGTTGCTTGTGAGGGCTGGCTGGCTAGCGAGCGCTGGCTAGCTAGGTTGCAAGCGTTGGTTGGCGAGCGTGAGCGCCCGCTGGCTGACACTGGCGTCAGAAGACTGGCTGGCAAGCGTTGATGCCAATCGTCTGTGTAAGCGATGGCTGACTGGCTGGCGAGCGCAGGCGCCACTTCGAAATAAGGTGGAAGGAGTTCTTCAACAAGATGTTTGGCGTTGCTTGCTTGGCACTGCATTGCGAGCGGGTTAGCGAGAGCGATGTTGCTGCGAGTGTGTGTCGGGAGGCACGAACGATTTAGAATGGAAGAGCTGTCTTGCGCCTGATTGCCGCAGCAGGCTTGCGGAATCAGGGTGAGACTGTTGGCCAGGTCCATACATCTGGCTGACAGGCTATGATAAGCTGGACGACGTTGGGTTGGTGGAGGAGAATGGCATTGTCTAAAGTGCAGAAGCGGCATCAACCACAGCATCGGCAAGTCCCATCACCAACATCATCAACATCATGATCAACATCAACATCGTCATCATCGTCATCATCATCATCTGCATCATCATCATCATCATCATCATCATCATCATTGTCAGCATGAAATTCACAACTAACCTATTCTTAATTGGAAGGAGGGCGATCATCTGGGCAATCTGGTCAAGAAGGTGCACCTATGAAATGAAAAGTGTGTGTCTGGATGGACCAAACTTTACTGATACTATCAAACAACAGATTCAAATAGAATTATCAATTAAATGGGAACACTTAAAGGAAAAAACCCAACATCTATCCTTACAAAATGAGATATGGCACCACATTAATCAATTCAATAGAAGTTGGCTGGGAGGGGACCAAGGAGGGAGGTTGGGGAATGTAATATGGGAAGGAGGACACGAGAATGCTCAGGAGCCTCTTCAAAGGAATTACCGATTAGTTTTCAATGATCGAAGTACAGTCGATCATGCTATTCCTATGAGACATCTTTTTGAATTCCCTTTTTTTTTCCCCCTTCCAAGTAACTGTCTTGTGCCCGCTGCGTGGTATGGATAGATCCTTTGAAAGTACAAGAGTATGGTTTCCTCCACTGATGGTTCTAAGGTAACAACTGGTTAAGTGTTTGGTATTCAAGTCTTTCTGGCACTCAGATTGGGTGAAGAGGCACAAAGCTAGTTCAGTAGTATTAGCCTTCGGGGAAGCTGTGTCTGAAGTGCGGCTGTTTTGGTCTACTTGGACTTTCTATACCATTGTATCCATGGGGTCGTTGGACCCGCTTTCTAGTAGATTGGAGCCTCTTGTTAGTAAGGAAGGAGTGTATGCTCTTTTCATCACCCCTTTCTGATGACACGGGCAAGATTCTTTAAAAAAAAATCTCTTGTTTGAACAAGAGGGGAGGAGATAAGAAGGAGGAGAGTGGTTGGCGAGGAAGAAGGGAGATAAGAAGTTGGTATTTGCTGGTGTACAATGTACAATGTATATCTTCTTCTTCTTCTTTCGTTCATCTTCTTTTTTTTTCCCTCTCTCTCCTCTCAAGTTCACTCATTTCTTTTTGCAAATTGCAATTGGACGACATCGTACTTTCTCATGAATGTGTACTTCGAAATTGACCAGGATCATAACACTCATCTTAAATTGAGGGGTTGTTGGAACTTGTTGCTGACAGACTCCATGTGAGTCCATATGAGACTGTGTTTGCTATGTTATGATAGCAGTTAGGTTTGCCTACTCAATCCTTACTCGCCCTCACTCGCCCTCACTCACCCTCACTCACCCTCACTCACCCTCACTCACCTTCACTCACCCTCACTCACCCTCACTCACCCTCACTCACCCTCACTCACCCTCACTCACCCTCACTCACCTTCACTCACCTTCAACACCCACACGTTGGATTGACCTTGAAAGAAAGTGACATGGGGTGTGCCAATGATTTTTTTTTGGAAATTGAGTGTGGGACTCAGATGGAATTGAAGTCCCTCGCATGGTTCCGGTTTTAACGAGAACGGGTCTCTGTCGCGCGGAGAAAGGGATAAGCACGCCTGATTTGCAAACACACATTCAATCTAAGAAGTACCGTCATGGGCTACCAGCGACGTGGAAGGTCTCAACCTGGTTGCTCGTTCCTGGTGTTCGTCTTCGCCAAGTATTCGATAATGGAACCCCCTTTTCCTATAACGTTTGGTGCGGCAACACTCACTGCATAGACTCGGAGTGCTAGGCCAATGGGGTGCCAATGTTGTCGACAGGATGACGATTAACTCATTAAAGGGCAACGACAATGAATACGAAGGGAAGTGCGTGTCCACTATGACAAAACCATCACCTACAAACCTGGAACACCCCGTCTCTGGTGGAAAATAATATCTTTTGTCGATCTTGGCGACGGCTTCTCATACGTCCCACTCACATACACGTGTCTGTTCCTCGTTACAGGGGAAAAGTTGAGATGGGGGCGCGGAAAGTCGGCACCCGGTCGGATTAGAGTGTTTGGTCCACATGGCACAAGTAAAAACCAGATTACATCCACCTAACTAGTCTGTACTTAATCCAAGAAGAAACGAGTACAACATCCATTTGTTCTAATCAGCAGGCGGTCTAATTGAGAGCGTGCATCCACTCATTCCATAATACAAACATGAATTCCTTAAACATCCTCAGATACTCGGAGTTGCGAGAAAGAAGAGGGGAGTGTCGAGATCATTCGAGTTTTGCGGCCTCTCAAGTTCAACGATGACCGTCCTTGTGGAATCCAATTGAACTTAGCGGGGCGAACGAGCTTATCAACTCAAGGACTCATAGCGACTCCACCAGAGTTCTTTTAGCGTATCAGAGATATGATTGAACAGATGTTTTCTGCTGCTTTGGGTTGATCTCATCTTTCGACTTTGGTCTCAATTCTCCTGTGAATGTTTTGTTGGTGTATGTTGGGATTTCGGAGTTTGAATCGGGTTGGGATCATTACACAGGAGTTTCGACTCTGAAACCTTGATCCTAGTGCCATTCAGCAGTCCAACCCTAAAACTGCCTCAACCCTCATATCCTCAATACCTAACCTCTACCACGCCTCACACCCCGAATTGCTACGATACAAGGTGGCCTGTGACGAACTCATTCCCATACCAGAAATATCTCCCGTAGTCCTCGCCACTTTTGTTGAATCAACTGCCCCCCCCCCCCCCCCCCCTCTCTCCTTTTACTGTTGCTGAGTGTTGGCCATTTAGGCCCTCCCGAACCCAAGAGGACGTTCCCTTTTCCTCCGTCTCTTTTGAATTCAAACATGTACATAGGAATTTTGCGCGCTTTAGTGAACGCGCTGTGAATTTTGTTTGGCGGTTGGGGATTCCAGGATTTGCGGGCATCTTTTTCGTTGACATGTCATTTCTTGAATAGAGAATTTCCCGTACCCGTACTAGAAACATCAGTGAACTCTCGGTGAGCAACTGGATAGACGTGGGATTTTTGTGCGATCAAATTTGTGCGCCTGTATAACATTTGAATTTCTCATTCTTAAAATAGTTTGGTGTAGGAACGCAACTGTTTTCGATGTCATTCTTCTCTCCCAAGTACTAACGAGGCATCTGCAACCTTCCCTCTGCCCCCCCCCCCTCCTTTTCGCTCGTATCTTCCCCCATTCTTCTTCGCGTCTTATTCTCTTCGTCTGTAACTGTTTTTTATCCCTTCTCTCTCTCGTGCTTCACCCTCACTCCTTCCGGTCCGAATCTTGGACCCTCTACACGCTGATTTTCACGCCTTTCTCCTTCCCACCCGCCTCCTGGCAACAGAACACCCTATCGATCCCACCTAGGATGCTCGGGCGCACTGATCGATATCGTGTAAGGAGAAAAACTCCTCCTCGCCTGAAGTAATCAAATTGACTACACAAAAGGCCTGCGGGATTGATATGGCTACTCACGAACGATCATCACAAACCCCTCCTTCGCTCTTCTCAATCCTTACCCCCTACTCCTCCCTCTGCTGCCCTCCTGCTCGCAACAATAAAATCTGCAAACGCTCCCGAAGAGCTCTCTCTCTCTCTCTCTCTCTACCCATCCGCCAACTTCCTGGAAGTCGTGGTTAGGTGATGGGAATGCACAGCGAGTCGGAAAGTCCTCAGGAGCTAACAGTGGTTCCGCAAGGCTGTGCAAAGGTGGCCGCGATGAACTGCGGGATAAGGGGTAGTCAATGTAGGAGCTGAGTTGGCAGGGTGACGATCGTTGTGGTTCGGTGGTTGGTACGTGGCAGTTGGGATCGCCAGTGCCAGTGAATGGAAGCATGTTTGTGATTGAGAGTTGCCTGGTCAGGAGCCATGATAAGAGAGCGGAGGGTTTGCGCACCTGTGAACGTCGATTCTTCCCTTCGTTCTTTTGGGAAAGTTAAGTTCACGGCTGATTGCCAATTTGGTCCCTTGATCTATTATGCGTGCTTATTGTTCCGCCCTTGTCCTCGCCCCCACTTGTTCTCTTGAACTATATATCCCCTCCGTCTCTCTCTCTCTCTCCCATTCTTCCTCTCCTTTCCTTTCCTCTCTGTATGTACGTCGTAAGTAGTGATGTGAGCATCCCACACGAGCCTCCATTTCCATTGTTGCGAAAGCCGAGGCGATTTTCGGTTGTGCTTCCCTGGGAAATTCGAAATGGGCCTAGGGCCTAGGAAGGGAGCGGCCAAGCAGGTCGATGGGGCCAGGCCAGTGCAAGACGGTGCGTCTCTCGGAAAGGTGCAGGCCGAGCAGGGCGACGCTGGCCGGTCTCACGGGAGAGAGAGAGTCGAGAGACAAAGCGGAGAGGAGGCAACAGGGCGGGTAGGAGGAGCGGGAGGAGGTACGGGAGGAGGAGGTGAAGCGGGAGAAGGAGAGGGAGGAGGAGCAGGAAGAGCAGGAGGAGCAGCAGGAGGGGGAGCGGGAGAAGGAGAGGGAGGAGGAGTGGGAGGAGGAGCGGGAGCCGGAGGAGGAGGGGGAGCCGGAGGAGGAGCGGGAGGAGCAGGAGGAGGAACGGGAGGAGCGGGAGGAGGACAAAGTTGTGGTGGAGGAGCAGGAGGTCTCTCTCTCTCTCTCTCTTGCCCCCCCCCCCCCTCCTCTCTCTCTCTTTCTGTGGCTGGCCACGTGGCGGTCCAACTTTTGAAAATGACCTACGAAAAGAAGGGCTTCCCTGTTAAAGTTTTCTTGAAGGTTCTGGAACATTTTGCAGCAAAGAAGGGTCCAATTTGGGGCCTGACCGCTAGCCTTATGCGACAATTTTAGGCCGTATTACCGGGTGCAGATTTGTAGTCCAAGTTGTAGGAATCAATATATAACGGTTTAGTACGTCCTTTTTTGTCCTCTCATCCGGCAGTCCCTTTTCAGGTGGTCGCCCGCAGCTGACTTTCAGCGGCGCGCGACCACTGCCTGTTTTGTCGGCACGATCGGTGGTTCAAGGGGATGCAACATCTATGATGTTAATTCTTTCATTTGACATCCCGCACAGCGGGTACTGCTTTTGTCTACTCCTTTGAGTGACTGTGTGCATCGTCTTCGGGTGGTGTGACTTTCCTTTGCCCTTTCGCAAGCACTTGATAACCGCCGGAGGGTTGCTGCTCCGATTTGGTGGTTAAGACTTTTTTGAAGTAAGATAGAGGTTACGGACTTTTGCGCTCGCCTGCAAGTGATTACGGTGCGGGTGAGAGTTGAGGTACCATGGCATCTACTAGCCAGCAGCGGTCTAGCAGCGAAGTGAGGGAGGGAGCACCGACTGACCGGCGAAATGTTCCTCAATGCTACTCTTGTAAGCATTACGGACATTTTGCACGAGAGTGTGGACTTTACTGGAAAGAACAGAAAGAGAAAGCGGACCGGTTACGGTTATCGGAACTGGAGGGGAGAACGGTGGAGCCGAGAGAGCGGTCTTCTTCGCCACGACGTAATCGATGGGAACCACCACGAAGATCGCCATCAGCGGACAAATACGAATCCAAGTACGGAGCACCTAAAGATACAACCGGCGAATTCGTGGCTATGCTCCTGGCTAAGGAGACCGCTACGGAACAGAAACGCAAAGAGAAGGAAGAACGGAATAAATTACGAAAGGAAGCTCTGGAGAGAGAGGAGAAAGAGAAACGCAGGAGAGAGAAGAAAGAACGTGAGAAGCACGAGAACGATCTAAGAGTGGCGAGAATCATCGACATGCAGCTGTCACGAAGATGGGGACCCTCAGCACAAGTCCGAGACACGGAAAACAAGCACGAGCGACACCGACATAAGCGGACCCTTCAATGGAAGTTGAGACAACCGGCGCCGAAGGACCCGGATACGGACGAAGACTTGGCGGCTATTCAAGCCGGAACGGAGAACTTGACCTTAAGTTCTTCATCTTCTTCTGAAGACGAGATGGAGTCACCTGCTATCACTCCACTTACCTGTACGACACGAAGAATGTACGGTTCGGCAAGCGGGAGAAATTCGCGCCTCCCAATTGTTCCTCGTAACATCACTAAGGAGATTGTCCCGGAGGCCGGCCCAGATGCTCACGATCGCTTCATACGGAATTGTAAGGAGCTGCTCGAGAATTTGGACTATAAAGAAGTGAAAGTGATCTGCAAGCGAGAGCAAGTTCCTTACATCCGTAAACAACAAGCGATTGCAGATCTTGCCGAACGGCGGGCGGCTAAAGCCTTTGGACACTGGAAGGCTGCACCCGCTCCTCCACCATGTGCAATGACCACAAGTAGTCCCGATGCAGCTACTTCTTCATCCAACGAAGAAAGCGATAACGTGGACTGAAGAGCTTGGCCTATTAAGCGCCTCTGGGGGATATGTCGAACGCTGATCAGCAAGCGTAAGGAATGTGTGGGAGTAATTCTGATGTCGAAGCTAGCTTGCGGTGGGTAATTTTTGCTCTAACTAAACGTGGTTGTATACCTGGGGGAAATAAATTTCTCGTCGATTGGGATGATTGGTGCCTGAATCACGAAGATGGGTTCGACTCAGCTGAGTGTTGTGTGTATGTGGGTATTTCACCATACAGTAAATCAATGTATATTGGTAAGACTGAGCGGAACCTTAACGTGAGATGGAATGAACATCGAGGGAAGAGTAGACAGGATAAGGCGGGTAATCACTTCCACCGCTGGTTACAAAGCTACAGACAGGAAAACTATGTCCTTCTACCGCTAGTAGCTATTGTAGCCGATGAGCTCACAACCTTTGAAAGTTACTATATCAAGCACTGGTGTCCTGCTCTTAATACTGTTGGTCGGAGAATCACTAATAGGAGGCGGAGAAGGGGTGGTAAGAAGGAAAGGAAAAAGAAACGAGTGCAGAACGAAGGGCAGAATCTTAGTAACTTTTCGGGCGATATTAAGATCATTTCATTTTGCGTTGACATCGAGCGAGCTAGCATTCGACTAATTAGTATGTTGAATGAACAGGACCATAGGGATGTGAGACGTTTTACACTGTCGTCTAATGGAGGGAACAATTGGTTCGATGGGTGGAAATGGGTTAATCGATGGTTCGGAGAAACTATTGTGGAAAGCAATGGTAAGACTTGCTTGTTACGGGATTGCAAGCATATCCTGGAACGGGGAGACAGGCTGCGGATCGCTAATCTACGTAAGTGGAGGAGAGTCAATACAAAGGGTAAGAGGTATCTCATTTCTCTTCTGAAACAGCGGACTAAGAGAATCACGGCTGAAAGGTGCGATCTCTGCTTTCTACTTGGTTTGTATCCAGTCATTAAGGATTTCCACAGGAAACAAACACGTTCCTTGCTTAGACGTATAGTCAATACGGCTATCAGGAGCGGTTATGGGTTTGACATTCAGAAGAAGCTAGTCGTCAGAGTTCAGTATGACGATCATATTAGCCTGGGAGGGGTTCGTCGAATTCCTGATGGTAAGATCGACGATCTCCCGATTCCACTTGCGGTATGAGACACTTTGAAGCGGAAAGTCATAACTGTTTGGACCAAGAATCCATCAGTTGCTGACATATTACATAACCACCGACGCTACGCTCGTCGGGAGGTTTCGGCCTGCACCTGTACAGGTCTCCCGCTTCCAAGGTATAAAGGACATGTGAGATTTAGGATTTGGGAAGATGTGCGCGTTCCGAAATTCGTTTTCAATGCGTGTAACATTCCCAGAGCCTCCAGGGCAGGTAGAGCAGAGCTGTTACTCTCAAAACTGGTAGAATCTTGTGCCAAATGGCAGATTGGCGGATGTGATAAGCCGTTGTTTTCCCTGGATGAGAGTTTGAGTTGCATGAATGATACCAAGATCCGCACGGACGAGACGTCTAGTGAGGAAGTACATGCTATTGGAAGATTGTATGATGGTTTGGTCCTAGCTCCTGCCGACCGTAATCCGGGGGAGACGATTGTACTCTGTCCGCGATCGTATCATGAAGCTATGCAAGACCTTTTTGTGTGTAGTAGTTGTTATGTGGCTCAGACTGAGCCGGAAAGTGAGATCTTACTTTCGGCAAAAATGGAGTATCGAGCGCTGGGTTTACATCGAGTGCGCAGCTGGGTACCCCATGGGACTATTGGCAAGAGTTATGAAATTCCTAAACACAAAGATCTGGACCGCTTCCGCCCTATCTGCCCTACCTTTAGTGAACCGAGCGCCCTGGCTGGACGTAAAGTGGCTAAAGGTTTGAACTGCCTGCTTAACTCCTTATCTCCCGGTCTTCATTTTAATTTGACATTTGTTGGGGTGTTAGCAAAAAAGCTGGGTAGGATAAATCATGCAGCTGAAAGGGGCAAGTACAAAAAAGTGGTGGGGGCATCCTATGACATAAAGGATATATTTTCGCAACTTCCTCACGATTCGATTTGGAATGCTGTACATTGGTTGCTAGATTGGCATGAACAGCGGGGAAAGCAGAGTGTCTGGGTTAATCCACGAGGACGAGGGGCATCTGTTAGCAAAGGATCAAGGGACTTGGGTTGGGTAGAGATTACCTTTGATGATATTCGGAACTTTGTAAAATTTACCCTTACCCATACCTTTACTGTTGCATCCGGGATACTGCTGAAACAGGTTTTGGGTATATCGATGGGTAGCAGCATGAGCCCTCCCCTCGCCTGTATCATGTGTGCTCATTCTGAGTCTCTTTTCCTGAATTCTTTAGGTAGCCAGAGGAAGTTGGTGCACGGGATACGACTTATGGATGATGTTTCGTTGTTTGTGCTCTGCAAAAAGGATAACGGAGCGTCCTATCTTCAGGCGACCAAGATTAGGAAACGATTCGAGAATTGCTAACCCTGGACCTTATCATTGAAACGAACAGATGATGGGTCTGGGGGTTGGGAGTTTCTGGGCTGCGCCCTTGAAGTTCGTGAGAAACAACCCTTTGTTGGGTCTTTTCAGAGAATTCAGAATGAGGAAGAGCTTAAGCTAGGCTTGGTCACGGGTATCAGAGCTGGGCAAGATTTCGCATCTTGGTCCAGTAGAAGCCAGAAGGCCGCGGCGGTCGCAGGTTGACTCTATAGGATTGATGCAAATACAACTTTTCGAGAGAAAATACCTGTACAGGTCCAACTTTTGAAAATGACCTACGAAAAGAAGGGCTTCCCTGTTAAAGTTTTTTTGAAGGTTCTGGAACATTTCGCAGCAAAGAAGGGTTCGATTCGGGGCCTGACCGCTAGCCCTATGCGACAATTTTAGGCCGTATTACCGGGTGCAGATTTGTAGTCCAAGTTGTAGGAATCAGTATATAACGGTTTAGTACGTCCTTTTCTGTCCTCTCATCCGGCAGTCCCTTTTCAGGTAGTCGCCCGCAGCTGACTTTCAGCGGCGCGCGACCACCGCCTGTTTTGTCGACACGATCGGTGGTTCTTGGGGTTGACGGCAAGAAGATGGTGGCGGGGGGATGCGACATCTATGATGTTAATTCTTTCATTTGACATCCCGCACTGCGGGTAGTGCTTTTGTCTACTCCTTTGAGTGACTGTGTGCATCTTCTTCGGGTGGTGTGCACTTCCCTTTGCCCCCACGTGGCGGGGAAACGGGGAGGGGGAGTTAGTGACCGCGTGAGAGGCGGGGCGGAAAAGTGGAAGGAGGGAAGGGTGGACAGGGGTGGGCAGGGGAAGGGGTGAACAGCGACTCTCTCTCTCTCTCTCTCTCTCTCTCTCTCTCTCTCTCTCTCTCTCT
>BFEA01000317.1:1222950-1278418 GCA_003427395.1 Chara braunii | reverse complement strand
CCCTCTGTGCAGGTCGCCGCCCCTGAAGCAGACGCCGTGCAAGCCCGATTGCACAATTCATGAGGGTGCACAGTGTTACGTTGTATTACTTATTATTGTGTTTTTTGATGGCAGAGAGCTGGGGATCCTCCGTTCCCTGGTATATCCCTGGAGCCCGTTCCAGCCCCGCGGTAAGGTGCAGTATCTCCTGACATCCCTGACATCCCGTACTAAGGAACTGCTATGCCAGCCTCAACCCTATGCTACATACTAGGAGGATAGCCAACCCTGAGTCATATGTGTATTGCAGTGTTCTATTGTGTTGATGGTAGCGAGCGGGGAATCCTCTATTCCATCGTATATCCCTGGAGCCCATTCCGGCCCCGCGGTAAGGTGCAGTATCTCCTGACACCCCCGACATCCCGTACTAAGGAACTGCTATGCCAGCCTCAAGCCCTAATCTACGTACTAGGAGGATAGTCAACCCTAGGTCGTGAATCATGGACAGCATTATGGACTGTGTATTGACCCTTGGAGAATCGTTGATAGTGACAGTAGAGAGCTGGGGATCCTCTGTTCCATCGTATATCCCTGGAGCCCATTCCGGCCCCGCGGTAAGGTGGAGTATCTCCTACACCCCCGACATCCCATACTAAGGAACTGCTATGCCAGCCTCAAGCCCTAAGCTACGTACTAGGAGGATAGCCAACCCTAAGTTGTGAATCATGGACCGTATCGTGGACTATGTGTATGAACCCTGGAGAATCGTTGATAGAGAGAGCTGGGGATCCTCTGTTCCCTCGTATATCCCTGGAGCCCGTTCTGGCCCCACGGTAAGGTGCAGTATCTCCCGACACCCCCGACATCCCGTACTAAGGAACTGCTATGCCAGCCTGAACCCTTAAGATACGTACTAGGAGGATACCCAACCCTAAGTCATGGATCATGGACTGTATCTATTGACCCTGGAGAACCCTGTGTTGTATGATAAACTGTGAGAGCTGGACAATCCTCTGTTCCCTCGTATGTCCCTGGACCCCGTTCCGGCCCCGCGGTAAAGTGCAGTATACACCCCCGACATCCCGTATTAGGGAACTGCTATGCCAGCCTCAATCCTTGACTACATACTAGGAGGATGACCAGCCCTGAGTCATAATCTGGTATCAAACACAGGACCTCATGTGAATCGTGCAAATGACCTAACCTGTTGACATATACTGTGAAGTAGTCTGAAGCTGTGCTCTGCTGGGCTCGAGTAAACCAGACTGTACAAACCACCCAACAGTCGCATAACCACCCATAGACCAAGAACATCAGGATACCCTACCATCGCCCAGTCACAACATATAACAACCGTGAGCTACCCCTTGGGTGGTGCGCAAGCAGTGTCTGTAATAGCTAACCTGCGTCATCCCAAGGGGGGGGGTGTCCAGCCGTGCGTCAATCTAACGCCCTGCCGGTCTCCACGCGCAAGGCTGCGGATTTGAACCCACAACCTCATACCACAATGCGCATTTCCAACGGGTGCTCTAACAACTGAGCTACATCAACTGGACTCCACCGTTGTTTCCTAATTCTATTAATGGGTATTGATCTTCCGCGGTGTATTCTTCTCATCTGGTTTAGTGTACTAGAATCCTCTCTCCAAGTCTTCTTATTGTTGCGCATGTGTATGGGAACATGTGGATGCCAAACTGGATGTGTTCTTTCATCAGGCAAATAACAGTGTGTGTGTGTGTGTGTGTGTGTGTGTGTGTGTGTGTGTGTGTGTAAAGGAAACAGGATAGGTAGACATGGACATTTGTTTTTGTCTGTTTTGCACTTGGGAAATATGCATTCCAGCTCCATTGCCCCCCAGATCTTTACGGCTGTAACGGGGCTCGCTGGCCTGCTCACCTCAACTCCATGGTGAAAAATCCACGCAGACACATTGGCACTGCCCACACTGTGTGGTGGTGAGGGGATGAGGACAAAATGTCCAGGCCCATAGTGTGGACTTTTTTTTTTTTTTTTGGGACACATGCTCCAGCCTATTCGTGGGGACTCTGGGGAGCAACACGTGCTGGGAACCGGGCCCAGCATCCCATGTAGAATTATACAAAAGATTTGGAGTACCAGGGCCCTTACCTGGTTTCGGCTAGGAACAATCTGAGAACTATAAAACAGATTCTAGAAAATTCAGGAAAAACATGAACCTATTAATAGGCTACTCAAGCAGCACTTACTAAGTCAAAACGGAAAGCCACAAAAGCCCTTTGAATCCCCAGCACGACATTCTAAGAATCTCTAACACTGTCTTGTCTGTTTTGCGCTTGGGAAATATGCATTCCAGCTACATTGCCCCCCAGATCTTTACGGCTGTAACGGGGCTCGCTGGCCTGCTCACCTCAACTCCATGGTGAAAAATCCACCCAGACACATTGGCACTGCCCACACTGTGTGGTGGTGAGGGGATGAGGACAAAATGTCCAGGCCCATAGTGTGGACTTTTTTTTTTTTTTTTTGGGACACATGCTCCAGCCTATTCGTGGGGACTCTGGGGAGCAACACGTGCTGGGAACCGGGCCCAGCATCCCATGTACAATTATACAAAAGATTTGAAGTACCAGGGCCCTTACCTGGTTTCGGCTAGGAACAATCTGAGAACTATAAAACAGATTCTAGAAAAATTAGGAAAAACATGGATAACTGCTAAGTTGTGCTAACCTATTAATAGGCTACTCAAGCAGCACTTACTAAGTCAAAACGGAAAGCCACAAAAGCCCTTTGAATCCCCAGCACGACATTTTGTTACACCCCCTCTTCCCACATGGTAGTCATACCCCACCCTCCTCCTTCTCCATCCACCCCCCTCCTTCTTTCCCCCCCCTCTTCCCTCCTCCCCTACCTTCAACAGGTGGCATCTGAAGGATCGGCTAAGAGCAAAACTCCGACAGTGCGTATCGGCGTCGATACTGTGAAGTACTGCAGAATGTACCCCAGAAGAGGTATAGTCCCCGATGGGGGACAGTTCAGTCACGACAAGGAAGCTGCCACCTTGGGCTGAGACAGATGTGGTGATGGAGTAAGCATTAATGGCAAACTCTCGCAAGGCTAACGGTGGAGCCGTGCGGACAGACTCATTCAGGGCGACAGCAGCAAGCGTAGTAAGCCGAAGACCCCGCCTTGACAGGCTTTTGTTCTGGGGAGCTCGTTTTGGCAGCTTTGGGGGTGGCTATCAGTGACGGCTAAATAGGAAAATGATGATCCGCTAACATAAGTCGTAACTTCGGGATTAACTTGGGATTAACTGTGGGTTTCCACGAAAAGCATGCAATTCATAAGAATTGGGTTCCTACGCAAAGCATGCAACTAATAAAAATCTCATTCTGGTATAGGATACTAAGAGACGCTGGACCCAGTTTCCAGCAGGTACAGGTGGGGCTGCAGACACCGAGGGTAGGAGTTTAGTTTTTACAGGCTGGATGGTTGTACACAACTAACTACGGCGAACACTATCCTGGGTGGGGCTTGGCCAGTGGGATGTAGGAGCTTTGCATGTGGAGGGGTAATATAGGCAGCCCCAGGGGAGAGAAGAAAGCTCGGGAACAACAACTTTATATGGCCACATGCCCAACAAACATTGTGCCACCAAGATGTATTCATGGGACGCTGAACCCGATTTCCAGCAGGTGCAGCTCCCCACCAATAGATGGAGCCTCCCCGACGATGCTAGGTGTGTCTGCTTTTATCAGCACACCTAGCATCCAATCGGGCTGTTAAAAAAAAAAAAAAAAAAACACTGTCTTATTCCCTGCCGAGCTTCCCCAGGCCTCGTGCCCCCATCCTGCTAGGTTACAGGGCAACACAACTCACCCCAGCTCCGGCCAGCGTCGCACCGACAGCAGCCCTCGGTTTTCCCTTGGAATGCCCGGCCCAAGGCATCCCCAGATCTCTCGACCAGGCCTCACGCTCCTGCTATCACAGGTTACAGGGCAACCCCCCAGCTCCGGCCAACATCGTTCTGGCATCGAAAAACCGCAGATCCATGAATATAACAGCATTAAAAAAACCTAAAATGAGTTGCAAGAGATGCCCAGAATCCTAAGGCATTCTCAAGACTTTCCTCATGAGATAGGGTAAATCCGAAAAGGCTTGGAAAAATATGAGAGCGGGGAGTCGAAACTGAAACTGCCTACTATCCAAAAACTCCCCCCCCGCAACAGACGAAACGTCGGTCCAGGCTTTCAGTCCTCGTACCAGAACTCACTTGATCTTATACCCCCTTTCTGCTAGGGTAACAAGGCACCACAACCCTCCCCAGTACTGACCAACCTAGTTCTGATGGACAGGAAGCACCTTCCTCCCTCGATAATTCCCTTAGCAGCAAGCCCCTGACACAGGTTACAGGGTCAATACCCCGGCACCGGCTACTTCGAACGGTCTGGTTATGCCTTCCACCCTCGGCATAACTCCACAGGCCTCAAGCTCCCCCTACGTCACAGAGCAAAAGCTCCAGCACCAGCCTTTGTCGTCCCAGCATCGTCCTTCTAACCTACTTACCTGAACAAACAACCTTCCTCTGTTGAGAGCCCCCTTACTACCTTCCATCCTCCAATTCTAACTCCCCCGAAAGACTTGAAAATGAAAATTGACAATGTAGCTGTGGATTGCATACACCGTCACAGTACGTCTTCACCATACGAAGTACGGACTCCACCCTACTATAGTCCTTCTCCCTCATACTGCTCAGTCTTATTGAGAGTATTCGCTCTTCCTACATATTTGTACTCCATTCCTAGCCCCATCATTGCATCAGGAGCAATGCTGGACCTTGTCCGTGTGGTGTTGTGTGGTGTGCAGTGTGTGTGTGTTGGACACTGCAGCCCTGCAGGGGTGAGGTGGATATCAAGACCGGAAAGATTCCACTTTTGAACAGGGCATCAGGACTGTAGTGGTCATTAATAAGAGACTTGGTTCCTGTGGCTGAGGGTGCCAGTTTGAGGCCGTGCGTGTGCGGTGGGGCCTGAAGCCCTAAAGCACGGATCAGTAATCTACTAATCTACGGTACCCATTCCTGCCATCCGGGAAAATCTTGAAAGATATTAGAAAGCAAAAGCAAGAATGAAAAATCCGAAACGTGTAGGAGGTAGCATTGACGTGGCACTCATTCTTGCCCTTCAATCTTCACATGTCGTTCTCCGGCTTCGTAATCGGAGTGCATGCGTCAGAAATTGTCTGCAGTGAATGTATTCGCAGTACGGCTGAGTTTGCAGTCGCAGTCTGCCTATCGTAGATCCAGCTGAGGCCTTGTAATGTCCTGCAGGTCCTCATAACTTGTAAAACAGAATAATTTGACCCATAAACTGGACCAGGTACCTTGCAACGGGCGGAGCGAGGCTCCTGGAAAGTAGGCGTCTCAGGTCATGAAACTGGCCAGGAACCCCGCAGCTAAGGCTCAATGTAGTAACACACGTTTTTTAATGGCGGCAAAAACTCATGAGCTAGACGAAAGCGGAACTGAATAAGAGGTGGACCCCACTGCTTTGCGGCAAAGCTTTGGAAAATGGTCAGATATGATGTGGCAGACGTTTTCACTCAGCTTTGTTTTGCCCGTTTCTTGCTGTTCGGCCATTCTGAGGGGGTAGGTGGGGGGCACCTCCCTCGGTTTGCCCATCCCATGTGGAAAGGAGATCCAGGGATTGGGTGAGAACCGAGACAAGCGGATGTGAAGTTTCCATATAGGGAAAACCGGCAACAGAAATGGCAAAATTTGTGCTGCAGTGGGGTCCGGCGGTCCGCTTTTCTGTTTCCCATCGCCGGGGCCTACGATTTGGGTTTTCCGCCAGGCAGTGGGGTCCACCTCTAAGACAAAGCAGATCCGGCAGTGATATCCGCAAGTAAGTTGCGAGTATCCGCAGGTAAGTTGCCAGTAGTACCACGAGACACGGCCGGCAACAACTCACCGCGGACCAACTCAGCATGGAGGTGAGCGCCGTGAACCTCCCACTCCAAAATGCCCGTCGCAGGCTTGGAAAACCTACAGTCGTGGTGAGTACTCACACTGCCCGGTTTTTCACCATAATGATTTCACATTCAAAATTGTGAGAAAGCGGGGGGTGCGTGCAGTGAAGCAGCAGTGACCAAAACCCGGGTGGGGTAGGTAGTGCTGCAAGCTCCACAATCTATGGAGCTACCCAGGAATGGTCTGATAGTGCGGTTATGTTTTTTGAAGCTTCTCATAAAGAGTTGATGTCACCCTGTCAGTGGACCTTCACAGACTCAGCAGTCGTAGCTGAGCATAACACGAGATTGCTCCAGGCATGGAACTGAAATGGCCAGTCCCGACAAACACTGAACTGAGATGATTATCCGAGGGACGCTGGACCCGGTTTCCAGCAGGTGTCGCTCCCCACCACATAGATGGACCAGCCCGACAGGGAATGCCTCAATTCCGGTGGTTCTCTTACCATCACCGGGATGGAGGCCTTGCAGAAGGGCTTTCGGGCTGAATAAGAAAAGAAAAAAAGTGATTTCTCTTTCCAACAGTGCTATCTAAAGATGGGTCAGATAATCACTGGTGAAAGATAAGATCTCGGATTGCCTCTTAGTTACCCCCAGGACAGCCTTTGGGAAAGAAAAAGAAAAGAAATGGACGCGGAATGTTTGGAAACCCTAAACGCAAAAAAAAACACGCGCCGGCAAAGAAACCACGTGCCAACTTGAAGTGAGCGATTTCGGTCCAAAAGTATCCGTTGGGCATTTTCTTTTTTTTGTGTGTTTTCCCCTCTGACACCACGGCCGACCCCTGCAAATATGACACCCGGTCTGACACCACGGGCGTCGGTACTTCCATTGCCTTTTCGAACTCGGTGCGGTTTTCTTTGCCGACACGTGTTCTTTGTGCCCATTCGATACTCAAAGGTGACATAAACGTACTTATCCCAAAAAGAAAAGAATTGAACCACCAGGGAAATTACTGGACTTGGATCTTTTGGTTTTACAACGGATGCCGTCGTCACCCGAATATAACGCCCTGTCATTATAGCTGTATTTGGGGCATTTTAAAGTCCAGATGCAGCGATAATGACCGGGCGTTCTGTTCGGGTGAAGATGGTAGCTTACCTGTGGGGTTCAGGGGAAACTGGGAAAAGGCAAATGGCCAGGTGAAAGGGTCCTTCAGATTTTGAATAGATCCAGGTGCCCCCTTGTCGGGTGGACATCTTCTACCGTAGCAAAGAACTGTGCTATGCAGCCGGGGGGGTTACATGGCAAAGAACTGTGATATGCAGCCAGGGGGTGTACTATGTTGCCGAGGTTGGCATTATGTCACGAAGGTCCTGAAGCAGCGAAGGTCTGTACTACGCTGGGAAGTTCTGTAATATGCAGAGGTCTGTTGTACCAGGCAGCAGAGGTCTGTACTAATAATAGTGAATACAGCCATTTCGTCCAAGTAAAGATAATGAAAGAAATTCAACACTCTTTTTTGAGCTCTGGAGCATGGTCCCACTAGCAACGGGATAGGATAGAAAAGAGTTTGTGTGGCAGTTGAGTGACCCAAATCCTGCTGTGCAGTACTTGTGATCGCACGGTCAGTATTTCACACATATTACCCGAAAAAGTAAGGAGATTTTCTTCCCCTCCTCCTCTTCTTAACACTGGGCATGTGGGTGCAAAGGAAGCTTCCCGCCAAAATCTTTTCAATCCGGTGGGGGTATGGCCAACCCCAAAAGAGGGTGGGATCGGCCATAGGCCCACTGAATAGAAGATTTTCAGTATTCTGCTTGCTGTTGTGCAATTAGCTCATTGGGTGGAGCCCTCCTTCATCACGGAGTATATGGAGGGCGTCATGATCACTGCTGACAGAAGTAGAGTTTGTTCCAGAAAAAAATGTGGCAGTTACTGTGTTCACTATTGTTGCAACCACCACCATCAGATCATTTGTGATCTGATGGCTGGGAAGCAGTCTGCCGTGATTTCCGGTGGGAGGTCTCTGTTCCTTTTCTTTTCTTTTGCCTATCTCGTGTTTTCTCAGCCCAGAAATTCGTAATGAACCTGTCAGGCCGCTGCCACTCAGTGTCACACTGGATCAGCCATGCTCCTATCCGACTGCTAATGGGACCATGCTCCTGGAGATGCAGTGGTACAGAGGCATTCAAGATCCTCTTTTTTTTTTTTCTTTTTTTTTTTTTTAATCCGCCCGCTTCCGCCTAGAAAGAGAGCAGAGACAATCGAACATATCTTTCTGCAATGTCCCACCGCAACCTTGACCTGGAGGTGGTGGGATAGGGTGTGGCAGCAAATGGCTCCTGGGCACCCATGGCCGTGGGATTGGCGGGCCATCCTGCTAGATCACTACCCTCCCTTCCAAGATAACACTTTTGTGTCTAATATGTTCCACCTGTCCCGAAGAACTATCCTCTGGGTCTTGTGGTGGCAACGCTGTGTGCTCACCATAGACCACGTTCGAGTAAAAGGGGGAGAAAGGATGGAACTGCTCAAAACGCACTTCCAAATGAAATCTCACACCGGTGGCAACCAAGCGGGTACTTGATTCGCTCCATAGCCCCAAGGACATCCGGGAACGGTTACTTCAGTTCTCTAGAGACTGGCTGGGGGGTATCCGGGAAGGATGGGTAGCGGAACAAATTTAGACAGGGGACTGGGAAGGTGAGAGAGAAAGGGAGGAGACACGGGTCAAGGATGTTCCACGGGACTACCACCTGAGGTTCAGGGAGTGGTTGTCGATTGATCCATGCATCCCCATGAGACCTGCAGAGGAGTTCCCTGACCCCTTCCCTCCCCACCCTGGTTCCCTAGATATACGTCTGTAAACCTCCGCCCATCCAAACCCTCACTTTCTTCGCAAAGCTGCCTTTTCCTCTTTCGTTCTCCCCTGGGAGGGTGATTTTTACAACATGGCCAGAGAGACGGGAGGAGGTTGGCGACGGCTGAAGAATGGGATAAAGCCTCAAGAACAATCCAGATCAGGAAAGTGACTACAGTCTTCCCCCGAATACAACGCACGGTCATTGTAGCTGAATTTGGTCTATCTTTCAGTCTAAATTCAGCTATAATGACCGTGCGTTGTATTCGGGGGAAGACTGTAGGGTTCCCCCCTGCTCAGTGCCGGGGTGATATGAGAAAGATTCTCCTACAAGTTCTTGATGTAAAGAAGAGAGGGCCAACACTCTGATACAGCAGGAAGGATGACAGCTGGCTACACCCGACAGATGGCTGCATGGTTACAAGGAAGGACTGGGTGACTGGAGGACCCACTGGTACCCCCCGGTGGCTCCTCCCAGCCCCTGATCATAGGGAGAGATATAATAGGGGAAGGGTAACAACTGACTCCCAATTTTTTTCTCCAATAGGTCAATCCCCTGTTTTCCAGGGCAATCAATGCTGGCAGGACTGTCTTCTGATGTTCCCTGTCTACATTCTGTATATGGGACCTGGCGCCGGGTTCAGGGCGAAGAGGTTCCCCTCCTTTTTTCTTGCTTTTCAATGTCCTGCTCAGTCAATCCCCTGGACCCCAGGGTAATCAATGCTGGCAGAAACTTCCTACATTATTTTCTCTTATGTACTCTAATTTCAATCTGTATATGGGACGCTGGACCCGCTTTCCAGCAGGTGATGCTCCCCACCAATAGATGGAGCCTCTCCCCAAGTGCTAGTGGTGTCTGCTCTTATCAGCACCACTAACACCGGTGGGGGTGTTTAAAAAAAAATAAATAAAAAAAAAAATAAAAAAATTCCGCCCGCTTCATCACCTGGGCCAAGGTCCCACTAGCAAAAAGGGTAGGATCGAGCTCCTGAATCTGGATGTGTTTTAAGCACAGATGCAGAAAAGCAGTTCAATCTCGATTTTCTGCACATCTCCATAAACTCGTCCAGATCCGATCCTCTTTGCTAGTGGGACCACGCCCCTGGGGCCGACCGACTAGCATCATGTAAAACGGTGTGTCACGTTCTTTTCTTATTTAAAAACACATAAGCAATGTTTTTTTTCATTTACACGAATGCAAAGAAAATGACCCAAACGAAGGAAAAAAATCAGTCTGACATCCACACCGTGACAGTAAAACCTGTGCATCAAAGTGATAAAATGAATATCCGTAATTACCGACCGATTACACTGTTAACCGTGGTCTACAAAATGTTATCTAAAGCCTTAGCAAACCGTATGGCGCTGGCATTACAACAAATCATCCACCCCTCACAAATAGGCTTCCTACAGGGGAGACGCATCCACGATAACATCCTCCTGGTTAATGAGTTGTTGAGGCTATCTCGTCAGTCCAAGTGTAACGCAGCCTTCCTCTTCATTGATTTTGAGAAGGCATACGACCACTGGGACTGACACTTTTTGGATAAGTGTTTGGAAAAAATGAATTTCGGGGGGAACTTCCGAAGGTGGGTGAGCATTTTACATCACAACGCTACCACTCGGGTGCAGATCAATGGGAACTTAGCTCCGGATTTCCCATTACAGCGCTCGGTTCGCCAAGGAGACCCGATAGCACCATACCTTTTTGTGGTTGTGATGGAGGCCCTGGCGGCCAATCTCAGGGCCAATCAGAACATTAACAAGATTCAGACTTCCTCCATCCCAGAGGAGGCAATACAAATATGTTCTTAATTTGTTGATGACCTCACACTGATGATAGAAGCCTCAACACGAAATATGGAAGAAATCGAAAGGCTAATGACCTGTTTTTGTGCCCTATCTGATATGGCAATCAATTGGGGCAACAAGACACTGGGATGGTGGATGCATCATGGCGGTGGCAGACCGCCAGATCAACCCAAGGTGACATGGATCCCTTTAGAAACCCCCATTAGGGTTCTAGGTATCCCGCTTTCGGTTGAAGGCAAGCCACCTAGCAATGATAATTGGATAATGCACCCGGCCTTGCAAAAGTTGGGTACCTGGAAAGATAAACACACATCACTTATGGGCAGGGCCCTAGTTATAAACAATGTGGTGCTGGCATCAATCTGGTATAAGTCAGCAATCTGGCCTCTCTCAGTGATAGCGTCAAAGTCCCTAAAGCAACATGTGGCAGCCTTTATGTGGAGACGTAACCATGAAGCCCAACACGCCATCAGTCGCGTTGCCTGGGATGCGGTGGTGCAACCAAAGACACAAGGAGGCCTGGCTATTTTCGACCCTGCCACCCAAACGGCTGCCCTCTCTCTCCAATGGTTGAAAATACTTATTTGCACCCCCAGCCTCACTTGGGAACCTCTTGCTTGGGAACAACTATCGAGGCTGGCCCCAGAGGCTGCACCTTCAGTACATCCCATGGTCTGGCTAGACGACGTCTTCTGGACAATCCCCAGGCCCCCATCCAGACCGCGACCACATTCAGATCGTGCAGCGGCTCGCATAGACCTGCGGAATGACGACTTCTGGGCCAAATTAATCAAAGACTGGAGGAGGCTCCCGCTTCCGGATAGACCATTTCCGAAACGATGGGAAGAAGTGGCTCGTCAACCACTAGTTGGGAATCGCTGGATAACGAACCCGCATGGGCGGGTGTTCCCCAACTCATATCGTCCGTGGGATGGATGGGTTAAAAACGGGGTCACACGAATCGGACATCTATGGGACCAATCCAAAACTGACTGACTCTCAGAGGCGCAACTAAGAGAGAAGCTCCCCCATTGTCACAAAATAGGGGAAAGGCTAGATCAGATTCTCTTTGCTCTCCCACTCGCTTGGGTGCAGACCCTTCGACGGGGACCAACTGTACAGGAAGGCGATTGGGTTGTGCTAAAGGGGGATGCAACCCGAGTGGGGCAAGTAATATCTGCTAGACCGGGAGAAGTGCTGGTAAACTTGTTCTACCGTACTCCGCAAAATCAGTTGATCAGGGGTGAGCCTGACGAAGTCTTCTGGATAGATGCCAAGATACTCCAGAGAGTAAGAGTCCTAAGTGCAAATGAATCCTGGGTGGTTTTCTGTCCCGAAGTGTCAATCGAGGATCTTCCCATTGATGTGGCAGAGTGGAGATGGAAGATTTCAACAAGCAATGGAACATCCAGACACCGGTACCTCCATACACTTGATGTGAAAGCGACCTATCGAATGCTCAGGACTAGAATAAAATTAAGGGATCGCATCGTAGACCGCTGGGCACGACACCTCAATGTACCATTGGAATCTCTAAGAGTTATTAAATGGTTCAAAGAGGTGAAGAGTAAACCAGCCAAGTTCGCTTCGCTTCAATGGCAGATCAACCATCGCTGCCTTCCGACGAATGCATGGCTTATTGATCACACCCATCTGGAGTAGAAAGGGATCGCTCTCCCTTGGTGCCATGCATGCAAGGAGGGCTTCCCCTCTCGGAAAATTAATGAGACGATAGAACACCTCTTCCTGCAGTGCCCTGCTTCTATTCTAACATGGCGAGGATGAGTCCGGGTCTGGAACCAACTGGGCACTAACAGAAGCTGGCCATGGGAATGGAGGGCCCTACTAACCGGGCACTAGACCGCTCAAACTTCGACCTTCACAACCAACCTATTCAGGCTTGGGAGGGAAGCTGTGCTATGGGCTATATGGCGTCGTAGATGTATCTTAGCACTTGAAAATGTCCACGTTGGTGGCGGTGAAACAACTGAAATGATCAAAGACATGATTGAAACAACAATTAGATCTCGGTGGAAAAAGACAGTTCACGGGGTGAGAGCCCTCACAAAAAGATCGGACATTACTCAAAGATTAAACGAATTCTGCATGGACTGGTTAGGGGGGGAACAGGGGGGACGGATTGCATGGATACAATGGGATGGCTGGCGTTTGGATGGCAATGATCGCTTGGAGAAAACTCAGAAGGACTATCGAGTGCTCTTCCACAAATGGACTGAGATCCCCAGTGACATCCCACTACCCTCGACCTTTGAATTCCCGGATCCTTTCCCCCTATCACATAACACTTTAGTTGAGTTGAGTTGGTATGGCCGAGAGAGAGTGGTGCCCGCCCATCACAATCCCGACGGGACCGGCCAGGAGGGAGACAGCGAATAGGAGGATTAGGTCTCTTCTCGGTCGCCCCCCGGGCACAGAATCTGCCTCCCCATCCCTCCTCACACCTGGCCGGTCCACCTAAGATATGGATGGGAGCACTGGCCCCCAGTATCTGCAGTAATCGCTGGAACATGGGGGAATGACACTAGCAGCAGGTAGAGGTGCATTCGGCGCCGACTCCATGGTGAAGGGGTCCCCCCCCACTCCAATACCCTACTCAGTTAATCTCTCATTCCCCTTCTCAGACTTTCTCAAACATTCTCAAACGCTCTTGTTCTCCGCCTAGCACCCACGTAGGCAATGGGATGTTGGACCCAGTTTCCAGCTAGTAGTATGACTCAATATGGCTCAGGAGAAGGGAGAAACTAGTGTGTAGTGATGTACCTGGCACCAGATTAGGGTGAAGAGGTTTCCCCTTCCTCCCAATATCCTGCTCTGTCAATCCCTTGGATCCCAGGGTAATCAATGCTGGCAGGAACATCCCACAGTTTGTTCTGATGTACTCTAATTTCAATCTGTATATGGGATGCTGGACCCATTTTCCGGTAGGTGATGCTCCCCACCAATAGATGCTCCCCAGGTGCTATTGATGTCTGCTCTTATCAGTACCACTAACACTGGTGGGGGTGTTTAAAAAAAAAAAAAAAAAAAAAAAAAAAGTATGTGCATCACTCGTTCTCAAGCCTTAGCGCGGGGGAAAAGGCAAGGCAACCAACTGGCCTACAATGACGCCGTCTGCCACGACGCGTTCGATTGTCAGTGCACATGGAAATCTCAATATTCTCTATTTCTGCACATAAAAAAATCACGGCGCGAAGCTTCAAAAACACCCCCCACTTAAAAGACCCATAGAATTGAAGCTTCGCGCCAACGCAAAGTGGCCAACTAAATGACCAACAAATAAATTTAAAATTTTTCTACTGGCCGATGGGCAGCTACCTCCACGAAAATGAAGACAACCGACACTAGCAGTCGATACGGTGCACGATCAACGATTGACGTTTGTCAAGGATGGCCGCACGTGATAGAAAACCACAGAGCACAGGCGTCAATTGGACCTAGTCGGTCCCGACCCTTGCTGGAAAGCCCGTCCAACATCCCCTGAGATATTCAAGATCCTACTTCATGAGATTACAGCCACGCAGGTTTTCGATCACGTGCGGCTGGGAGGAAGCGTGACGGTCACCTTCTCCGGTGCGGTCGCAGGCGCAACGCTACCGGGAGCGCTGCGCCCGACCCTGAACCGGTTCCCCCCGTCGTTTCACATTGGCGGCGGTGCGGTGAGACGAAGCACTGGCGATGGCGCGGTCCAGAACCTGGCGCGGTGGAGCGCGTGCTCGGGAGAGGTCGCAGGCGCAGCGCTACCGGGAGCGCTGCGCCCGACCCTGAACCGGTTTCCCCCGTCGTTTTCACATTGGCGGCAGTGCGGTGGGACGAAGCACTGGCGATGGCGCGGTCCGGAACCTGGCGCGGTGGAGTGCGTGCCCGGGAGAGCGTCTGAGTGGGCTCAAGAGGGCGTCTGAGCGTGCCCAAGAGGGCGTATGAGCGGGCACAGAAGATATGGAAGACGACACGTGTTGCGTTGCTCCATTATGAGAGGTGATTTCGACGAAGTACATCTAATCTCTCACGCGTCTTCGTCGGGTAGCGGTCGTGGTAACAACAGGCTGGTTAGGATCATAGAAGCAGGAGGGAGCATGGAGCTAGGAACCTCCAAGTTTAGTCGTGAGTTTCAGTGGATTGATGTTGTCGGTTTTCCCTATTTCTTTTATTTTTTGAGCTTTCCCCCCCTTCCTCAAGTAGGGTATTAGTTTTGTATGCTTGAACTCCCTGTGGTGACTTACTAACGGGTTTGGTAAATAGCAGCCACACTGTCGTTTTTGACGATAGCCGAATATGTTTTCAGTGTTGGTGTAGCGTCTATGCTTGTGAACTAGCAGTTTCCTGGAAACGATGAGGGGTAGGGTTCGAGGGGGTGAAGGTAATAGGGGGGTTTTGGAGGAAGAGGGGTGATCTCGAAGAGTGGAAAGATCCTGCTCTGCTTCTGACGTGCTCGAGACGTGATGAATTTTCTAATTGTTCCCTAACCAGCTTGCTATCGATTTTCATAGATTGTCACAAAATTTACCCTTGGATAACCCTGATTTTCTAATCTGGATTTCAAAAGGATTGTTTCGATCCAAAATTCCTGAAGAACTAATCTGATTGGGTATTCCAATTCGTAAAGAACTAATCTGATTGGGTATTCCAATTCGTAATATCTAATTGATCCTTTAATCCCATTAATTCAAAAAGGATAAGTGCGCAACTCTTGATGATTACTAAATGATGATGACCTAATTAGGTTTTATGAATTGTGTCTTCTGGAAAATAATTTCTTATACTTTTTTCGGGCTATACATCTTCGCTAAGAGTTTCTCAAACCACGGTTTAGGAATCAGATTCGAAAATCCGTTAAGGATATCTAAGCCTGATTTTCGTATAAATTCTCGTAACTTTTGTCATGTAGTAGTCTTCCTTATCATTGATCTTATGGTCTTATGGTCTTGTTTTTTTTTCTTGTTTTTGACACAAACTCATTTTCTGATTGTCGATGCCTAATAGTAAGCTTCTGCAGTTCTTCTAAAAATTTGATTCGGATTGGCTTGTTAGTTCCAACTTCYTGGTCTTGAGGGGGGTGAGCATGGCTTGCTGTGTATGCCTGGGGTGTCTTCCTTGAGGGTTGGAGCCTCCCCCCGTGAGGGTTTCACAAGGTGGGAGGTGTTATTCTCGGAGGGGGGAGGCGGTATTGGGGGATTGTTGTCTCTTAGCCGGACTGATTTAGGGTCGGATCAGTACTGGCGGGTGGGGAGAGAAGGCAAGGGGGTGGCTGCTTATAGCAGTGTTAGAATCTTTTGAGGGAAGGAGAGAATTCCAGGGCTACATAGTGAGCCGAAGGGGCGGGGAAGCTAGGCTTGAAGGAGGGAAGGTAGTAAGGGGATTTTCAATAGAAATGGTTGTTTGTTTTGAGTAAGTCAGGAGGACGAGGCTGGGACGACACAGGCCGGTGCTGGAGCCGCTGCTCTGTAACCCGGGGGGAGCTGGAGGCCTGGGAAGTTATGCCGAGGGTGGAAGGCATAACCAGATCGTCCGACATAGCCGGCGCTGGGGTATTGACCCTGTAACCTGCTTAGGGGTTTGCCGCTACGGGAATTGTCGAGGGAGGAAGGCATTTCCTGTCCGTCAGAGCTAGGTTGATCGGTATTGGGGAGGGTTGTGGTGCCCTGTTACCCTAGCAGAAGGGGGTATGAGATCAAGTGAGCTCTGGTACGAGGGCTGAAAGCTTGGACCGACGCTCTATCTATTGGAAGGGGGAATCTAGGATAGTGGTCAGTTTTAGTTTTGCCCCCCCCCGTTCTTTAATTTTTAAAACATTTTTTGAAGGTCCTAAAGAGATTTGGGTGCTTAGTGGTCCTAGGATGGTTTTAGGACTTAGGGATCCCCACCAACTTGTCTTACGTGGCGTCATCACTGTTGTGCTCGAGACCTGCGGTTGTTCGATGCCCTGTAACCTGCGACGCAGGAGCGTGAGGTCTGGTAGAGAGATCTGGGGAGGTCTTGGGGGGGCTTCCCACGGGACAACTAAGGGTTGCTGCCAGGACGACGCTGGTCGGAGCTGGGGTGAGTTGCGTTGCCCTGTAACCCAGCAGAAAGTGGGGGTGTGAGAACTGGAAGAGAGTGGCAGAAGTGCACGACAGTTTTGGACAACGTTGGAAGGGTGTGTGTGGGTTTTCAAAGTTTTTGGAACAATCGTAGGACCTTTGTGGCCTATTCTCTTGATTCTGAAACGACGGTAAGAGTTAATAAGGTGAGTAGGAGAAGATGGTGGGTTATCACGCGTCCTACCAGTGAGGGGGCTAGCTGGTAGGATGGGAGTATGGCATAGCAGTAGTAGAGATGGTGGCTCCGCTGCAATCAGTCTTGCCGGAGTGAGGCAACGCGGATCGAGGGGGGGGTTCCGAGTCGAGTCGTTTCTGAAATTTTTCAGGGGGGGGTTCCGAGTCGAGTCGTTTCTGAAATTTTTCATGAAGATTGTCATAAACATGTCTGAAGTAGCTCCAATAGTTCCGAGCTAAAGTTTTCTAGTAGCTCCTTGTCTCATTTTCTTGAAAGTGTCTGATGAAGTTTTCTGAAGTTTTCTGAAGTTTTCTGTACGTACTCGTTATGGGACGTTGGGCCCGGTTCCCAATTTGTGCCAATTACTACAATTAGGGAGGATATATATGGTTGTATCTATGGGACGCTGGACCCGGTTTCCGGCAGGTGCTGCTCCCCACCAATAGATGGAGCTTGTTTCCAAAAAAAAARAAAAAAAAAAAAAAAAAAAAGATTACAGCCACGCAGCCAAAAACAGGAGGTTGTGCACTGAACCCCTTAGGGCTATCAGTCAATCCCCTGACAGAGCAAGGTAATCAATGTCGATGACCTAGAAGGCAGTTGTATGTTCCCAGCAGGTGATGCTTCCCGCCAATAGACAGGAGCAACAAAGGCCAGGTTACTGAAGGGAGGTGCTCGTATCACTCCCATTAGAAACAGAAAAAGACAAAGCAAAAAAAAACTGAAGGTGGTTTTGTTGTAGGAAGAAAATGAAAGCTCTGAAAACTACCCAAACTTGTCTTCGGAGGGTTTGGCGTTTTCAAAACGCCGGACCTTCTTGGACGTACCTGGACTACAGTTAGTCCGGATACATCCATGCGGGACCCGCATGAGAGAAATTTGGCTAGTTTCTAGGGCTAAATAAGGAGGGTTTAAAATATCATGGACGTACGTTTGGCTGTGGGGTTTTTACACTCGCGCCTTGCGGTAAGCGCACTCTCTCGCGCTCGCGCCGTCGCGCCTTCGAAATTCGAATGCGGACGACATCACGTCGCCCGACGCGCCATAACCATCTCTCACCAGGGCGCCTGGCGCGCGTGCGCCCAGCGCGCCTGCTTGAGGCGGCTTAGTATAGTGGTTCGGAGGATTCTGCTGAATACGCGGCGCTCTCTTGAAGGACATTGAAGGAGTGTTTCACTCCCCACGCAGCAGTTGTCTGTCAGGGCGGCACCGTATGCAACCCGCGACCATAAACTTGTAGTGCGTATCACGAAGGCCTGGGCGGCCATAACCGCTCAGCTACTTGACCTTGGACCAGAGTGCCAGACGTTTCTCATTGCGGCATATATGGGACAGCACCACTCGAACACGAGGGTGTCAAGGTGAACTTTTTCCTCGAGGAAGATCGATTTGAGCAAGTTCAGCCAACTACACACCTAGAAGCGGGCCATGCAATATTGGAGTGAGAATTGTCTTTAACATTCCTCCCGACTTTATTGCCTCCTAACATTTTCTCTAACACCTTCTCTCTCCTCTTCTCCAGCCCGTCCCCGCCCCTCATCTCCATCCCGTTTTCTTTCTTCATTCCCTTCCCATTCTCCCTCCTCATCGCCATCCCGTCTTCGCCTCCCTGATCGAACCCCCCATCTTCCTTCTACTTATCTTCCCCATATATCAATCGCAGTCCTCGAACCCCCCCGCACTCTTCACTTGAGAGCGCACACGTTCCAATCGCCCCATCTCCTCACATCGTCTTCAGTCTGTCCTCAGTCTTCCACAACTCCGATCCCACTCACTCGTCCCCCTTTCTTCTTTGCTTCTCAGCCTTCCCTCCCTTTTTAGATATCCATCTATCATTAATCCGCCTCTCCGTGAGCAATCGGCATCCCCAGCTACCCATTCACCTTCCGGACATCGATCCTATCTGCTCTCGCCTTTTCACTTCCATCCTGGCCTCCCTCCTCATCTCCATCCCGGTTTTCTATCCTCATTTCCATTCGGGTTCCATTTCTAATCTCCCATCCACCCCATAAAGCATTCACCGCCTCAATCCCTCTCAATAGTATCCATCCATCCACCGCCCAAACCGCCCAAGCCCCGATTGCCCCACCCCCCAACACCGCCCCCATCCGCATTTCTCAGTTCAGCCAGTTTTCTATCTCCCATGTCCCCATTCATTCACCAGCCGCTCCTTCCATCTAGTTTGCTATCTCCATTTACCTACCATATCCATCAATACTATCTTTCGACCCGGTCTCTAATACCCTCTCCCTCCTCATCTCCTTCCCGTTCTCGCTCCCCATTGCCATCTCATTCTCTTTCCTCTCTTCCATCCGGTCCTCGCCTCCCTGGTCTAAGTCCACATCATTGTTTCCTCGAATGCCCCCCACACTCCTCTCTTCATCCACCACTCAAATCTCGATCGCTCCATCTCACCGGCCACACAGTCTTCCCTCAGTCTTCCTTCTCCCCCGATACCACACACTCAGCCTCCCGTCCACTTAGTCTCCCAGCCCTCCATCTAGATATCCACCATCAACCCTTTTTTTTTTTTTTTTTTTTTTTTTTTTTAACAACTCCACCGGTGTTAGTGATGCTGATAGGAGCAGACATCACTAACACCTGCAGTCTCGCTCCTTTTCATTCTCTTATTTCCCTATTGACTTCCCCAACCACTATCCTCACACTAACCTTCATCCATCGATACGTAGTAGCCTCCTTTCTCCACTCCAGCTTCCCTTCCATCTTCCTCTTTGCCCCGTTCCATCCATCTCTCTGAGCCATCCCGACACATCATCCAACCTCTTCTTTCGCCAACGACCTCCTTTCTTCTCTCTCTCATATTTGTCTCTTCCCTTGCGATCTTACCCGTCTATATCGCCGTCTATCTTGTTGTACATTGGGCCCTTCCCCTCCTCCGCTTCATTCCTTCGACTCCCCTCCATTTCCCTGTATATTCTTTACCATCTCATCCATTCAGTCTTCCGCCCAACCTCCATCGATTTCGTCATACCCCATTTCGGTACAAATTTTCTTTGCACTTGCAATACCCACCTCCTCGCAGCACCCTTAGTCCCTAATTATCTCCAACTATCATTGCCCGGGTCCTTGTCAATTACCCTTCCTCTGACCCTTGTCCCCACTAGGCACCCCCACCTCTATCATTCCAACCTCCCTCCCGGATCTCACCCAACCCTCGGCCGACCTCTGTCCGACCCCATCCCGAATTTTCCCAAATTGAATCCTGTCCATCCCACTCCCAAGTTTAGTCAGATCTCTGCCCGATCTGATCCCATCGTTCCCTCCCTGGCCTTTCCAGCCTGCTTTGAGTCTGCCTCGTCCCAAAACGGGAGCTCAACGAATTTGAACATGACGAAAAAAGGTGTCAACGTGATTGATAACGAGATGCTCAAATTTTTGATAGACAAAACGAAAGTGCAGGGGATACAAACAACAGAAATTCAAAAGGTAGATGGCAAAGAAGAAGAGGTAATTATGTGAAAATATCCGGAAGAGAAAGTGGCAGAGTTGGATGATCTGCACGGAAAACATGGCGTAGTGTTCAATTTCACATGCAATGGAGCAGATCTCCAACCCGCGGAGAAGAGGAAATGGGTGATCGATACAATCAAGAAGGAATTGAAGCCCAAGCAATCCGGGGAAACCTTTACATTGCAAAACATGGGTGACTGGGTCGGAACAACATCATGGCGTTATTCATTCAGGAAGAACATGCAAAAGCAGCAGCAGAAATGCAATTTTTTTTTTTTTTTTTTTTTTTTTTTTTTTTTTTTTTTAAACGCCTACAACAGTGTTAGAGGTGCTGATAAGAGCAGACACCTCTAATACCCTGAGGGCAGCTCCATCTATTGGTGGGGAGCGTCACCTGCCGGAAAATGGGTCCAGCATTCCATATACAAATTGAATATGATACATATCATCGAACATCCGTAGGGAATGCCTCATGATTACCCTGATCTAGTGTTTGAAAAAGCGGCCTCTTCACCCGTATAGACGAGCGCCAGATTTGTCAAAATTACTCTAGCAGCTACCTTTCAACAAAGGGTATTTGGGAATCTTGCCATTTAATCCAAACCATACCAACTTCGAGGAACCAGACTCATTGCTGAAGGTGGGAAAGGGTTTGGGAATTCCGACATAGGGCATAGAGGTATTGAGGGGTCTATGCTTGTCCAATCATGGAAGGTAAGGTGATGCTCCCTTCTAGTTTCTTGTTGTTCTCCGTGATACTCAGCCTTATACTCTTTCCATCTGATCTTTCCAATTTCCCCCCCCTGAGGACCCCCTAGCCATGCGCTGCTGAAGTTTTGAATATGCTGAAGAATTTCCTTCTTGGATGATAAGAATTTGATTTTCCTTTTTACTTTTTCCCATTGTGCTATAATTTCTGTGTGTATTTGTTGTTTGATAGATTCCATAAACTCCTGACCATCCAGTCTTGCCCACTCCATTTCAAATGTGCATCTCCTGCGCCAAATGACCCATATAAGGGCTCCCCTCCCCATCTGAAATAAATTTTGAGTGAAATCATCTAGTTGATCTGGGCTCCAAGATTCACATAACAATGCCCTCCAGTCCCATGGTCATTCTTGTGATGTCTCTAATTGACCCCATATCCTATCCCACCATCTCCACATCCATACTGATCCGGGACATTGTAGAAAGATATGTTCTATTGTCTCCGGGATTTTTCTAGAGGGAAATGCTGAGAGGCAGAATTTGCATCATGGCAAGGCTAAACCCCTTTTTCCCAATGATGTTCTACCAGTGATCCAGTCGTTTGTTGGTAGACACTAGTGTTCGATCTGCCATTGTAATGCCGCAACTTTCGGAGGTCTAGATTTAATGTTTTTGAACCATTTTATTTTCCTTCAAGAATCTTTGCTTACATTCAGGTGTTTCATCCATCTCATCTCGACCCTATCCCTTAGATTGAGTTTAGGTCTTAACATTCTGTAAGTTGACCTGACCGTTAGTGTGTGTAGAGAGCCAACACTCTTCCTTTTCTTTCCACACATGGAAGTCCATACCCAATTGTTAGGATCAAAAGGTAGTTTGTCTATCGGGGTGTTAGTTTTGAATGCGTACCATTGATTTTTATCCTCTAGCACCCTTATCCTGAAAATATGATCTTGTTGCAACCATCTTGTTTCCCGTGGGTGGGTATTCAAAAGGATATTGTTATATCCTAACCTAAAAATAGTCAATAAAGTTGTCTCATCCCCTTGTAACATAATTATATTCCCCACATGTTGTTCATATCCATCCAGTCCTACCCAGTCTCCTTCTTCCAGCTTCGGACCTTTTCTTAAAATCCTTACCCAGTCTAGGGGGATTAACTCTAGTATCTGGTCCAAAGTTGCTTCTACTAGTCTGCAATATCTTAATTTAGGAGCAAGATCTGTGTATGCGACCCAGTCCTTTGTTTCCTTATCTCATAAATCACCTATCCTTAGGGTTCCATTTTTGACCCATCCTTTCCAAGGTGGACTCATACAGTGTAACATTCTACCTTGGGAATCTGTGATCCACCTGTTATCAAACAGAGATTGTTGACAGACTTCTTCCCATCTTTTTGGATAGATCTTATCAGTTAGTGGTAGTTTTCTCCATGTTTTAAGGAGTTCAGGCCAAAAAGAATCATTTCTCATGTCTGATCTTACTGCTTGGTGTTTAGAGATGGGATCTTAGTTGGGGGCATGCATTTTTCCTCTTTGTATGGACCAACTTCGATTTTCTCACCAGATCATGGGGTCAATTCCTTCTAGGACTTCTGGTGCGAGTCGTTCAATTTGTTCCCAGGCTAAGGATATCCAAGGGGTTTGAGGTTTGAACAATAGTCGCCTAATCCATTGGATTGCTAGTATCATTATTTGCGTAGCTGGGTCCAATATACCTAGGCCTCCTTTGGATTTTGGTTGTACTACATTCTGCCCTGCAACCCTGCTTATTACATTTTTATGATCATGATTGCCTCTCCAAAGATATGTCGTGACTTGCCTTTGTAGCGCTTTGAGTGTTGTTCTGTCTAAAGGCCAGATTGCTGCTTTGTACCATAAGGATGCAAAAATAACATTATTTATTATAAGTGCCCTTCCTATTATAGATATTTGTTTATCCTTCCATTGTTCCATTTTTGCTAGGGCCGGTTTCGTTATCCATTCATTGTTTACTAAGGGTTTGCCTGTTGCAGACAGAGAGATCCCTAGAACTCTAATGGGATTATTTGGAGGCAACCAATTTATGTGAGGTTGCTCTGGCAGTCTCACACCCTGGTAATGTATCCACCATCCCTGAGTCTTGTTCCCCCAGTTGATCCTCATATATGACAGATAACAGAATTTATTCATCAAATTTTGGATTTCTTTCATATTCTCATGAGATACGTCTGCCATTAATGAGAGGTCATCTGCAAATAAGGAGCATACTGGAATGACCTCCTTGGGGAGGTATGACACTTGAATACGCTTCATATCCTTATTTTTCCTCAAATTAGCAGCTATGGCCTCCATCATGATAACAAAAAAAAAAGGTGCGATTGGGTCACCTTGTCTTACCGAACGCTCTAGAGTTATGGGTGGAGCTAGGTTGCCGTTGATCATAACTCTTGTTGTTGCATTAGAGTGTAAAATTTATATCCATCTACGAAAATTTGGGCCAAAATTAAAATTTTTCATACATTTATCTAGAAAAAACAATCCATATGATCATATGCTTTTTCAAAGTCAATGAAAATAAACGCCGCATTGTGCTTTGACTGTCTCGATAATTTGATTAATTCATTGACCAGAAGGATGTTGTCTTGGATGTTCCTCCCTTTGATAAAACCTGTCTGTGTAGGATGGATTATATCCATTATCACTTTCATCAAACGATTTGCTAGGGCTTTGGCAGCCAATTTGTATACCACAGTGAGCAGTGTAATTGGCCTATAGTTTTTTATGTCCGTTTTCTCTCCCTTCTTGTATATGAGGGTTAAGACCATTTGACCTACCACTTCACCCATTCTCCCTGTAGTCCAGACTGCATAGTAAAAATTCATTAGATCTTGTGAAATATGCGCCCACATTTTCTCCCAAAATTCTTTTGGCAGCCCATCTATTCCCGGAGTTTTTTCTTCTTCCATCTTCATGAAGGCAGTCCAAATTTCTTCTTTGGTCAGAGGAGATTCTAACATCTCTTTTTGTTTTTCTATAAGGGATTTAGAAAGAGACACTAGGAATTCTTCAATCTCCTTTGAACGTTGATCTTTAGGAATGTTTTTACATTCTGATTTAAAAAGCTCCTTTTAGTAGTTCCTTGCTATCTGAGAACAAGCTGCTGTTGATGTAGCCCAAGATCCCCAAGGATTTTGAGGATCAAAGAGAGTTTCTATCACTGATCTTCCTGCTCTGGATTTTGCTATAGCAAAGAATCTAGTATCCATTACCCCTTCTGTATTATATCCTTTCAGTTTCCCTCTGATTCTGACTCCTTGCCACCGAAATTCCATACAGGATAACAATTTGGATTCAATGTCTTGAATATCCTTTGTTATCGAAGATAAATCAGTTTCCTTATTGGTTGCGTCCTTCTGTTGCTGTAGTTGCGTTAGCTGTGATTGGAGATTGATTTCTTCAAAGTGTCGTTGTGCTGCTAGTAACTTGGAATATTCATTGCATTTACGGCCTAAAAATAGAAGGCCGTTGTTGAACCATCTTATGTCGTCTTTGATCAGATCCTTCTGTTTTTTCCAGAAGGACCATACATCTTGTAGGTATAGTCTAAATTGATCAATATTTAGTAAGGATGTATTTAATTTGTAAAAACCTTTACCCTGGTCTGTTTTTTTTCTAAATGACAATATTGTTACACACATAGCATGGTCTAGGCCCGGAAAAACGCTTTGAGGAAAGATCTCCACTATCTGTAGAGCACCTTCCAGTTTTTCCGACTGTAAAATGAGATCTATACGAGATTTTGTAGCTCTGGCCGATTGACTCTTTCTGAAACATGTGTACTTTCGTTTGGTAGGGAACGAGCGTCTATACGAGTCAAAGAGATTAAGTGACTGCCCTAACCCTTTAATCATTTGTTCATCCATTTCCATATAAGAGGGGCAGGGGTCTGGGATATGCCAACGATCAAGGTTGCGATTTGGGGGCGCATTAAAATCCCCCGCCATAATGATCGGGATCCCAACTGGAAGGACGCTTTTAATATGCTCAAAGAATTGTTTCCTTTCATTTACTTCATTTAGACTGTATACACACAATATTGTTACTATTTCTATTTCCAACATTGCTAGTATGTAGACCCATCTCCTTTCTTCTTGGTCCATTTCCCAATGCACTGGCTCTACCCTTGAATCCGGGGGGATCCAAATGGCCACCCCTGCACTACCTGGTTTTGGGGCATGTGCTCTGAAGGCCCTGTGAGGCCCCATTTGTTTATGTGTATGATTGTGATATGGGTTGTCCATAAGATGAATCTCTTGTATGTATATTACATCAGGTCAATTTCTGCCATCTACCCCTCTTGGCGTTTGGCCTGTTTGGCTGATGCCAACCCATTTACATTGAGTGATCTAAGATCCAAATCTGCCTCTCTTCTTAGTTGTTTCCAATTTTTATCTTTGTTGTAAAATTCATTCACGATATTGAGACCTTCCATCACTTCAAATCTTACCCATTTTCACATATATGGTAATTTCTTTACAAATTAATCCATTGTGCAGAATCCAGAGTACCCCCTTCTGTAAGCAAACCTTTGAGAAGTATCCGAGATAGAAGGATTGTGACATCCGCCTTTGACCAAAAGCTGCTCTCCTTAATCTTCAACAGCTGAGGTTCTGCAATGGACCCTTGGGACAGCCAACGCAGATTGGCCGTACGGGATTGGTCAAATTTGAGATAAACATCCCTTAG
This sequence comes from Chara braunii, assembly GCA_003427395.1. NCBI lineage: Eukaryota > Viridiplantae > Streptophyta > Charophyceae > Charales > Characeae > Chara > Chara braunii. The sequence continues at coordinate 1,252,642 of BFEA01000317.1, read as the reverse complement.
TGCCATGCTTTGAGCTTCAGTATTCATAATTAGTACTGAAGTACCACCAGGTGGGAAATGTTCCAGGATAAATTTGGCCAGTTCTGTCTTAAACCTGGCCATCTCTGATAACCTTCCCCCCAGCATGCCTGCCACTGTTCCTTGTATAGTTATTTCTCCATGAACTGCCCCTTCTGGTTTTGACAAACCTATTTCTCATTCCCCTTCCTTTCTTCTTACTGAGAGAACCAAAGTACCGGGTTTGGAAAGAGTCTGTTCTGTATATCCCCTGCCCATGAGTTGCCTCAATTTTTGTCTTTTACTGATCAGCACTCCTTCCAGGGGAGGATTCAGAGGGGGGAGTGACGGTTTTGGAAACTGATTCTGTTTTGAATTTTCCTCTTGGTTGTCTTTTTCCTTATTTAAAACCTCCTGCCCCTCTGTCATGACATTTTCCATAGTTATTTTTTCGTTGTCCAGTGGTGTTGGAAAGTCTTCTTTTATTCAGCTGGACTTTTGTGGGGAGGGATCGTGAGGGAACTGCTGAGAGTCATTGTGTGGTGTCAGTTCTGGATCCCACACTGAACTATGGGAAAGCAGTAAAAAATTATTTTCTACACTCTCCATGGGTAAGCAGTGAAACTTCATTTTCTACACTCTTCCCTCCATTCTCACATCCTTCCTTTTGTTGTTCTTGTAGGAGGGGACCCTGTATTGTGATCTGGTCTGATTTATGGATGTCCACTACCTGTAAAGACTGTTGCATTTTATTTTCCTTATTTGGTTCCTCATCCTGGTCTGCAGTAAGTGGTGGGGTACTGTCCTTTTGCATTTCTCCAATGTGAGTTGACATTGGACAGAGACCCTTCTGCTGAGACAATTCCCCTCTGTCCTCAGAGGCTGGTTCCTTTCTCTGATCCATACACAAATCCTTCTCACTCTGAGGTATTTCAGGACTTGTGTTTTGGACTGTACTCTCCACATCTTGGTCATCCCATTCAATTAGAGATGATTTCTTAGTATTTTGTCTCGACTGCTCCTCTGACTGTATGAGCTGTAGGAACTTCGTTTCCCCCGTGATTTGTGACACCACTTCCAGCAATTTCACCCCTTCGTCCGTTTCTGCATTGTCACAGGGAGCTTGCTGTGTCAGACCTCCCAGTCTCTGCATCGAAGATGGGAGCAGTTTTGTCACCAGTTCTGAGATGGATTTCGTTATCATGTTTTTTGTGACGCTGTTATTTTTTGTCACTTGCCCTGCATCTATGATTTCTGCGTGAGTTTCTACATTATTAGGTAAATTTTCCTTTATCACCTGTTGATCTTTCTTTCCCTCCTTTTGCTGTGATTGTTGTGATTGTCCCATAGTACTATAAATGTCACTACCGGGTTGCTGTTGTTGGGACAGAGACTGAAATCTATCTATTACCACTGGTAGCAGTCAGTGAAGGACCTGCTGCCAGCTAACTCCCTTTGGTGGGCCATTGCCAGTACAGTTCTCAGACTCTCACTTGTTTCCAGGAGGGGGATCAAGTCTCGGTAAGAGGTGTCCCAAAATTCATCAGAAAGTCCAGTGTACTTTACTTTTAGACTTTCCATGAGCCAGTCTGCAATGGTTGCTAGATCCACCCTTTGGCTCACCTCATTCTCACTCTGTTGCACAATTGCAGTGATATCCGGCGGGGGGGGTGCTGCAGGGATGGGATCCAGTTTCATGGGCTGCGGTCCAAAGGCTTCTTTTAATGCATCTATCTCCATGGGACTTGGGCCTGTGGTTTTGACTTCCTATGAGAGACTTGTTTCATTTTGAGATCTGTCCTGTTTTTCCTCCCTGTCTTGCTGTTTGGAAGATGAGGATGAAGCCTTGTCTTTTTGGCCTTGTGCCTGCGATTTTTCTGCATTTACAGGTCTGTACACCATGGAGCCAGACTTACTTGCCGTGGGAAGGTAAGCAGATGCTTGTGGTCCTACTTGCTGATATGATTGTTGGACTTTACTTTTAAAACCATTTTCATCTGCTTTCTTTCCTGGATTCCCATGAGACTCGCTCACCAGATTTTGGGAACCCACAGAGTTAGATGAAGAAGTTTCTGTCCTTGACTCTGATGTGCTGGCTCCCAGCTTTTGAGCTGCTGTTGTGCTTTTTTGTTTGGAATTCTGTTGATTTTTATTTATTTTTTCCATCGGTCCATTACTCTGAGGGACCCACTCCGCTGGTGGGCGAGAAGATCGACGAGGATCACCTCTTCCCTCCCAGGTCGAACCACATGGCTGTCCATTTTGGGCTAGTTCATCAATGTATACCCAGCCTTCATAGCCAGGTAGCACCGGTAGCCATCGATTGGGTCTATGTGAATCCCTTTTCAGCTGACCATCCTTATTGACTATGTGTTGCGGGTGTTGTGTGCAAGCAGTCTCTGTGCTGAGGTGTCCGTAAGCTCTGCACCTAAGACACCAAGGACGAAACTTATGTGCTGTGTGAATTTGATATATCTTCCCTTTCATTTTGAAAGGGATTATATCATCCAAAGAGAAAAGTTGGTCCTTTGGAAGATCTATGGCAATCATTAAGTAGTCATCTCTTTTTGCCACGTAGGTCGGCAGTGGATCAATGAAATCTACGATCTTGTACATCTGACCAAAGTCGTAAACAAATGCCGCTTGAATTTTTATTGGAATGTGTCTGAGTTCCACCCAATAGAAGTCTGTCATTAGTTGCTCTCTGCGTTCTTCCAGACCATTTTTTTTCGGAAGCCATGGGTACACCCTCACTTCAGTCTGTTCCCATTGCATCTTCTTCCATCCATCCATTCTTTGTTTGTCCTGCTCAAACAAACTAAGAACCGTGAAGACCGTTGAAGAAATTGGTTGAATGAGAAAAAATTATTGTACCACTTCTGAGCTATCTTTCATACTTTCCAGTCGCTTACAGATCCATTTTATCTTGTCATTTGTAGATCTGATAGCTCCTTTCTCAAAGAAGACCCAGTTACTTTCATGCTTAATATAGGTGTTCTCTCTCATCACCAATTTGTCTGTTGGATAAGACTTTACCAGTGTTTTCCTTCCTCCTTGGTCAATCACGTTCTGTTCCAATGGGTGGAGGAAGAGTGTGAGAAAGTATGCTCTTGCTGAGGACAAATTCTTCAGCGGAACTTTTAGTTCTTCTACTGGAACTCCCAACTCATCCACCGTTTGTCTTTTTTATTTTGCAATCAATCTCTTACTTTTTTCGCCCAGGATGATTGTGGATCAGTTCTGTCTGCTGACTGAGGCTCTTTCTTTTTTTTTTTCTCTCGTTCCTCCTCTGTCAGCACTCCTTCCTCACTCTCTTCCATTATCATATCCTGCACGGTCCCTTCTTTTCCATTGAAATTCTGCTCCTTGCTTCTTGGTTCTGTGCTAACCCGTTGTTTGTGTGTGTCGACAAACAGTGGTGGAAAAGATTCTTGAGATACCCTGATTGTATTATTCTGTGGGACGGCCAGTCCTGATCTGTCATCGGTGAGAGATGGTCCCCCATTTGTGGCAGGCTGTATCGGAACTGAAACCTGTGTTGGGGAGTTGACGTTCTGTTGTTGAAGTTGTGTAGTTGTTCTCTCATCCGTGAGTGTCTGATCCTCGTTCATTGCCATGACAGTGTCAGCATCTGTCCTCTTGAAAAGAGGGACTTGCCATGCAGATGTTTTCTGAGTTATCCGAGCGTAAGGGCTGGGTCCCAGCTACTTCAACACATTGTGTCTCATCGCTCCTTGATAGAACAGGAGCGATGATGGACCCTTTGACCTCCTAATGTTGAGGTTCATTTTCGGGGCCTTTAAGATCATGAAATCGATTTAGTTAGTCTACTCAGACACACAACTGACTTTGTAGTGGGAACTAAAGTATAATTAGATCCACAAATCCCAGGGAGTACTATTAATGATGTAATAGAGAAGAGAGAGTTGATGATCCCGAGGAAAAAGGAAAAAATAAAAATAAAAAAAGTTGAGGCCGAGATTAATTGCAACTAGTTATTTGTCTTCCAATCCTTTTACAATTTTTATTTTCGTTTAATTTAGATGAAGGTACGTTCTTCCTTCCCTTTATTGGTTGTGCGTCATCTTCCTTCAACATTTCTGAGGGTCTTGGCGCTGGCATGTGGTATTCAGGGATCTCAGGGAGGGAAAGGGAGACAGAGGACAGAAGGACGGGCGAGTATGGGCTAAAGAAAAACTTTACTTACCACTCAGATGTTCTCCAAATGATCTCTCGTTCCTGTGTTCTTCGCAAGGAAGCCTCCTTCTGCTGACACTCCTTCAGTTGTTCCCAGGAATCTCCTTTCGAGTGGTCTTCCTACTCCCTTTTCAGTTCGTCTTCCCTCCTCTCCCACCTCTTTTCCCTCCTCTCCCACCTCCTCTCCCCCTTCCACTCCCCTGACTATCTGTGGTCGGATACCCTTTTCTTCCTAGATTTGACGTCCCCTTCTCCAATCATATCTTACTTGGAAGAGTCATCAACCCACCTCTCCCACTTCCTCTCCCAATTCCTCTACCCTAACTACCTGTGGTCAGATACCCTTCTCGCCCTATATGAGTCGTCCTCTTTTACTGCCTTGTTGTGGCTTCAATCTTCTGGCACTAGTGCCTAATAAATAAATAAATATAGTCAATGAAGTGTCCTCATGCAATACGATGCCTATCCCCTTGCACTAGTGTTTGCGAAAAACAATCATTGACAGTACTAAGACTTTGAAAATCTCTTATGTAAAGCTGACGTGGCACTACTTTTTTTTTTTGAGGAATGCTACTATTTATTCAAAAGTCAGCGTTGGTGCTTCTTTCAATACTGCTGTGACGATGACATTCTGGTTCTCTGTCGATCTCCCGATCTTCTTCACTGATATGTAACATTAGCTAGTTAATAGTTTCTGGTTCTCTGTCGATCCCCGGATCTTCTTGACCGATATACAAAAATAGCCAGTCACTATTAACTACTTCTGTGCGCGTGTAGAAACTCAGTTCTTCTATGCTGAAGTTGACACCATTTGACTTTTACCCATAATTCTTTGCAGCATCTACTTCAACTACACTTGCTTCTATTTCAGCTCCACTTGTTTCTTGTGGATGACCTCCTTATCTCCTGTGAAAATTTCCTTCAAATACAATGTCTATTTCCCCTTCTCCTTCGCTGACGTATCACCCTCACACTTGTTTCTGCTGGATGACCTCCTCATCTCCTGTGAATATTTTCTTTCAAATACGCTATCTATTTCCCAATCTCCTTTGCTGACGAGATACCCTCGCTGGAATCACCTGACTGAGTTGTGTCTGCCTTCTTCGTGGTCGTGCTCAATTCATTCTTCAGTGACGTGTCACACTTGTTTCTGGCTTCTTCGAGGGCTTGCTGATACCGAGGCGCTAGTGCTGCTATCTGTGGTGATATGAACCTTTTCTTCAGATACTGTCACTACCTTATATCTGCGCCGTAATTCTCACACTTTGTCCTACCAAAGGCTCACTTCGCTCGACACCATAAGTAGTGACTTGAGTCAATGCTCACAAGGCCATACTCCGTGACTACTAGTACGGTGGCTATGGAGTCGTAGACGCGAAAACCAAAGGAAAGTTGGTATAGACGGGGCTGTATTCCCCTCTCTCCCGATTCCCTCAGTTCAGACGGAGGTCCACGTCAGCCTGTGACGTGTGNAAAACCAAAGGAAAGTTGGTATAGACGGGGCTGTATTCCCCTCTCTCCCGATTCCCTCAGTTCAGACGGAGGTCCACGTCAGCCTGTGACGTGTGCCATCTAGCACCGATGTCAGACGCGCATGCGTTAGGCGCGCGCTCCAATGCCCTCGCACACCCAGCAGAAATGCAGTCTAGGAATTGCAATGGGTCAGTCTACACGATCTCCAAGTGGGAAAAAATGAACACCCAAAGACAAGACCTGTTTTCTCGGTCTCTTACAAACCGACACTCTTGAAGGAGAATTTCTGGGTCCAGTTCGACAACATCCCATTTGGTTTTCAAGGCTTGCTGGTAGACAAATTAGAGAAGCAATACACAGCCAACAAGATCCTTAAATGGATCCTGCCAGCCCCATAATTTCTGGCCCCGTATTGCGGCTCGCTGACTGCAACATTGGAAGTCAAGACGGACAACCCCCGTTTTTTCCGCAGACATGGAAATTACGGATCGAAAACAGACTTGTGGAAATTAGGGTCTCTACAAAGAGCTCCCCGATCTGCTTCCGGTGCAGGGAGCGGGGTCATATGGGGACCGACCCCAATTGCCCCAAGTATCCGAAACAACCAAAAGAGCGCAGTCTCCTTCCTAGCTTGTTGGTTGAAGTAGAGGAGGCTCCTGGCATATGGTTCATCGTAGACCGCAACTGCGATGGCTGGGTCTTCGATGACAACCTGGAGGAACCCGATTGGGTATGACACTACGTGGACAGGGAACCTCTGGTCAAGAAACTGAATATCTTCCCGCCAGCTGACAGTAGGTGATAGAAGAAAGCGACGGGGAAAGTATCAGGAAACCCAACATGAATTAGAACTGACCCTCTCATCGATCCCAGGGTGATCAGGGAAAAGAAGGACAGGGAAAATCTCCTGTGGGATCTAGACGCAGTAAAGGAACAGGTGATGCAGGAATTCGACAAGGAAGATTAAAGCTTTAGAGGCAAGCTGAAAAGTTTAGAACAAGCGCCACTCCAGCAAAGGAGCAGGGATCGGGCGGGCTGCACCTGCTGGAAACTGGGTCCAGCGTCCATTGATACAACTTGTAGTTCAGCAATTGTTGGTCCTTGTTTCCTGGGGCTGTGGTTATTTGTCTTGCTAGACCGGGATTCCATCGTCCCATGGAGCTGCTAGTAACACCCATCCCTTCTTGGAGCACCCATTATCTGTTAACCCAGCCCTGTTCAGCAGCCCCCCTAATAGTTGTTTCGTTGTCTGGCTTTTTAAATCCCTTTAAACCCTATACCCTGGCCTATCCCATGCATATCATACTTAACTTATGCTCGATCCTTAAAGTCTAAAGATTTGCGGATTTGAGGATCTACAAGGAGATCTGCCCGGAGATGATTAGTGATGCAATGCAATGCAGTGCAATAGAACTCAACTCATTGAGGGAGGATTTAAAACCTATACCCTCCCCAATCCCGTACATAACTGGAGTAAATGATAGAGGATTATGCGCATCCCTGTACAATTGCTTGGCTGGGGGGATTGCCCGTACTGTGAAGACCCCCACTGCATATATCGCCATTACCTTTCCAGCCACCATACGGATCGAGTGCAGCCATCCTTCCAACATTCACCATCCCAACAGTCCCTCGTCGTAGTTGCGGTCTCTTATACACATCTAGATGTGTATAAGAGACAGCCCATATACAAACTGCAATCAGAAAAACAATGTAGAGCACCCTTGCCAGCATTGATTACCCTGGAATCCAGGGGATTGACTGAGCAAGGTATTGGAAAACGGGAAGTTGGAAGAAGGGAGAGAACCTCTTCACCCTGAATCAGGCGCCAGATACCTGCTACAAACCTAGTTCCTCTCTTCCCCCACCAGTAATAAGCACCTTTTTCCAAAAGCAAAGCGGGCTTAAGTGACACCTTATGCAGACTGTTAAGCCAGCATTGAGATGGAAGCTGGGGCATTGAATAGGGGCGCTACATCGTCCTTCTCATGGACAGGAGGGGGAGGGCCGTGGCTGCACACCATGAGGCACACTTCTCTCCCTCCGTAGCGTCATTGTACCAGGTTTGCCCTCCGTTCTTTTCCAGTATCACTCCATTTCTGTCCTTCGTTGCTGTTGCCTGAGAGAAGTATATTGTCTGCGTACCTCATGACCTCTATTTTCTTCCTTTATCTCTCCATTCCTCTCCTTCGTTGTTGTGGCTTGGAGCGGCCCATTGCCTGTCCTCGCTTGTCTTTGCTGGCCTTCCTCACTCCTGTCTTTGCCCAGGTGTTGTGGTTATGGGTGGTGATGCGTCGAAGTGTTGTGTCCCATTTTACGAGTCCCCTCGACAACAATTATGGCTTGAGGGCCGGCACCTCTCTGCCCCATCAAAAGAAAGAAAGAAGGTGAAATTCTGTCCGTTGATCATCAGACATGGGATGACCTAATCTGGCTCGGAGGCCCAGTGTCATGTTCCTTTCTTTTTTTTGTCTTCCGAAAGAGTTAAAAAAAAATGCTCCAGTCTCTTCTCTTTGGATTCCCCAGTAAAATCCCCTCGAGCTCTTCTAAACCACCAGTCTTCTGCAGGCCATTTTCACTGCTGATATTTTCCCCCTAGACGAATCCAACTGGTTGCAGGCAGGCCAAGAACAAAGCGACTCAAGGGCTATTGTTATGTAGCTGATAAGCTCCGGAAGGCAAGCCCTGCAGCTTGCACTTCAGGCGCCAAGGAACACAAAATTTAAGGTCATGTGCACGAGGTCAAAGAGGGTATAGGGTTTAAGGGATTCAAAATGGGTTAGTCATACTACAGGGGGGCTGCTGAAGAGGGATGGGCTAATAGATAAAGGGTGCTCTAAGAGGTGAAGGGTGCCACTAGCAGCTCCCTGGGACGACAGAGACCTGGGTCTGAGTAGAGAAAAGCCCACAGCCCCAGGAAAACAACAAACACCAATCTTGGAGTGATAAGATGTATCAATGGGACGCTGGACCCTGTTTCCAGCAGGTGCCGCTCCTCACCAATAGATGGAGCAGCTCGACAGAGAAACCCGCAATCCTGACAGTTCTCTTACCACCGCTGGGATAGAGGGTTTACACAAGGGCTATTCTTGCAACAACAACAACAAAAAAAAAAACATTGAAAGAACGGCCTCCTTGTGCACATCCGCAAAAATTGCTAGCCCTCTCAGGAACCAGTGGTCGAGAAGCATGAATACGATCAGACAGGCCTAGGGGGCCAATCTCCATCATAGGCAAATTCTGTCATTCTGTCTTTCAGACCATTGATTCTTGTAGCTTATCGTACAGAATGGTTTGTGGGATGTTTTTTTTTTTTTTGAGGGAAGTACGTTCATGTCGCATCAAAGTTTCATAGGGTGCCAGAAAAACGGCAAAGGAACCAGGCACGAGTTTGAAAAGGGCAAAAAGTACCGAGGTCGTGGTGTCAGGCTGGGTGTCATATTTCACAGAGGTCAGCCGTGGTGTCAGATGGAAAAAAAAAAGGCCCAGCTTATACTTTTAGACTGAAATTGCTGTTTCGAGGTCGGAGCGTGATTTCTTTGCCGACACACGTGTTTTTTTTTGGCCTTTACGGACTCAAAACCTGCCACATTGGCCATTGTTTCATTTGTTTCTTTTTTTTAACCACCAGTAAGTGCCCCAGGCAAATTGAACACATGTAATTATATATGGCGTGCCCTGCCAGCTGAAGAAAGAGAAAAGTGGTGTGCTCAGCACTTCGGAGGCTCGTAAAAACAGCCTAGGACGCAGCAATGGCTCCAGATGGTCTAAACCACTAGTACTTCCGAAAGTCGCGGCTGCAGATGTAATGAATGGGCCAGGGGCGCTGGCATAAATTCATTCAAGTGGAAGCATGGCGGCACTGTAGCAATGGCTGGCGTGCATGCGGCCGCGACTTTTGGAAGAACTGGTGGTTCAAAGACAAACATCATGATTCTGCGAATCCCAAGACTGGGGTTGATAAGAGCATCCCTCAGTATTGGGTCCTCCCCTTGTGACGGCTCCACTCTATTGGTTTTGGAGCTGCACCCGCTGGAAACTGGGTGGGCCATCAACCCAGGCCATCTGGATACCAGTGTCCAAGTACCTGAGTCCAGCGGCCCTATCTGGATAGGATGATTCCCCAGTGCCTTCAGGAGCAAGGTCCCATTAGCACATAGGATTCAATCAAGTTCCTGAATCTGGGGTTTTAATCAGAGATGCAGAACAGCAGATCAATCGCTGTTTTCTGCACCTCTCGACAAACACATAGAGATTGAGGTATTCAGTCCAATCCTCGTTGCTAGTGGGGCCTCAGCCCAGGAGCACTACAGAAAAAAGATGCGATCATTTTTGGGGGCTCGCCAGTCCATCCACGCAAGCCCAGACCTTACACAAGTCACACTGTTTACCAAGCTTGGTGCCAGCACTTTGGCACTGGGCCACTGGCTCCCAAAATCTAAACATCATAATGTGAGGCCGCTATCCATGGAGTGATATGAGCATTCCCCAGATTGAGGCCATGCATTTTCGCCCGCAGTGCATTGTCACATCTGCATTGGCTACCAACACTGACGAACTTGAAGGCCCACCTGCCCTCTTTGCTGTTCACTGTAGATCTGCACAAGATCTGATGTTTGCCGCAGATAGATCTGATGTTTGCTATAGGAGCCTCGTCCAACAAGGAGATGTTGATTAAAAAGAATAGTGCTGTGTGACCTGCTTTATAGCACTGAAAAATGATAAAAACAACAAAGAAATGCTGCAAAAACTGGCAAAAAGCTTTGGTACCTATTTTCAAAATATGTCTGACACAGTGTGAGTGAAACCTACTGTGATAAGGGGTTAGACCATTTCTCTTTTCTGAAACGAATGTGGGCAACGTCCCTGGTATGGTGCAATCGCCAGCCAAAAGGAAGAAAAGCGTTGAGGAATGATAATTCTCCATGTACGGCAATGCACTTTCCACAACGAAATCACTGTTCACTCGTCTAATTTTCTCTTCCACCATGGTTGAATAGCCCGATGGGAACTCGATCACGTGTGGCATGAAACAACACAGGAACATCATTGATGCTCAAGAATAGTGCAGTTTTCTAGGATAGAAAATCGCATTTATTTTATTTTTGGCTTTTTTTGCTTTTTGGGGAGCTTTTCTAATAATTCATGACGTTTTCTTCTCCAGCAATTTCACTGTTCACTGAGCTTCAGTCGCTAGTGGGATGAGGCCCCAGATCTGTGTTTCCGTCAAATTATCCTGAGTTTTAAGTCTAAATGCTCTCTCTCTCTCTCGCACACACACTCACACACACACACACACACACACACGCACACACGCACACACACACACGCACACACACACACACACACACACACACACACACACACACACACACACACACACNCACACACACACACACACACACACACACACACACACACACACACACACACACACACACACACACACACGGACCTGCATAACAGGCCTTCTTATAGGCCTCTTGCAAGTACAACAATGACCTCTCGTTCACTTAGTTATGCTCGACAAGGTGTGATCAAGTCTCTGTGTACTAAGGACAATGAGCTTTATCAAGAAAGTGGTGTACAACGTTGCTGATCGTGCAAAGTGCTGTAGCAGCGGGCACCTGGCGCCTGGCACAGGGTGAAGAGGTTCTCTTCCTTTTCCAATATCCTGCTCAGTCAATCCTCTGGATTCCAGAGTAATCAATGCTGGCAGGCGGCTCTTAGATTTTTTTCCAGATATCCTCTGAATCCATTCTGTATGTGGGCCGCTGGACCCGTTTTCCAGCAGGTGATGCTCCCCACCAATAGATGGAGCCTCTCCCCAGCTGCTAGTGGTGTCTGCTCTTACCAGCACCACTAGCCCCGGAGGAGGTATTAAAAAAAAATAAAAAGGCAAATTCCCTTTGAGGCTGTATGCCACACACAGTGGATTTTACACCAATGTACAGGAACCTGCCACACGACAGGATTCTTAAGGATGTCCTAAATGCTGTTCGTGAAGCACATGCTTATACTTTGGTGCGGATCCCACAGGATAGCAGGCCTGTACAAATGTAGATGACCGTAGGAGGTCCTCATGTTCGGGAGTGGGTTGCTTCACATGGCTCCGACAGCCTTTCAGTGTCAGAAATTGAACAGCATTTGTGATTTGTGGTCTATAATACATACCTTAATACAATGGACGATATTGTGCGCCAGTAGGTGGTCGGTATCCCGATGGACACTAACGCCGGGCCAGAACTGCCAACCTCACGCTCTACTGGGACGAAGCACAGTTCGTCGATGAAATTTTCCAGCGAGATCTGCGTGTTGCGCAAGCATATGCATTCACATCCCAATGCATTGATGACATCTATATCGGCCCTCCCCTACTTGGTATAGACACTACTGAGCAAGATGGGTCACATCTTTTCCTTGGGGCTAGAATCCTAGTTGGGCCACACAACTCACTTCGCATTGGAGTGTTTGATAAGCCGGAGGTCTGGACATTCCTTGTTATACGATATCCCAGTGCTTCTTCCAATGCCCCGGTTCATCAGCCCGCAGGTGCTGTGACGGACCCGCCCGGATGGTGGTCCGACAGGATGAAGACGGGGGTTTGAGGAAGGAGGAGATTGAGATGGAGCTGGAAGGGACAGCGCAGCTCCGACACAGACTCGACACGCACGTACTCCAAAATGTGCAGAATGAAGAATGACTGAAACAGACTGCAGCTGGGGTATACACCCAGCGAACTGATTGGACTGGACTGCCCTGGTACCGACAGTGGTACCGGGCATCGGTACCAGGCAGGACGGGACTGGACCGAAACAGCACACGGCTTGTGAGGTCAGGCCACGGCCTGGTCCCACAGGCCGAACAGGCAAACAGCCTGATAGGCCCTGGCTGTAGGCCGGGGCAGATAGAGGCCCATTGCACGATCCTCGGACCTGTAGTGGATCGCAAGAGCCATAAACACACTATCCGCCAAAAGCAGCGGAACTTTGCGATAAAGAAAGCTCAGAAATCTAGGATGCGAAGCAAGCTCCATGAGGAGTCCATGCGATGCAGCCTACGCTACAGAATGTCAAATGAAAAGCAAATGTCTGGTATACACATCCTAACTAACAACAGAAAATGGCATGTAGCAAGAGATAATCCAAACGTCCTGGAGGCAATTGCCTCAGTGCTGAAAGGAAAAGAGAGCAATATGTCACAAATAATGTCATGTCACTGAACTGCTAAGAGTGGGATGGTCTCAGAGGGGGTAAATGGAGTCACACACGAAGGTGGGGAAAGTCATCAGGCTCAGGGTGAGGGAGTGGTAGCGATGCAAGACCAATGACCCTACAGGTAGAACATCAAGGTGGTTAATGCTCGACAAAAGGGTGACACCATGCAGGGTCGACTATGAAAGAGGAGTCTGAATACGGTGGGCATATGCCTAACTGAAGGCATGCAATGGTCGGCACTAGGGTGACGAGGGATGCAGTGGGTGAGGGAAACATTTCACAACTCACCGACTGGGGGAGGGAGTTAGATCTGGGAGCAGGGAAGCCAAGATAACACTACGGTCTCAATGCCTATGCAACATCAAGGGAGAGCCCAACTTAGAGAGACCCAGCTAAGTGAGAACCATCATGCGACACATGCAAGGGAATATACGGGGTAGGGGTGTGGCATGAGGGAGGCACGTCCAAAGTAGCTGAAGCCGATAAGGTAGCTGAAGTCGTCGAAGTGGTCGATGACGTCGATAAAGTAGGAGTCAAGTCGATGTTGAAGCAGAGTCGAAAAACAATGACATCCTGAAGAAGTTGATGATGGAGTACCTAAAGATGTGAGTCAGTAGGAAGATGGTAGGTGATCAGATTGTTCGTCATCGAGATGCCGAACACGTCGACTAGACCGTTGTGGACGCACGGAGGCGTCCGTTTGCTGAAGAACGACCTTAAAGGGAGTGGACTCGTCCTCAACAATCTCCTCGGTCAGAAGACGAGGAAGAGGGGTCAGTCAACTTAGTAGGAGCAGATGTCTCAACACGACGAGCACAATCATATGCACACACCAATATTTGGGCGTGCTCCAGGTGCTTGAGGGGCTCCCAAGTAGCCTCCTCATCAGGATAGCCCTTCCAACGCACAGGGTACTCAATGTGTGGAGGGCTATTGTCGATAACTCGGCGAGATACGATGTCGGAAATGACGTACTCCTTGTGACCATCCACCATGATAGGTGGAGGGCGCTCATAAGGACGTCCGACAAAACGCTCGGACGGTCTGCGATAAGGATAAAGCAAGGAGACGTGGTGAACATCGTGTACGCGAGTTTGTCGAAGGTAATCAGGTAGCTTCACACGGAAGCTGACCGGACTAGCGGCAGTATCAGAACCGGCGGCTTGAAGGATGCGGCATGGAGCGAAGAAGCGACGCCCAAACTTTCAAAGCGTATCCGCTTCAAGCTACAAGTGGCGTGCGTCGACGAGCACATCGTCACCGACTTTGAATGAATGATTCATTTGTGATCGGTTCGCTCGTGCGGCCATGCAAGTCTGGAAGTGGGCTAGACTCTCGTGTGTGCGCTTCACAATCATTGTAATGTGGGCGATCCAGTCGCCAAGCGCAGGACAACGAGTGTCTGGGCCCAACCGCGACAGTCATGGGAAGTCCACGGTCACGCGAGGGTGGTAGCCGAGGTCGCAGTCGAATGGCGACATCCCCGTGGTTGGCGAAACGACGTGGTTGTATGCGATTTCCGTGTGGGCTAAGTGTAAGCCCAACCGCTGGTCATCCGGAATAAACTTTCGGAGGATATTACTGAGAGTTTTATTGGTGACCTCAGTCTGACCATCCGTCTCAGTGTGGTAAGACGATGAGAAGCGGAGCTGAAATCCATACACCTCGTGTAGGCATCGCCAGAATGTGTTGGTAAAGTGCGGGTCACGGTCAGAGATGATGCTTTGAGGTCAGCTGTGATCTCTCACGACTAGGTCGTAGACGATGTCGGCGACCTCACGAGCGCTAATGCAATAGCGGTACGGGACAAAACGTGCACGCTTCGTGAAGCGATTCGACGGTGACCAAGATAACATCATGACCTCGCTCAGTAGGTGGGTGTAGGGGACCAACGAAATTCATCGAGAAGGACTGCCAACAACCCTCACGTATGGGTAGGGGCTGAAGTAACCCATACGGAAGATGGTTTGCATTGTTCACCTCATGGCAGGTAGGACACTCTTGGATGTAGGTTTTGACAAAGTCCCTGAACTTCGGCCAGACGTATAGGTGACAAACACGAGCCAACGTCTTGTGGAAGCTCATATGACCCGACAACTGTCTAGTCATGGAACTCTGCTACGGCCTGGACGCAGAGCTGTTTGGTGGAGCGAACACAGATACGTCGTTCTAGTTGACTAGATTTACCATGTCATTACACGAGACCGTTCTCACCGAGGGAGTATGAAGGAACGGTCTTGCCACTCCGCAATGTCACGTGAATGATGCGATAATCCGGGCAGTGGCGGTACTGTGCGATATGCGTCGATTACCGATCGATCAAAAGCGGTGATGGAGATGGCAACAAGGTGGATAAGTTCCTGATTGTTATCAGGACGACGAGACAAGGCATCAGCGACGTGGTTCGTTTCCCCCTTGATAACCTGAGTGGTGAAAATAAACTGGGATAAATCACACCATCAACGTGTCTGTCGAGGGGAAAACTTAGGCTTCGTGAGAAAAGCCTGAACAACTGAGTTGTCTGTGCACATCATGAAGAGAGCCCTATGCAGATAATGACACCAATGCTGAATAACGTAAACTATTGCGAGAACCTCAAGTTCATCAATAGTGTAGTTTATCTCGGCAGGCAGAAGCCGACAAGAGTTAAAAGCGATTGTGCAATCGCCAACACGAGCTTTGGCAGTCTCATCCTTCGCGATGGTCGATGAATAAGTAATGGGAGGACTATCAGTGGAGGGAAGTTGAGGGAGGATAGGCGTCAGTCGAGAAGCAGTGTCCGCGGGAACGGGGGGGGAAAGGAGGAAAATGGGGATAAGGTGAATCAGGAAGAGAGGGAAACACCTGAGAAAGTACAGCTCCTACTGCAAATTTTGATGCATCGGTGGTGGCGATGAAGGGACGGTCAAAATTAGGGAGATGAAGAACCGGCGCATAAGTCACCACCTTCTTGAGGGCGTGAAAGACGTTCTCGCAAAGGAGTGTCCAGAACCACGGCGGGTTCTTCGGGAAGAGGGTGGAGGTAAGGACGTAGRAATACCTAGCGTATCCCTGTATAAAATTAATGTAGTAACTAGAAAGACCTAGGAAACTGCAAAGATGCTTAACGGATGTGGGGACGGGTCACTCTGCAATAGCAGTGATCTTCGCATCATCCATGTAGAAACCTTGGTCAGACACATCGTGTCCTACGAAGTCCACTTTGCGCTGGGCAAAGCGACACTTACTAAGATTGACATAGAAGTCATGTTTGTGTAAGCGTTGTAGGACATCGTGAAAGTGTCTAAGATTGTCTTCTAAGGTACAACTGTAGACCAACATGTCGTTCAGGTATATGAGAATGTATTCTTCAAGGATGTCCCTGAAGATATCATTCATCGCCGTCTGGAAGATGGTGGGTGCATTGCTGAGGTCGAACGGTATCACCGTGAACTCATAGTCACTGTGGCCGAAGCGCGACTAAAGGGCAGTCTTCGGCTGGTCCTCTGCGGCAACGCGGATCTGGTGGTAACCACTACGAAGATCGATCTTCGTGATGAAGCGATTGTCTGCCAGACGGTCAAACAACTCATCTGCAAGAGGTATGGGATAATTGTTCTTAACCATGTAGCAGTTAAGGCCGCGACAGTCAATGTAGAGGCGAAGAGTTTTGTCCGCTTTGTGAGCAAAGACGACATGTGCACCCTAAGGGGAGTTACTGGGTTTAACAAAACTTAGTCGAAGGAGCTCCTCAAGCTGACGCTTGAGTTTCGTCGCCTTTGGAATCGAGAGTCGGTAGGTTGCCGGGTGGTGGACACGATAGTCAGGCACAAGTTGGATAAAATGCTCAACACCTCACATCTGAGGGATCCCGTTGTATGAGAAATACGGGGGAGAAACGTCGCGGTACCGTGAGTTCCTCAATGTCTGCGTTGGCACGAGACGTATGAGTGGACCCGGCAGTGAACGACGTACGGACCTGGGATGTCGAGGGGGTATCCACAGGTTGAGGGATGAATGTAGCGATAGGAGCCTCGAACATGGAGGAAGGGTCAGCGGGATCGGGCTCCAATGAGATGAGCTCAACCCTGGAATAGAGTGGATCATAGAGAAGAAGATCCATGACGGTCACTAAGTACAACGTGATGTCCTCTTGTCGTATGAAATGAATAAACTGACGAGGAGAAGTGAAGGCGATGTCTAAGTGGGACCAAGAGGAACGAGGGTCCGGGGTAGGAAGGTCGGGAGGGTGGTCGCCCGTAGTTCCAATGAAGGGGACTCGATGGGTCTGATGACACTTAGTTTTGAGAACGAATGTCTCAGTCGCCCACTCGGCCTGTGTTACGGAACCGGCGAGACTAGGGAGTGTCAGAGATAAAGTCGTACCCAGTCTCCAGCACGTCGAAGTATGCGGAAGAATAGTAGCGTCGAGGCGCCTTGGTACTCTCCGGTGGATATAGGGTGAGGGAAAAGTGGGGATCGGGGACAGTCTGATCGAAGAAGCACTGTATCTTGTTATCTCTAAGGGTAACGGAGATAGAAGAGCGAGACCCGACGGTAGTTAGACGAGCTTCCTCAACCACACGAGGATGAACGAAGTCTCTCTGCGAGCCGAAGTTCAATAAAGCGCGGTACACCCTCACAGATGTCCCCAAGCGGAAAGGAATGATGGGGAGGGTGCGATCAGGGTCAGAGAGCAGAGTGAGAAGATGATGCATGACGTACCGCGATATGTAGGTGAAACAGTCTGGCCAAATGCCGGTATCTGGGCAGCAACAGTGACGGTAGTGTTTGAAGCGGCAAAGGTCGACGGGTGTACAACAGATGGTATAGTCTGAGCGGGAGTGACATTCACCACCGCGGAGGGGGAGTGTCTGTCCGGACCCGCAGGGGAGGACGAACCACCACGTCTCTGTGTCTGAAGTCATGGGGAGCCGGACTATGAGCCGGTAGGGGATGGGGTGTGAGAGAGGGGAGGAGAACCGTTGAGGTAGTGAACTTCAAGGGCGAGCGCATTTACTTGCCTCTCCAAGGGTGCAAACGCATCGAGTCTTGCTTGCAAAGATGCAAGGAGGGACGCAAGAATAACACGAAGGTCCGTGGGGTCGATAAAGGTCTGACCCTGGACCATCAGGTGGGTGGGCGCCTCCGAGATGGAGGACGTCGCGATGATCTTCCCAGGTGTAGCCCTGTCCGTGGACGGTGGATGTATAGGGGTAGACATCACGAGAGGTGGAGAAAGAGGTAGGGAAAGAGATCGGTTGTGGCGTGGGGACAGAGGACCACTGGTGAGAGGGAAATGGAGCGGGTCGTGCGCTATGACTCCCCCCCGGCGGCGGCCGCGACCTCGCGGTCATGAAAAAAAAAAAAAAAAAAAACAGAATTCCAAGAATTCTTTAAAAAAACTACATTATGCAGAAAAATAAACTGAACAAATTTTGCCTTGTGGTCATATCCAACAACTTTTGCCTTGTGGTCATATCCAACAACTTTACTGAATTTGAAAAAAAAAAAAACCATCAATTTTATAGTTTTTTCTTTAAAAAAAAAAAAAAAAAAAAGAGTTTTTACCTCAGGAAAATTAGTTTTCGAATTTTTAAAATTCAAAGACAAAGTAAAAAAAAAAAAACAAATTGTGCAATTTAGATCTCAAAAAGATCTACAAGATCAATTTTTTTTTTTATTATTTTTTTTTTTTTTTAAGTCTCAAAAAAATTCTAAAAGTCATGGTCGCACCCAACCGTGGTCGGAGCCGCGGCGGTTATAATCACGACCGCCCGCCGAGCTTCACCCCGTGGCCGTGGCCGCGAGTGATACATAGGGCGCATGTGAGAGGGTGGTGCGAATCCGGTCGAGGGTAGAGGAGCCGTTCGGGTCCATGGTGCCAGACGGGAGGGGGCGGGAGACGAGGGGGTTTAGGAGAACCCTAAACTATAGAAAAAACCTAAGAAAACCCTAACCGGAGTTTGGGTGGTTAGGGTAGGGTAGCGGCGACCCAATCAAGAAAAAAAATAGCAACCATGAAGGGGAGGGGGACGTTCGGCACCCCCTCTCGACACGTTCCCCCCCCCCCCAAAAAAAAAAAAAAAAAAAAAAAAAAAAAAAAAAAAAAAAAAAAAAAAAAAAAAAAATCTAAAAACAATATATGTTATGCATAAGAATGAACTAAACAACATTTGCCTCAACGATACATCCAATTTCTTTAGCAAATTTGGAATAAAAATCAAAGACTAAAAATAAATAATAATAATAATGAAAATAAGAAAAAATTAAACGAGAATGAAATTATTGAGTGGGCGAGCACGTTTTTGACACCGCCATCTTTGGCGATTTTTCATTTTTTTTTGGTTGTGACAAATGCTATGAAAGTTTATATATGTGCATCTTACATAATAGAGAATCTACAAATAAATTTTGAAACAATAATAATTTTTTCATGCCCCGAAATAAAGGAAAAACAAAAAGTGAAAAAAGAGAAAAAATAAATTAGTGAGTGGGCAAGCAAGTTTTGACACCACCATCTTTGAGGATTTTTCATTTTTTTTGGCTGGACAGAATGACTTCAAAATTAAGAGGGAGATACGTTACGTGACAAAGAACTCAAAAAAAAAGTTTAGAAAAAACTAATAATATTTAGGTGTCAGGATATTTTTGTGCGGGGTACAAACCCCTTCAAGTTCGGGCCTCGTACGGGGACCCAAACGCACGAACATTCGGGGGTCAGCTTAGGGGACTTCGTACGTTCGGTCTGGCAACCCTAATAATAATAAAAATAATTAAAGAAATACCGAGGTTTTTTCTCTGGAGGCCCGGGCACCCAACTTGTGCTCGGATAGACGCCCGAGTGCCTGGCCGGGCATGCCCCCCGCGCAGAGTTCCAGGCAGCCTCAAAGCAAAAAAAAAAAAAAAAAAAAAAAAAACAATGGAAGTAAAACAATTCCAGAAAAAAAATATATTCCGTAGAATTGCAATACACACAACTTTTGGCTGAGGGTCACTTTAGAATTCCTCACGGAATCGGAGATAAAAAAGAAAATAACAAAATCACACTAATGGACCCCCCTTTAACCCCTCTTTAGCCCCTTTAAAAACAATTTATACCCCCCTTTCCCCCCCTTGACAGCCAACTCTAAAAAATGAAACGAACCCGGATTTGGAGTCCTCTGGAAGAGCGAAGAAAGAGAATTATTTTTTTTTTTTTTTTTTGCACGCCCGGTACCTCGGGCGTCACGTCCGGGTGTCTGACCAGGCATGGAAAACTTGCAAGGGAAATACTATTATATACAGGGTTACCTGACCGAACGTTCGGGTGGCCCCGGGCTGGCCCCCGAACATTCGGGCGTTCGGGGTCCCGTTCGGGGGCCGAACACGTCCAGGTTCGGCGCCCGCCAAAACAGATTTTGGTGCCTAAAAATACGTTTTTTTTTTCTGAATGTTCTTTTGTGAGTTCTCTATGATGTAACCTACACGCCTATAAATTTTGAAGCCATTCTGCTCATCCAAAATAACATTAAAAATCGTCAAAGATGGGGGTGTCAAAACGTGCTCGCCCACTTACTATTTTGTTTTTTTTCACTTTTAACTTTTTGTTTTCACTTTATTTCGGGGCCTAAAAAAAATTATTATTTTTTAAAAAAATAATTAATGAGTTATTGATTATGTAAACTACAGATCTGTAAATTTTCACGGCATTTGTTAATGCCAAAAAATAATTAAAAATCGGCAAAGATGGCGGTGTCGAAAAGGTGTTGGCACACTCACTCATTTTAATTCTCTTTTTATTTCTTATTTTTATCGTAGTGCTTATTTTCTGTATTTGAATTTTAATTCAAATTTGGTAAAGAATTTGGATGTAGTGCCCAGACAAATGTTGTGTAGTTTATTTTTCTCCATAACATTTGTTTTTTCGGAAGTTTTTGAAAACTGTTTTTTTTTTTTTTTTTTTTTTTTCAGTCCGCGTTCGGCCTGAACTGCTAAACGCCTTCTGAAGGGGTCCCGTACGTTCGGGCATTCGGGTTCGGGCGTTTGGCCCATCCCGAAGGCCGGCAACCTGATTATATATATATATATATATATATTGCCATGCTGTGCCTCTAGTGCCAGCGGCGTGTCTGGAGTGTATTTTTTGGCTGTGACAGACCTTTGTTTGTTTCATGGATGTTTTGCTGGCTTGTGATGGGGTGTGAACCGACAGTCTGTAGAGTTTTCCATCTGGTGTGGGTGAGTGATAGTMTACTTTGATTTTGGTTAAGGTAGATTATCATTTACAGTGTAATCAGTGAGGGGATTCTGCAGACTGTTGAGGGTTCAGCCTCCTGATGAGTCGGTGAAACTCCGACGAAACAGTTTGTCACAGCCCCTCGTTTGTTGTCCTCTTCTCTCTCTCTGCCTACGGTTTACCGGCCAGTTCTATTTGTGACGATATATATATATATATATGTATATATATATATATTATATTACGTTGTCGAGCCGAATAACAACGACTTTGATATAAGAACAATCTTTAGGCAGCCTCGTTAGGAAGCAAAGTCCGTAAGGACATGTTTAGCCGTGGGACAGTTGTCGGCCCTCAGCCTTAACCTCCATCTAGTCGAGTCGGGCAAACTCTTCGTCATTAAAATCAAAGTCGTAATTCAATTCCCTCACATAACTCGAAACGTTTGCGAGCCATAGAGGGAGGTCATGACCAGCCTTCATACTATGGCACGAAAAGGCCAACACATCGGAAAAAGGTGCCCCATCATAGTGTTCCTAATGCGAATAATGTCATAGCTTTCATCAGATAGTGTAATCTTAATGCTCACAATAACTTGAAAAAGGCATTGGATGTTACTCGTGCAATGGAAAAACAAAGTATATCCATTAAATTTGTTTGGAAACCGCGCCACACTGGCCCGAATGTCCGCACGCGGCTAAGGAAAAAATCCTTGCTCATTTTTTAGCAAGCTAAAAAATCTAATCCAGAGGGTCGGCGTGACATCGCGATCCAATAGAAGTTGTTGCGCACGTCATATTAATTCCTCATGTACAGTATTATGCACCAACAAGTACCTTGCTCGAGTAAGATCTCATTGATTGTCGGTCATTTGTCCACATAAAATGGGTCACATTAAGTATCTATGAGTCGTTGAAGGTTTTGAACTTCATCCTTACATATTGCTCTCTCGCACACTCGACTATCCACATATTCCAAACGATTAGTGTGGATCCGTTTGAAGAACTCAATGCGTTCAAACGGTCCTACGCGAGCGTCATAGTGTAAGACAAGTCTGAGGTAAATCCATCGAATTTCAAGATTAAAGTGCGACCTAAGCCGACCTTACCTCATCGTCCTCGAACCCATATACAACATGAAGATCATACCGCCCAAGTCACCGAGTTTGTTTAAAACTAACCTCAAAGACTTATGCCAATGTCGATGTTAGTAAGAGGTAGGTCCGTGATGGATTTCCCGTCGAGCCGCGGTCTGCTCTTAGCTCTCTCCGTTGTGAAAGTACTCCAATCAGGTCGAAGACCATACGTCTGACTCGGTCCAACCGTATTCCGCACCTCCCGGCTTCCGCTACGTGAATCTCTACAACCTGCTTACTTGGAAAAAAAAACAATAACTGCGAGTGCCGCAGGCATTTGGAAAACAATCCAAGTCCCAAATCACCCTATGATAAGTCATGGACACAATATACTTCTCTTCATACGAGTCAACAACCATCTTAACTAATTGTCGTTGACCTTTATTCAAGCTATGACTTTTTTCGGCTATAAAGTCCCACTAAATTTCCCTTTTCCCCGGGCTCATGCTTCTTACGGCATGCCCCTCCACGGACACAGTGCCTACGTGCACTCCATCTGAAAACTAATAAATACATGAGATAGGCTTCTTTTGGCACCGGTTTGCCATACGTTGGTAGCTCCTAAGCCGGCCATACAAAAAAAAGGTACTAGTTGAACCCTCTTCCTGTTTGTGAGTATGAGAAAACAATGTACACCCTTAGTTATGAAAACAACCTATCCTGTAGGAAGTGGTATGGGATATCCCTTCTCCTCGCCCGAGCACACAACTCGGATCTCAGAGGTCGGGCTGGTTCCACCATGAATTCAGCAAGATACCCCCCGTAGTACAGTTCACTCTTGGTCAACGACATGGTCGACTCCTACCGCAAGGATAGGTGGCACCGCTAGCTTAACGTAGACATCCTAAGACAGGGGCCTGCTGAGTTAGATCTGATGGTTCCAAGACTATAAGCCGATACCATCCAATATTGCATCATTACAATGACAAATAGCACATTGTTGCCTACCCAACAATGATTGGTTGATTTACCATACTCGTTTGGAGCAGCAACGTCTGCTCTATCACGGTGTTGAAGGTGTATGTCTAGGTTCCCCCCACAGAAGAGATCGAGGACGATCGAACACATCTTCATACAGTGTCTGTCTTCGGTATTGTTGCGGCAGTGGTGGATAGGATATGGCAGCAAACATTCCTAGATTTACCGTGGCCATGAGACTGGAGGGCGATCTTACAAGGGCACTGCCCAAGTCTCACGGAAGACTAATGCGCTTGGAACCCCTTCCATCTTGGAAGAAGATCCATATTGTTGGTAATATGGTGGAGGAGGTATCTATTGGAAATGGAGGAAGCCAGAGTGGAGGAGGGGGAGGTCACATAACAACTCAAACAACTAGTGCAGACCGAGATTACCACCAGCTGGCAGGCTGTGAGGGAGAAATTGAAGAGTGTGTATTTTAGGAGGGATGCGGACCGGATCGTCCACCGTTTCTGCAAGGAATGGCTAGTAGGGAAGAAGGTGCGTGGATAGCCAAGGTGGCATGGTCGAAAGACGAACAAATGGGACAACGTACGGTAGAGGAAAAAATCCTCACATGGAGATGAAGCGGGACTACAGACCGCAGTTTCGAGAATGGACGCCTATTGATATGGGGTTCTCACTCAGACCGGCGCAGAACTTCGAGGACCCCTTCCCTCCCCACCTGTTGTCAGTGGCGGAAATCCTGCAAGAAGGGGTCTAACCGGGTGGCGGCCAAGGGGACGCACAGTTAGTTGGTTTCATTTTTCGTATCGGTTAAATCGACCGCTGGACAGAACAAGGAGACAACTAAACGGTCAGGGACCAGCACAGGAAAGTCGAAGTTTCACCAATGGTGCAGCGGGATTCGGCATGCAGAGCGTCCAAAGCGCTTCCAAAGGTCGCAACAAACTACTCAAGCATCAACAGAGCCCACTCAGTTTTCTTGTATTATCCGTTAAATTTTTTCTATTACTAGATAGGGGGGAGGGGGGGGGGGGGGGCGGCCTAATGCCATGGAGCACGGTGCCCCCCGAGCCCAAGGTGTTGGCCCCCCTCTCGGCCATCTTTGTCCCTGCTCAGTTAATCCTGTGAGGCACACGGTTATCAATGTTGGCAGAAAGTTATGTTCTCACTGTGCATTTGGATTCCGTGTTAAGGGACATTGGACCCTGTTTCCAGCAGGTGTGGCTCCCCACCAATAGATGGAGCAGCCTGGTAGGCAAATCCTCAATCTCGGTGGTCCTCTTACCACTACCTAGATAAAAGCTTTGCACAAGGGTCTTTCAAATATTTAAAAAAAAATAAAAATAAAAAAATTATTTTCGACAGGCAAAAGGTGAGTGGGTCTTTCAGGATAGAACAGTGAATCCTTAGGGAAAAGGCTAAATTCAATTACTTTTCCTTCTTCTTTATCCCAATTTTTTTTACTTTTTTTCTAGGTTACCAGTCGTCTGATGGCCGAACGTCTCCCCCAACTGTCCGGTAGGGGGGTTGTCCGGGATTCCAGACAACCACTCTTTGGCATTAAAAAAAAAAAATAAAAAAAAAAAAATGACAGTGTTGCGCATGCCATAGAGACCCCCCATAAAAAAATTCAGAATTTTCTGAGCATTTGGTGATAGGGTGCTATTTGGGGTGGGAAGGGTGGGTACGAGTGGTTTTGGTGGGGATAGGAGGGGTATAGGTGGGGATTAGAAACTTTGAAGATTTTTATCTTTTTTTCTACTCGCTCAAACGAGCCAAAATTTTGGTGACATACACCTTATGCACGGTAGAAGCCACTTTTTTTTTTTTTTTTTTTTGAGCTAGGTCGGACATCCCCTGTCCGGTCCGACGTCCGGTCGGACATCCTGGACGGCCAGGGGGGTCCCGGACGTCCGATAAAACACCCTAGCTTTTTTTTTGGCACCCATTGAATTTCCCCATTCCAAAGTACAAATCCGTTTCACATGTAGGCAGAAAAAGGATTCAGAAGAGGACAATCCTTTCTTTGTTACCAAGTAGACACAACCAAAGTCTCATTTTACATGCCTCTTTTTGCCTACATGCACAGTAAAAAAAAAAAAAAAAAAAAGCCTAAGTAAAATTCATCCACATCCCATCCAAGTCATCCCACCTTTTCCACATCCATGACGTTCGCCCACCCTACTCTACCTTTTCTCTAAACATCCAAAGCAAGGTCAAGCAAAGTGTGGGCTCACGCAGGTGTGAAGGGGACTGAGTCAAAAGACTCAAAACTGACCTTGAGTGGAGTTCTGATTCGGCTCACTAAGGAAAATTGAGTAATATCTCAATCCAAAAGGACAATAGTCGTTGCACAGCCTCACAAGTTGTGTGTTCCCTACTGAACAAAGGGTCCACGTCCTTTTCAAGGTGCCTGAATAAGCAAGGTTAATCCATTGAAAAACTCAAGTGAGATAACCCTCTAGAAGGGTATTCTCCCACACAAGTTTCACGTGGTCCCAACGTAGTCCAACTGAGCCACGTCCTTAACGATACCCCCAATCCAACGTCCGCTCCCGGTTGCTATGCGAACTGCTTATGCCCTGACCTCAAATTGATTCCTCCTGGCAGCTGAGCGTGGTCGTGCTCCGGCCCCGAGGCCCAACAAAAAAATAATTACATAAATAAAAATTGTTGGGGATGCACAACAAGAGTGCGCACCCCGTGGGCTAAACCCAAAAAAATGGGTTTTATGCAGCATCGGATGATCACAAACTTAAAACAGTTTGCACTGCCTGTCTCAAAAACCAAAATAGCAGCCTCAAACGCAAAACCACAACTGCCACAAAATCTTGAGGGCCATATCATTGCTGCTGCGCCACCAAACTGTCACCACCGTTGTGTAGCAACACCGCCGCTTGATCACAAAAACCACTTCATTTTGCCGCACAATTTTCATAGCATTACGCTTCAAATTTTGTCGGTGTGCTGAAAATTTTGTGTAGCATGGTCCCCTTTCAACATGCCACCGTTACTGCATTGCCAAACGAACAACACCTCCCCGACGTGTGTTGGTTGTCACACAACCAAACCCCACCGCAGCCTACCGGTTGCAGCACCAATACAGGGTGGCGCAATAAAGTCCTAGTCTCTGGCTATGGCTGCCTTTCTCCCACTCTACTTCTTCGTGCAGACCCCCTTCTCACTCTCCAGCACCTGTGCCTCCAAGCTGCACTTCCTCAATGTAATACAACATCTACCTACCACTCAAATGAGTGGAAATACATGCAACACTGCCACATTTGTGAGGCGGCAGGGTGGAGTGCTGACTTTTATCGCTATTGGAGAGTGGTGGTCAGCACTCCTGCCCACAAGTAAAAACAAATCATAGCTGAATTGAGCCCTTGATCTGAGGCAAGATCAAGGGCCAGTATGGCCGCACCTCATCCACACACAAGCCGAGTAACTGATTGAACACCCTGAATGCGCTTTCTCGTGCAAACGCGCGTGTTCAGTTCCTCTTTGCACTCATCCAATCTTGTTTAATCCTGCCATGTGACAAGGGGCGCGGAAAAATCGAACACGAGCCCCCTGGTGGCATGCGCACGTCGCCAACTACCAGGGGGCGCACGACGTTTTAAAAAATCATGTATAAAACAAAATTGTTTTTGTGTGTGTAGCATGTGTGTGTCACATGAGTTGCGTACGAGTACGACACGTCATACTCGCACTACTCCGACAGGGTATGCCGGCACACTGTAAGCGATGAGCAGGTCGCGGGGGTGATACATCAACGTGGCAGGGTATAACCATATTGAGCTTCCAATGGTGGTGGGGAGGCACAAAGCCGTTTGAGTCGAGGGTAGCCATGAGTGCGAAGGTGGTGAGACGAGGCCGGGAAGGCGGATATACCGTTCCTTCTATTAAAAAGTAAGGCAAAAACAACACAATCAATTCAACAAAAAAACACCATCCATAGTGATGGCGTTTTCAAAAGAAGTTAAGAATAGCCCATTCACAGGTATTGGTATACTCGGCAGAATCCATTTCCATGTGGTAAGATTAAAGAGGGGAATACGGCACTCATAACAAAGGGAATAGGAAGGAGAGAAATAAGCCGGGAGGGGGGGTATGTGTGTTGCATGAGCTGCGTACGAGTGCGACACGCCAAACTCGCACTACTCCGACTGTGATGTCGACATATTGCGAGTGGTGGGCAGGTCGTGGGGGTGATACAACAGTGTGGCAGGGTATAACCATTTCGAGTGTCCAATGGTGGTGGGGGAGCATAAAGTTGTCTGAGTCTACAGTAGCTATGAACGTGCTGGGAAGACGGAGATACCCTTTTTTTTTCGAAAAAAATCAGGTGAAAACAAGATACTCAATTCAGCAAAAAACATTATCCATAGCGATTTCGTTCTCAACAAATTGGGAATAGTCCGTTAGCAGAATCCATTTTCTTGTGATAAGATTAAATAGGGGAATACAATACTCATAAAAAGGTGGGCAATACGAAGGAGAGAAATAAGTCGGGATGGGCCCCCTTTTTTTGGGTAGAGAGGGGGCGAGAAGATTCACACGACCATGCAAAAATTAAGAGGACAAAGTACGCATGCATCGAGGGGGATGGCACGGAGAAATCGTAAAAATCCACACTCCCATTCATAGAAGACCGATCGTTATTACAAAAAAGAAACGGTACGTATCTTTACTCGAAAAAAGTGATACACTCCAAAACAACCTCATCGTGCTCATAGTTCCAGTGAAGGGTAAAGAGAACGGGGGGAATGAAGACGGGGAGAATGAAATGAAGGAGGGGAAAGGGAGAAGAGGGGGAATAAGAAGAATCCTGCTTCAGCTCTATCCTCCATATCCGATGTGCTCCTGTACTCCGCACGGATCATCTCGCCAAATTTGCAGGAAGGGCGTGGCAAGTCCCTAAAGCACTTTTATGCCCCATGCCCCGTGGGGCGTCGTCAGAGGGAGGGACAACTTCCATGGTATTTGGAAGGCGGAGAGGTAGGGGGAGGTGTGTGAGGGGGGGTTCGACGGGACAGGGATGTTAGATGGCTCCTTGGGTGGGGAGGGAAAATCGGAGGATGGGAGGAGGGGGGTTGAGGGGGTGAGAAAATATGCGGAGGGGAGTAGGGAAGGGAATAGATGAAGAACAGAAAGGAAAGGAAGGAAAGAAAAGCTTAAAAAGTTAAAAAAACACACGACGAGTTCTCTGCTGCCGTCCCTCGCTCCACAGTGCCGCACTGCCCGCTGCTCGCAATTACTTCTCATGCTTAACTGCGCATCCGGCGATTTGCGCCGAGCTAAAAAAATAGGCAACAACAACTCGTGAGGAAGAGTGTGGCAAAACAGATGGTACTCCCTATCAATATAGCGAAGCGCCTAGAAGGTAGGCTGAGAAAGACCGGCTCAGAAAGACACGCGACAAAGAGCGTGATGGCTATAGCGAGATTCGGCAGCAGGGCCAGTAGAAGGAGAAGGGTTGCGGCTGTGTTCAGGGAAGGAGTGGAGGGGCAAGGGCAGGTCGGGAAGGGGTAGACGGGGCAGGAGGCGTCGGTCTGCATGACGCCTGGCCGGTGCACGTCTAGGCACAAGGTCGCGTGAGAGTGTCCTCTGGCGATAGCGTTACCACTTCCTCCGTGTCCCGTTGCTCCTCTCCCAGGTCCCATTCCGCAAGGAAGTCCATGTTGTTCGCTCCTCCCGAGCCCCTTCAGCAGCGCAGAAACCGGAACACACCGTGCCCAACCCGCTTGTCAGAAGCAATGTTTGCCTGTTGATCCGATGAATAGGGCCTCCCTCGCCCTATACTAATATAGTCATAGCGCATCCCCAGGAATAGCATCCTTTCGTTAGAAGCCACCATTCCCGTTCCCTCGTTTGATGTAGTAATCCTACGGCGTCAAAAAAGAGAAAAAAAAAGAGAAAAAGAGAAAAAAAGAGAAAAAGGAAAACAAAAAGTAAAAATAGGAAGGGCAAATAGGCTGACTTCGTCCAAGGGCTCAATCTATCCCCAAGTGCCCCTAAGTTGCGTGTCCTGGCTATAGTCTGGGAGCGAGTTATTCCTATAGTACGTTCCCTACTGATTAAATCGTGCGGGGGGACCTCCCTCCCATTCAGGCTGCTAGCGAGCAGAAATTCAAGCATCACCCCCGTTTGCTTATTATTATTCACAACTCCCTCATAGCGAAAAAAGAAGGAGAAAAAAAAAAGGAAAAAAAAGAAAAAAAAGGAAAAAAAGGGGGAAAGAACAAAAATTTAGAAGAAAAGAAAGGAAAAGAAAGGAAAAGAAAGGAAAAGAAAAGAAAAGAAAAGAAAAGAAAAGAAAAACGAGGGGGGGGAAAAGGAGAAAAAGAAAGAGAAAAAAAAGGAAAGAAAAAAGGGAAAAAAAAAAGAAAAGAAAGGAAAAAAAAAAGAGAAAAAGGAAAAAGAAGAAAAAAAGAAAAAAAAAGGAAAAAAGGAAAAAATGAACTAATCAAGAGTTCCTCCAGTCCTCGTAGGATTAGTTGTCCTTCTTCTGATTGGTTGCTCCTTCTCCTAGCATATCCCCATGTGGTTCCC
>BFEA01000317.1:1202720-1222017 GCA_003427395.1 Chara braunii | reverse complement strand
ACACACACACACACACACACACACACACGGCCCCTAACCAACACCTGCGTGCCCGAAACACCTCCCACGATAGGTTTGGGGGTCTGCGTGAACGCATGAAACGTGTTTAGTCGCATTCATTTGAACGCGCATTCACGGCGGTCAAAACATGAACGTGAAACGTGCGTTTATCAAACGAGAGGCAACACAACACATAAGGGGGGATAGTTACTTTCAACTGCCTCCTTATTTTCTTTTTGTACTTTATCTCAGTTATCTCGGGATTTCACGAGATAGTTGGGAGTCTGTCATTTTCAAAACAGTTTTTTTTTATTTTCTATGACTCTTCTTTGAGGAGTTACCACTCTTCAAATATTTTAGGTTCCCAACATTCTTTCTAGTGCAGGTACATTGCAGAAATGGTTGTCCTTAGCCAGTTTTGCCATATAGCACTTTAGTTCCCAAGTCTCGTCTAAATGGTCACACTCCGACTAGACTGGCTTGCACCTAAGGCACAGTCGCGGCCACCATATTCGTTGATGTTGCTCATCCCTCTCCTCTTTTCCTTTCCTTTTTGTTTTTCTTCTTGTTCCCCCTTTCTACCCCTTATTTTCCCTCCACGAGAGCAGCCCATCGTTCAAAACGAACGAGCGCCCTCCCCTAAGTCATCCTATGGAATCAAACCAGAGACAAGCTCATCAGATTTTTCTTGCCCCTTCCTCCCATGTGTGCCCGTACGTAGGTGCCTACGACTCCAGGTTCAGGGGCGCAAAAATTATGCTGCCCATTTTTGAAAACCAACAGGCACAGGTAGGCGCTGCAACGACGTAGGGGAAAACACCAAAAAAAAAAAAAAAAAAAACAACTTACCTTCGTGATGTGGTTGCCCGAAGTAACTGCCGCCGCTTCAGTTTTGGAGTGGACTAAAAGCCTCGTCACTTCTCCCTGTGCCACATGGCGCCTTGTCTTGTTTCAGGTTTTTTTTTTTTTTTTTTTTTGGCTTATGCTTACGGTCCCGTCACTCACGTGGCTCACAGCCACAGGCTGCTGAATAACAGACTTCAGTACCGTACGTGTTCGATACAAAAATTAAACAAAATTTTAAGGTTTTTTTTTTCTCGATTTATGCGTGTTCGCCTTGCTCAAGGGCCATGCTAAAATCCGCTTGGCGTATCTCAGCGGCACGATCTCAATGATCATCGCCCAAAATCGGCCACACCTCT
This sequence comes from Chara braunii, assembly GCA_003427395.1. NCBI lineage: Eukaryota > Viridiplantae > Streptophyta > Charophyceae > Charales > Characeae > Chara > Chara braunii. The sequence continues at coordinate 1,220,815 of BFEA01000317.1, read as the reverse complement.
ATGCTCCCTCTTCGCTCGTGGCTGCTCCAAATTAGAGCTAGTCCAGTAGGCGGCTTGTTGGATTATATTCCAACATCCGTCTGGTAAGAGTCAAATGCGATGACCTTCTGGCCTAGCTCTTATTTCATGCTCAAATAGTAGCTGGTTTTCTATATGAAGAGCCCAGCCCCCAGCAGGCCCAACATTCAACTTTTCGGGTTTCCCCTGCCCTTTCTCCTCCGTAGCCACACGTTCACGGTCGCCGGCCCCCCTCGCGGACCATAACACCAACCCCTCAAGTCCTTGGTGTACCCTCAAATCCCGCGGACCGGTTACCTTAGGAAGATAAATAATCAAGTACCCCAACTTTTCCCCACCGCGGTCCCATACCCGGCACGGTTGTTTCTTTTAGCCCACTGAGGTTCTATATCGATAGCATAGGTTTAGCCTTAGTATTCTCTGGCTCGCATGCTTTTTGAGGCCTAGTTAAAACGAAATACAACTCGCAACACCGTTTATCCTAGATGTCGGCACATATTTGAAACTAAGTTGAAAGAGAGTTTTAGCCTTTAAGGGTTTCTTCTATGACGCCGCTACAGGGGATGAGTTCTCCAAAATCTCCACCTCAAAAAGGAATGGGTGACCTCCATGCCAGAGATACCCATAGAAGACCTCTCTAATAACCCGAGTTAGTGGCAATAGTCAACACAAGATCCAATGAATGGTCAAGAATAGCGACAAAATAACAAAAACAAAAGGAATAAAAGAGGTAATAGGAATAGGAGAGGAAACAAGAACAATAAACAACTTAGTACCCTTACAGTCAAAACGACTTACGAAATGTTGAGGCCTAAAACATATTTGCGAGAAAAACGCCGACTGCATTGGATGAAACATCAGAAAATCGAACGGGTCCACATTTAACAGACTAAATGGTTCAAAGGATTGAGATATAAACCAACAAAGATAGCATCACTGCAGTGGCAGATTGAACACGCCCACCAATAATTATGGTAGATTGAACAAAGATAGTCATGCATTAACAAGTCAGGTAAGGCATATTATCAGCCACTGCATATTCCTTACCCTTCCCAGTCTAATGGAACCTATCTGTGTCTTTGAAATTCTCATTCCCTTTTCCCCACCTCTTACTTAAAACCTCATCGGACCTAAGATCGCATCCATAGTTTATATCCTAACGTTGTAGTGTAATGCAATATGTTTACTCTTATCACAATCTTCAATCTTCTCACCCTAGATTCCACACGCTCTCTGTCAGGTCTATCTCTAGGTCTTGGATTGGCTTGAGGGGTTGTGTACTGTAAACTCGTCTGTTTCCACCACTCACAACTTGTGTACGGATTCTTCTTTTATTGAAAATTGAGTATTTGAATCCTTTAACAGTTAAATTACTGGTTGTAGTTTTTTTTTTTTTTTTTTTTTTAATAACCAGTCTTGCCGCTAGGGAGGGTGATAAGAGTGCTCCTCCCTAGCGGTCATCCTGAATGCTGCTGTCTATTGGTGGGGAGCCGCACGGCCCGCACCTGCTGGAAACCAGGTCCAGCGTCTCATTTTTCATCACCCGCCTTAGCAACCATCAAAACACTTTTGTCAGAATAGTCTTAAGTGTCATCCTGCCACCATTAATTGGCCTGATTAGTAGTAATTACAGGGGGATTGACTCCTCGTACCTCTATCTAATAAAGTCGTTCCAATTTTTTTCTGACTTTAATCTTTTTTTTTCTTTTTTTTTAAATAAACACCCATTGTAACAGATAGAAGTGATGATGTAGACATGCACTCCTATCTACCCTAAGGGTGGGGAGCATCACCTGCTGGAAAACGGGTCCAACGTCCTCATCAAATAAACTTTAAACCTTTATGCATAAAGCATGAATGGGGACAGTGACACCTCTTCAGCCCTTACTGAACCGCAATATCAATCTAAAACAACAAGCTACCTTGCCCTTAAGAAAAAGTATAAACGACTGAAAATCACTCCTCCTCTCTACCAAACCATTGCAAATCCACCATAGTGAGTTATGAAGGAGGGAAGAGATTTGCAAAACAATTTGAAGATCTGAGGGAAGACCTTGACTGCAACGCGAACCAGTCCCAAAAGAAAAGATGAAAGTCTTCCTTAAAAGATTTTTTTATCCCTTCTTTTCCTGGTCACTCCACCTTACCCATGCCCTTCCCTTGAGTTCCCCCTAGTCAAACTTTTGGATTGTTTCTTTAATATCCTTCTTCTGATATAATTTCATAAGTTTAGTCTTAGTTTTTTTCCACTGTGCTCTAATCTCGGTCTGAATAAATTGCACAATTATCTATGAGATCCCCCCCCCTTACAAGGCAATATTATCGCTTACCATAACACAACATTTGTACCAAAAAACCCATAATACTGCCTTTCTACCTATAGTAAACAGATTGCTCAGAAACTCATAAAGTTTGAAGTTAATAGGTTCTTAATATCCTAGCAGGATAACATTCCATTCCCACGGCCAATCTATCCCGGTCAGGCTCCTCCAAGTGTTGTCCCACCTTAACCATAATAGTACCGCACTCGGATACTGCATAAAAAATGTGTTCAATAGTTTCACACATTTTTCTATTAACGAAAGTTGAATGACAAGATTTACACCATGGGGAAGCTAAACCGCTTTGTTCTAAATTTTAATGATCAATGAGCCAGTCATTTGTAGGCAAACATCGATGAACAATCTGTCATTGAAGGGAGGCAAATTTAGTTGGTTTTTGCTTTGAGCTATTAATAAATTTAATATTCTTGATAGTATTACTATCAATATTCAAGTGTCTAGACCACCGTTCCTGCACAATTGCAGTTACATCCACCCTTGGTTTGAGAAGACGATGTGTTGCCTTAACCGTGATGAATTGTAGAGTGTTTATTTTTTTTTTTCTTACTAGTCTTTCAGATCCAATCATTCGGGTTCAAGGTTTGATCTAGAATAGAACAGTAAGGATGATACACTCTCAATCTTTTCGTTGAAGAGAAGTAAATCATTCGAATACTGTAAGGTTCTAGAAACGAGAGAAACTTTATCTTATCATTATGGGATAAATAAAAGAAAAATTCCTTTGTCATCTTCAAAATACTCACTATAACTTCTTCCGAGTGGATGTGAGCAATCTGGCCAACCTCCCATTATTCTGAACGAGTTCCCACTACCAGTCTCCCTCTTTGAAAAATATACCTTTTGTTAGTGTTCTAACTCAAGATAAGGGGACGAAAAATATGATTTGCTCCAAGTTATAAGCAAGTTGGTGGGTATGATTGAGTGTATCTCTTAATTGCTCCTCTGTTAACCAGTCTCTGTTTTTCATGTCTCATATATCTTTGATCCTTAACACTCCTCTATTAACCCACACGGACCATGGAGGATTGAAACTTTTAAATATGACATCATTCTGATCCGTGATCCATCTATTACCAAAGAGGGGCTGCCTTAGAACCTCCTCATATTGGGAGGGAAATGTTCTATTGGGTAGAGGTAAATTACGTCATGTTTTTAATAACAATACTCATAAGTTATCTGAAAATATCTTTTTTTATATTTGCTTCCCTCAACCCCTATTCTCTTGACTGTGCCTTTGTCCTTAGAATGCTCCAAAATAAATCCTCAATCTATATGAGAGAGTGAATATCCATCATAGCTTGTGGCGTTAATCTACGAACTCTAGAGTCATCAGTTGTCAGGGCTTATAATTCAAAAAAATCACTTCCTTTAACCATTGGAGTGTTCGTGATTGGCATTGCAGAGATAGATCAAGAAGTCTCAACGTTCCTCTGAGTTTGGGCTGGATAAGGAAAAGCCATGTCACTCCAGGGATGACATTTTCTAACTCATGGTTGCCTCTCCATAAAAATGTCGCCACCTGTTTTTTTAGTCTCTTTGCGCTTGACTTAGTGATTGCCCAGAAAGTGGATTTGTATCATATGGATGCTAAGACCATATTCTTAATAATTAATGTTCTTCCAAACAAAAAAGTTTGTTGGTTTTTCCATTGATTCATTTTGCCAATCGCTGGGCAATAAATTTAATCATCGTTCGATATCGGTTTTCCAAGTGTCGCTAGAGAGACCCCCAACAACCTTACGTGAACTTACAAAAGTTTCTCATGAAAATGATTTCACTCCCGGGTATTCTGGGGGGCGTATTCCGTTTGAATGGATCCACCACCCCTGCATCTTATTTCCCCAATTGATCCTTACATCCAAAACAGTCGAGAAATGATCAATCATTGCGTCAATTTCTTCCATATTGGAATTCGAGGCCTTCATTAGTATGGTAAGATCATCCAAGAAGATAGAAGCAAATAGGGTTGCATCATCAGGAATCCCTGAGATCTTAAGCCGTTTAAGATTTTGATTGGCGCTAAGATTTATTCACAATGCTTCCATGATTATTACGAACAAAAAGGGTATTGAAGGATCTCCTTACCTTACCGATCGTTGAAGACGAAGAGATGGTGAAATTTTTTTTTTTACCCTAATCCCTGTAGAAACATTTGTATGTAAAATCCTTACCGATTTTTGTAAATTTAGTCCAAATTTCATTTGATTGAGACAAGTATCCATAAATTCTGAGTCAACATGACCATAGGCTTTCTCAAAGTCGCTGAACACTATTGCCGCGTTTTGTTTAGACTGGCGAAAAAGTTCGACCATTTTATTGATTAGGAGAATATTATCCAGGATATGTCTTCCCTTGATGAATCCAGTCTGCGAGAGATGTATAACATCCTTCATTACAGGAATGAGACAATTAGTTAAGGCATTGGATAACATTTTGTATACCACTGTTATAAGAGTTATCAGCCTATCATTCCTAATATTTGTTGCATCCCCTTTCTTAAACAGAATTGTGAGGATACCTTCCCCCATTACACTTGATTCTTCAACTGATTCAACATATTACATTAGGTCTGAAGAGAAGGTCAACCACATGGTTTTCCAAAATTTCTTCGGGAGACGATCTGTCCCAGGAGTTTTTTCCTCATCCATCTGTATCAAGGCTGTCCAAATTTCCTCCTTTGTTAAGCCATACTCTTGATGTTCCCGTTGCTCTTCGGTGAGAGTTTGGGACAAAGGGATAAAAAATTGTTTTAGGCTTGTTCAACCCCCTGTTGTAGGACCATTAGAGGAAGTAAAAAGTCTTTTGTAAAAGTCATAAGTTATTTTTAGACTACCCGCAAAAGAGTAAGATAGTGAAGGGTCCGTATGTACTGATGGATCAACCAAGGCGTCTATGCATGTACATCTAGACCTATTGCGTGCTAATGCAAAAAATGATGCATCCATTTGTCCTTCAATCAAAAACTTAGAAAGTTTACTTCTAATTATATATTATTGCCAACGATGTTGAACAAAGGTCAAAAGTTGGTTTCTGAGGGTCTGAATATCCATTGTTTGAAAATCTTCATCAGTATTTTCTTGGGATTCGTAATTAAGGAGTTGTTTTTTAATACTCATTTCTTGTTGGTGCCTAATTTTAGCCTGAAGTTTAGAATATTCATTACATTTTGTTGCTAGGAATGTTATACCATTATTAAACCATGCTATGAACGAACTTTGTTCGATTTTAGTTGAGTGTCAGTACTTTCAGACATCCTCTATGTACTACCTAAATTTCATACAGGCTAAAAGGGATGTGTTAAGTTTATAAATGTTTTTCTCTCGATCAATTTTTAAAAAAAAATCAACAGCGCCGCACACATCTTGTGATCCGCCCCTGGCCACGGACTTTGTGGAAAAATCGCTGCCTAGACTAATGCATGATCCAAATCTTTCGACATCAAAATGAAATCTATTCAGAATCGAGATCGTTGTGGGGTGTCGTTAATCCTTATACAGGTAAACATTCTTTCTTGTGGGAAGGTACGACGATATGTTGTGACGCCCAACCTCACGCCCAGCTCGACTTCCTGATCGGAGTGGGATGTGGGCCTGGAAGTGCGAAAAGGGGTGTGCCAAGGGTTTTTGGGAAAGTGGGGGAGTCTTAAGGGTATGAATGCAATTAGGCGAATGAGAGGTGCGCGCGCAAGGGTCTCATGGTCCAAAGGGGCCAGGACACGGTGGTCGACGGGTTACGGGGAAATCCCTCCGCGGTGGAGGTGGTCCCGAAAAGTTAAGCCGTCGGGGGCCGCCACGTGGCGCAGGTCGCCGCGCGCCTGGGTTGGGCCTGCGAAATTCTGGAGTTCTCTGTTCATCGCTACGTTGGCAATTCACGCAAAACGTGTCGGGCCAATAGGGGGCTATGGCCGGCCACGGGACAACACTGAGTTGATGGTACGGGAGAAGAAGGCGGAAAGGAGGGAAACTGGTGGTGATGACAACARATCCCGGGTGGGTGAAGTAGTAGGTGTGGTCGGGAGAAGGGAAATCAGAGCACCGAGGGTCGCTAGAGGTGGCGCAGTGAAATTCCCGCGGACATAGYYGATTCTCYRTGTGACARGGATATCGCGTCCTTATGAGTTCGTTTATCATAGGGRTGAAATAGTCYRGGTCGTAGGATGAGTCTGAGTTCCAAGATCGYRTCATGGTATCATCGTGGATGGGTCAGCTCGGTAGGGATGTCGTCACCAYKCACAAGTAYGCGCAGGGCAGGCARCCCTAGTGGCRCCRTGCTTGYACGGGATGATGGTTTCGYCRCGAATCTTTTTGGGTGAGCGGATCGACGCACGGGAATGYRTGTAAGGRCRCGACTCGGATCGCGTTCACACGTGTTCTCGCGCGGCGTTCGTGGGGTCAATCCTCATGTCGTTTAATTGCCTCGGATTGTGCAAGATGCGACCATATCACAACCTCCCCCCCCCAGCACGAGATAAGCAAAAACGAGGACAAAATCGCCATCGGTGCCAGATCCTTATCTCATCTACAGTTGCATCAGGTGTGAGCAAAGATTCGACACAAACAAAAGATAAGGACCGGGATTCTCAGCAGTGATATAGGTGCGCAAGCATATCATCCATACATCCATACCCTCAACAATCATACATGTCACGCAACCGAGATGGACAAAGGCAAAGACAAGTGTGAGCAAAAAAAAAAAAAAAAACAAGTCTCGATTCCCGAAAGCCGAAAACGAAAGTGAGAACGGGCAAACCGCCCGGAGTCATAATCAAAATGTCTGTACACAGATGAAGAGGGGGAAGAGACAAAGAAACAGCAAATCCACGTCCATCGACCTCAACTCTCTCTCCTTCTCTTTCTCTCTTCGATGCGGACAGTCCGTCGTCATGCACCAACCCACGAAGTTGTCACCCCACTTAGTCCTCCCGCACCCGTCGGATTCGGCCGTGCCCATAGTCCGTCGTGGCCCACGTCAATCCTGCGCATTCGGCACCAGCCTGTCGGGTCGCCCAACTCCTACTCTACTCACCTCTTACTTCGCTCGTGTGCCGACCCTTCATGATCACGCAACCCCGAGCTTTCAACAACAGGTCAAGAGAGCTGACTAAACTCGCAGCCGAAATTTATAGCGTGCATGCATGCGCGAAGAACACGGAATTACCAGGACTTAGAGTGGAATAGGGAGGGAGCGCCTGCGTTCTGCATAATCGACCGCGGCGTGGGGGACGTAACCCTTCTCCACGCACCGATCTGAGCATGCAAGCCGCGGCTCACAGCAAAAGAAAGAGAGGGAGAGCGAGAGAGACGAAGTGTAAAAAGAGAGATACAGTTACAATGGCGCCCGCCCAAAATTGCAGTTACACACACGATTAAGGGCGCCCACTAATCAGAGTACCGTTGCAGCCGCATGAGAAAGCGCGTAGACAAAAGGCGCAGCGTGGCAGAAAAAGTCCTAATTACTAAATTCCTAAATTCCTATCTAGTGCGAAAAAGCAAAAAGCATACATTCCAGAAAGAAAGTCCAAAATTCCGAGAGCCATCGAGGCTCGACAAAGTTCGAAAAAGATTCAAAAGGAAATTAAAAAAGAACGAAACAATTTCCCGCGCGATGTCCGCGCCCAAAAAGATCGAACCCGAAACGAAAGAAACGCCGTCAGCATTTATTAATCGCGCGCGTGGTGGCGCGCCAGACATCCATTCGACCAATCTCCCAACCGACCGTACTCGGACACACCCAGCCCCGAAGAAGCGACGAAAAAGACGAAGAAGCAAGGGTATTGATGCAATTTTCCAACGATCCCGATTTTCCGAAAGCGGCCCAATCTTCCCAGCTTAGGACCCCTTGTTGCAACCGGGCAAAAACTCGTGCGCTACAGAAAGTGGTTCGTCACATATGCGACGCCCAGGGGGTTCCAATATTAGCAAGCTCCTGCTTGCTTGTTGACACGTGTCGATTTTTCTAATCGATCGACACTCGGAGCACTTCTCTTTATGCCACTTACCGTTTGATTGTGTGTGGACGTCATCCAACGTGGCAACTTGGCTCTTCTACTATCTCCTCAGATTGGGCTCTTGACAATTCAAGGACGGTATCTTCCTCGTGCCGTCGCCGCGACATGCGTCCATTACCTGCTGCATCAGTAATTAACCGGGAGGGGGAAAGGAAGTTGGTACACGGCGGCATGGCGGGGCGGAGGGCTTAGGGGTAGCGAGGGCAGGAACCTTTCCATCCCGGCTGCAGTCTCCGGGAGTTCTTGGTAACGGACAATGCGATGGAGACGGGGGAATCGATTGGCAGTGCGAGGGAGGGACGAGAGATAGTCGGGGTAGAGGGTGGTAAAGGTTCGGAAGAGTGCCGCACGGAAACGATCCTGATCTTCGCATGCGGGGATGGTCCCCGTTATCACGCAATAAACCTCAATCATATTGTGGCCTCGCCACGCGGCACTGAAAAGAAAGACATGGAGGCAAGAGGTCGGGACGACGCACCGGAGGGAGGGATGGGGATGCACTACGACAGCGAGGCGAGAGGCGTAGAAGTGGCGGAAGGTACTGCGGGGGAACGGATTGGAGGGGAACGTGACGGGGGTGGTGAGCTGGCGAAGGATGAGGTAGTCAAGGGGACGGCGAGAGAGCGATCGGGGACGATGGCCGATCGCCCGTATCGGTACGTCGGCGAACTGGGGGACGGGTTGGGGAGGATGGGGATCGGCTTCGTCGCCGTGCTGATGGGGCCGGAGTCGTGGCCTCGAGGTTGCCATCTTCAGGTCGGGGCGGCTCCGGATCTCGGTTCGGGTCGTCGTAGATCTGCAGACTCGCCGCGCCTGCGAGTTTTAACTCCGTCTTCCTGACCGCGATCTCCTCTCTTTTACGAGCTGCCTCGGGGTCCTCTGCTTCTGTACCTGTGCGCAGCGCTTCTCCCGGCACGACTTTCCACTCTGATCCGACAGATTCTTCTTCGTGCCCTTCGTCTTCCTCCTCGTCCTCTTCTTTTTCTTCGCTTTGTTCCCTCTCACTGTGCTCGCTATAACTTCCTTCTTCGGGGGTTTCGTTTTCTCCGGATACTTCTTCGCTACCTCCGCTTTCTTCCAGCCCGCCTTCGTTTTCGTTGCTCTCGGTACTCTCCTCCTCCTCCTCTTCTTCCCGAATGGCAGCAAACTGTTCCGCCGTAGGCTGCCTGAAGAAGGCAGGGTCGCGAATCGCCCGGGGATCCAAATGTTGTCGCTGCGACGGCGGGATGCGTTCCGCGGCTCCTTCTACGCAAGCCGACCACTGAAGATGAGGTGTCAAGGTGCGAGAAAGAACATGGGGAACTGGATGCTCGTCGTCTTGCGAGATGACCTCAAGAGGGAGATTGTCCGCCAGCTGCGCTACCGGGATCGTGAACTCTTGCGTGGTTAGTTCTTGATGACCGGGCCGTACTGTCCCGAATAACAACAGAAAAATTCCCACGAGAAACGAAAGTTGAAAAAACATTCCATAAAAAAAAATCATTCTTATTTATAAATTATCATTCCAATGTTCGTCCAATTCTAAAATTTTCGGTTTTATTTGATAAGTTCTCGTCGAAATATGAGTTTTACCTTCCAACTACATCTATTTGTTCAAGATGGAATGGATGTCTGGATGAGTTTATGAAATGTTTTAATTAATTTTTCCTTCTACTCCAACAAATATCTTCTAATTTAGATTGGATTATCCTATTTATGACTGAAAATCCTTACATAGAATGGCAGTCCAATTAAAATATTTCATAAACTCATCCAGACTTTCATTCCATTTCTAGCATGCAGTCCAAATAAGAAGGGATACCCTATTCTTGGAATGAAAGTTTGCAAGTAAGATGAAAATTTTAAAATTGGAATGACATTTTTCAATATGGAATGAAAATTTGAAATTTAGATTGTAATTTTACTATAGAATGATTATTTCATTCTGGGAAATTTTTCCGTTGAAGAACGCGAGGAGTTCTCCCTCCACGTTGGTGCGCCAGGCCTGGATAAACAGTAACTCCAGTCGCTCTATGAAGGGCGGGTGCGCTTCGTCCCTGGTCTATGTCAGCCGTACCTCAACCAAGCACAGGCTGCACAGCAAAAGCTCGACGAAGTCTTCGCGCCACAGGTTCCAATTTGGGAGACGAATGTTGGGGGCAGCACGGGTCGTTAGGCAGTAGGAAAGGCGAGGATGGATATCGGACTGGCAGAAGGTGGGGAAGGTGGAGGGGAGATAAAAAATGGAGATCAGAGAAAGACTCATTGGGGGCGAGGGAAAGGAACAACAACAGGGAGGATCGCCGGTGGATCACATTGGTACATCCGAAGGCCGTCGTGTTCGATTGCTCGTGTCGTCGCGACCGTGTCCCCGGGGCGAGCCAGAAGCTGGGTCCACTCAGCGACCAGGTCGTTTGCCCACACGCGCAGCGATGTCCTCACCACCGAATGTCGTAAAGGGAGGAGTGTGGAAAGATCGCCACGAAAGTTGATGACGACTGCTATGCGGCTGACACCAAGTACCGCTCGCTGATGAACCGCTACTGCCTCGGCCAGTACCACTGCGTTGGGCCGACCTTCTATTCTGAACATCGCCGCGACGTATACACCTTCCGTGCAGAAGAAGTGCGCAAGTCACCGAAGGTCTGGACTGAGGTAGGAATGATAGACCTGCCGGATCATCAGTCGATCACGGGGCGCAAGCGCTGCTTCGCTGAGGGCTCTCTCCTCCAGAAAACTCATGGCGATGGCGATGGTGACGGGGAGGCAGAGAGGGAGCAAGAGGAAGAGGGAGATNAGCGCTGCTTCGCTGAGGGCTCTCTCCTCCAGAAAACTCATGGCGATGGCGATGGTGACGGGGAGGCAGAGAGGGAGCAAGAGGAAGAGGGAGATGCCGGAGAGGCAGAGTCGTCGTCCTCAGCTTCCTCAGAGAGAGAAAAAGAGGGAGAAGGAGTCGGAGCAGAGGGGAGGGGGCGGAGATAGGACATGTGGCGTGTGATCGGGCGAGCCGATCGACTGCCAGAGATTTCTGGGGCGAGACGCACGGTGTTCACGCCGTTGGGGCCGAGCTCGATCACGCGATATCGCCCGAAGAATCGTGGCGCTAGCTTACCCTGGCGAGCACATTTCCTTACCTGCACCACGTCCCCTAATTTGTACTGGGTCCGCGGACCCGCATTCCCATTTCGAGCTTCGTAGCTTCGGACCTGTCGGCCTTGGGCTAGTTCGGTCATTTTCTGTCGTTTTCAGGCTAGCTTGGGCAGTGAACGTTCCATTAGCTCTAGGTGCCGTTTGGCCTTGTCCCTAGCCGTGGCCCTGGTGGGCCGTCGGTTCAAGGTAGACTCGTCGGGGAGGCTTGGTATTGAAACGCAAGCGAAGCTATTGGTCCTTAATTGGAAGGGGCTTAGCCCTGTTGATTCGTGGGGTGCTCCGCGATGGACCGCCAGGATGTGATCGACGATATCGGGCTAGGGCCTCGGATCCCGGGCCGCGATGTTTCGTCGTAATGCGGTCTTTATCACCCGGTTGGCGTTTTCGACCAGCCCGTTGGATTGCGACATGTCGGGTGCGGTGTTCCGTATGGCGACGCCATGTATGACCAGGTTCTTTAACACTTCTCCCCTGAATTCCGCTCTGTTATCGGCCAGGATCTCTTCCGTATCTTGATGCATTCCGAGGAAACGGTTGACATATCGCGCGATTTCCGTGGCTTGCCGCGTGCGACACGGATACGCTTCGATCCATTTCGAGAAATGGTCGACAAATACCAATAAGACCGAATACTCGCAACTATTAGGGTTAGGGGGCACCACTATGTCGGTAATGTCCATGCTCACTCTTTGAAATGGCCGTTCAACAACCGTGGGAACTATCGATCTGGGCGGCTGGATCGGCGCCTTATCAGCGGCGCAGACCTGACAGTTGGCGACAATGTATTTCACATCGTCGCGGATATTGGACCAATACCACTCGTTTTTGTCGATAGCGGAGTCCGTGATCCGTACGGCAAAATGGGCCGCAATTTCCTCGTGAGCTGTCTTAACCCAGTCATACCGCATGAACGGATGCGGCACTACCATCCAAATCCCACTGCCGTTCGTTTTCCGTTTTTCCAATCTACCTTCTATCCATCGATAATCCCGAGCCCTTTCGTTGGCCCTCCTCCGATCTTCTTTGGCGAAATCCTAGAGGGGGTTACCTACTAGGGTGGCAATTAAGGCAATATCCGTCCATACTTCGACCCTTCTAAACTTCCGGGTCTTTTCCAATCATTCCGACGTGGCATCCAAAAAGCGGGCCTCAGTCGGAATCTTGTCTGTCCTGCACAAGGGGCACAACCATGGTTTACTATCGTTTTTGTATTGGATGCACGAGCCATGGGCTCGTGCAACACACTGTCGGCAATCTATCCAATCCGCATACCCTTCTCCATTAGGCCGCATGGAGACCGCGTATAAGCGGGAGATAGCCTCGCAAAAATAGCAAAATTTGTCAGGCAGGGAGAGGAGAGACGAAGAGGAAGGGGGAGAAAGAGGGGTAGTGGGGTTACCTCCATCACCCATCGCCACCGCTTCACTTCTTGCCACGTGGAAGAACCGCCACTTGTCCGTATTTCGGCTCGTCGGTCAGGTCCGGCTCTTTCCACAGTGTAATTTCCTCGCCCTTTGGTACCTTGGAAGGTCGATGCAGACGTGTCAGTCCGTCCGCGTTGCCGTGTCGCTCTGTCTTTCGATGGACGATATCGAAGTCATATTCTTGTAATCGCACCGCCCAACGGCCAATCATGCCTGTGTAGTTGGTGAGCTTCTTTAATGCCAGCAGAGGCTCGTGATCTGTCCGAGGCGAAACTTCTGTCCGTAGAGATACGGATGGAAGTGTTGGATTCCCCAGACTACTGCATAACATTCGCCTTGAGGGGCCGAGTCATTCCTTCATCCGTCCGGTACGGTGCGCGACGCGTACTCGATGACTTGTTTGCGACCATCGTTCCCCTTCTGTGCTAAAATAGCGAAGATAGCTTCGGGTTGCCAGTCCGTGATGAGAATGAACTGCTTCAAGGGGTCCGGTCGAATCAAAATAGAGGCCATTGCCAGAGCGTTCTTGAGGGTTGCAAAAGCCTGCTGGCACTCCGCGTCCCAGCTGAGAGGCTGGTCCTTTCGTAACAGATTCGTTAGTGGTCGTGCAATCGCGGCAAAGCCCTTGATGAAACGTCGGTAATACGACGCCAATCCCAAGAAGGCTCGAACCTGCGTCAGTGACGTGGGAACCGGAGCTTCCTTGACCGCCGCAACTTTTCTCGAGTCTGGCCGCAATCCTCCACGTGTCACAACATATCCTAAGAACGAAATTTCCGAGAGGAAAAATTCGCTCTTCTCAAGCGCAATCTTGAACCCAGCGTCTCTTAATGCACTCAATGTCCATTCGATGTGTTGCGCATGTCCGTGATAGGTCTCCGAATAGACCAAGATGTCGTCCATGTACATGATCACGCAGAAGTTAATCATTCCTTGCGTCAGCCGTGTCTTGTTGACGAAGTTCTGGAACGTCATGTTCATCGCTCGCTGAAACGTGGCAGGCGCATTGCAAATCCCCATCGGACACCGAACCCACTGCCACGTGTCCTCAAACAACACAAAGGTCGTTTTCGACCGATCTTCTTCCCTTACTAGAATATGATGGAAACCATGCCGAATGTCAAACTTGCTGAAATAATTAGCACACCCAATCGCATCCAACAAATCATCAATCCGAGGGAGGGGATACACATCTTTGATCATGAGTTCATTCAGTTTGCGATAATCAATGCAAATGCGAATTGCTCCGTTTTTCTTCAGTACTAATACTACGGGAAAAGACCAAGGTCCGATAGCGGGTTCAATCCAACCGCTGGCTTCGAATTCCCAAATTCGTTCGAGAGCCTTTTTGCGTTCAGTCAAGGAATATCGATATGGTTTGCAATGAATCGGGGAGTGATTTCCTGTCTGAATTTCATGTTGGATTACTAACGACAACCCAATGTCAGTGTCTGACACATTAATCGCTCCTTGATATTCCGTTAGAATATCCGCAATTACCCGGTGGATTTCATCTGGTACATACTGTGGAACGTGCAGTTCGAAAGGTTGGTCCCAGATCCGAACGTCGATTTGTTTCGTATTTGCCTGTTTTGTCAAGTTGGGTGGAGGCGCCGAGATGAATGAATGGTCCGATCGCCAGGAGAACACCGTGGCCATCATCTGAGCATCTTCTTCCCGGATGGTCACGTGTCCTTCCGGGGTAATCCCGTCACAAACATCCTGCCACGAAACTTCTTTAGTTGCAATCTTTATCCCTAGTCCATCTGTTTCTGCTTCGAAACGCCCAGGGGGTTCCAGAGAGCTTGCCTCCGCCCCCAAGCGTAACAATCTCACTTCTTTAGCTGATGTTTGTAAGGACTTGGGTAGATCCGTAATATTACAGTAATGCTTCTTGTCGCTATACCTGGCGAGGAGAGGGGTGATCCCTTCGTACAAAGTCTGAGGGGGTTCCAAAGAGTCTACCATCCTCGAAATCTGCATGAGGGGCTCTCCCAAGATCATCGGCTTGGTTCTTTGAATTTTTCGGCTGGTAAGTTGCATTGTTCTCACTATCGTTTTGGACGGAGGGTAACAAACACGCTGTCGTGCTAATTTCAAGATCTCTGGATCATCTTCGTCACTGCTTTCCGTCTCATCAGTTGATGACTTCTCCTCGGCGGGTTCATCCCAGGAGATCATGCGGAGAGTCCTTGCCATCATCGGCGAAACCCGTGGAACCGCATTAAGGGTAGTGCGAAGGGTCAATCGCATGGGCACAACATAGGGTTTTCCTCCTGTGTTTCGGAGGACGATCGATCGTCGTTCGAAATCCAGGTTTGCTCGTAACGCCACGAGAGCGGGAAGTCAAAAAAGAACGTCGTACGTATTGACATCTAGTACTACGACATCCCCAAGCGCGTGCACTTTACCCAAGCGGAAGGCGACATTGGTAATTCGTCCTACAATTTTAATCCTTTCTTCGTCAGCCAAAACGAGCTGATCTTTCTTAGAAAGCATGATCAGGTCATTTTTCCTGCCAGCCCTTTCGACCACTCTTAGTGAGATAGCCAACACAGCTGCTCCTGAATCTATTATCTCGTTGTAAGGAATTCCCCAAATTTCAATATCACATTTCGCGGACTTCCACGGAATCGATTTAATATGTAAGAAGTGATCGTCTTTCTGAATTAATCCCACCCGTATTGGGTCCGGAGTGCTCGTTAAGTTTTCTTCCGGCGCGGGGCCTTTTGCTTTGGCACTTGGTGTTCGGGCGAGGGCAAATCGTTTTCGGTTTGCTTTGCAATGCTGTAACATTCGCTCGTTGGCTTGCTCGGAGATCGAGAGTAGATGACCGATTGGTAGTGGAATCCGATGGTCCAAAGCTCGGATGATGTTTAATACATCGATCTCTCATGTGACGAAAGTGGGTCCTCCCGACTCCATTTCTCCTAAGGACGGTCGCCACTCCACCACCTCTCTCAGTTCTGGCGCTGGTCTGATTGTTCCGATCATTCCTAGCCGAGGATATCCCAGTGACACATACTGATCTAGCGGAATTAGCTCGGCGGCCTCTTCCGCGGTGGCCAGGGCACTTCCCCCACCCTCTACTTCTTCCATCAAGGCTCCGACTCGTCCAGGTCCATTGGCGATGGGGGCCACAGCCATAGGTGCGACTCCCATCCGTTGTTGTGGGGGTCGGTGGGGGCAATCACGGGCTAGGTGTCCGGGCTGATGACAGGCGTAGCAAACATTCAGATTGTTCGCAGCTCCTCCGAGAGCCGGGGCAGAAGCTAATCCTTGTTGCATCGGAGGGGCACGCACCGCAATAGGTCGCATGCTCCTCATCATGGCTTCTAGTCGAGCACTGTGCTCTCGCTGTTCTTTCTTGCTTTCTTGGATTAAACTAATCACCGTTTTGTTTAGTTCGAAAATGGCCGCTGATTCATTTGATCTTGCGGGAGCCTCAACCAGTGGCGGGGGCAATGCCCTAACGGGCGGGAGTATCATAGGAGCAAAGATGCTCGGAGTCTCGCTTAGGATTACTCGCTTGGGGCCTATCTGTTCCATATAAGTGACAGGTCTTGATACAAATCCCATGTTTTCAAATTTGTTCTGCAAAGCATCCAGTTCTGCTCTTGCTCATACGAGCTCGGTCAAATCTCCGTCTCTAGGGTAGTCTTCTCCTTCCAGGAAGTTCGCGGCGAACTTCCGTTCCATTTCTTCCGCAGCAGCCATAATTTGCTGTAGCGTATGAGTGATGGGGGAAAACTGCTTTCGCAACTTAGTCCTTATTGTTCGACTGCGGAGTCCGTCAATGAACAGATCTCTCCCTACTTGCTCACCTCGCTCAGTTTTTACTAACATCCTGTAGAACCGATTTCGATGTTCCGCAACGGATTCGAGCGGTTTTTGCGCTCGGTCCTTGATCATGTACAATGCCTGCTCAGGGTGAACATAATCAAATCGATTCATGAAATCCCGTTCGAAGGTCGGGAGATCCACCCATACATAGGTATTGTACCAATGATGAGCGTCTCCTCCCATTCGAGCCGGAATGTTGATCTATGCTTCGTGATCATCGTACTGTTGTGCTCTAAGCATGGCCAGCCATGCTCCTGCGAGATGGTGCGCCAGATCAAATAGATAGAGATCTGGTGGCGACATGGGCGCTCGTGCACGTGGGGCAGGTTGGTTAGCATTTTGTTGCGGAGCCGGAATTTGCACGTTGGCCGCCATATTGGCTGTTCGTCGGTTAGCCGCTCTGCTTCTGGTGACGATAGGGTCGCGCCTATACGCGTTCCGAGGGCGAGGTTGCCCACGGTTAGCCAAGTCGCCTAATTAACGTGCTATCAATCCTAAGACCATAGCCACGTGTCGAGCTCCGATACCAACCTCACGCCCAGTGCGACTTCCTGATCGGAGTGGGATGTGGGCTTGGAAGTGCAAAAAGGGGTGTGCCAAGGATTTTTGGGAAAGTGGGGGAGTCTTAAGGGTATGAATGCAATTAGGCGAATGAGAGGTGCACGCACAAGGGTCTCATGGTCCAAAGGGGCCAGGACACGGTGGTCGACGGGTTACGGGGAAATCCCTCCGCGGTGGAGGTGGTCCCGAAAAGTTAGGCCGTCGGGGGCCGCCACGTGGCGCAGGTCGCCGCGCGCCTGGGTTGGGCCTGCGAAATTCTGGAGTTCTCTGTTCGTCGCTACATTGGCAATTCACGCAAAACGTGTCGGGCCAATAGGGGGCTATGGCCGGCCACGGGACAACACTGAGTTGATGGTACGGGAGAAGAAGGCGGAAAGGAGGGAAACTGGTGGTGATGACAACAAATCCCGGGTGGGTGAAGTAGTAGGTGTGGTCGGGAGAAGGGAAATCAGAGCACCGAGGGTCGCTAGAGGTGGCGCAGTGAAATTCCCGCGGACATAGCCGATTCTCCGTGTGACAGGGATATCGCGTCCTTATGAGTTCGTTTATCATAGGGATGAAATAGTCCGGGTCGTAGGATGAGTCTGAGTTCCAAGATCGCGTCATGGTATCATCGTGGATGGGTCAGCTCGGTAGGGATGTCGTCACCACTCACAAGTATGCGCAGGGCAGGCAACCCTAGTGGCGCCGTGCTTGCACGGGATGATGGTTTCGCCGCGAATCTTTTTGGGTGAGCGGATCGACGCACGGGAATGCGTGTAAGGGCGCGAC
>BFEA01000317.1:1139536-1191898 GCA_003427395.1 Chara braunii | reverse complement strand
TCTCTCTCTCTCTCTCTCTCTCTCTCTCTCTCTCTCTCTCTCTCTCTCTCTCTCTCTCTCTCTCTCTCTCTCTCTCTCTCTCTCTCCCCATTGGTGTAGAGAAATGGCTCCTGCCTCGTAACCCGATCATCGATGGTCGTAGTGAATAATGCTTGGCGGAGGGATTGGTTGAACTTCATCGCTGGAGTTGTTCAATGACGAGACCAGTGCAGCGCGAGCTGCTCTCATATTGCAGACTGACACGTCATCCCCACCACTAATTAGCTCATGACTCAGGTTTCATCGCCTAAAAAAGCGTGGCTCGTCTGATGTGTAAGTGGGTGATATTTTAGCAGCTCGCGCTATATTGTTGTCGAAGCCCCTGAAGCACGCACCCATCAATGGATGATACACGTAAACTCCTCATTGGGCCTCTTGACATTCTTCGTCGTCGACGTAGGTCACCGCAATTAATTCTTGTACTTGCATTTATGATCGGGCCACGTGACATAATGCATTTTTTGCACCATCGTCGCATCATGGCATTGTTCTTCGTAGAACGATGTCATCATTATCATGGCATTGTTCGTTATTGAACAATGTTACGAGTGTTTCCATCATCAGACCATCACTAAGTTCTAGCAACCTTCGTTATCAGACAAGAACCTCGTTCGCCATCGACAATATTGTTCGATAATGAACAATGCCGCCACCGCGGCGTTGTCATTGTGTAATGACGAAGACGAACAATGTCACAAGGCAGTGATGGCCAGATCATGAAAATGCGCATAACACATGAATGTTCGTTCGATACGCATGACAACGGGCGTCGGGCTGTTGTGTGTGTCAGGAAGTGCGCCACATGTCTCTCTTCTGTAACTTGTTAACAACAATGGTCTTTCGGAGGAAGAAGCGAGTTCCTCCTTATAACCATGTCTCCATGAGCTTATTGTTGTAGTTCGCAGGGATCCGAACTTCACCATTCAGGCTCGACAACTAACCTACCTCCCCCCCCGGCTTGCTGCTATCACTGGAGTTGTGAAGACGAAGTTCGAATTTCGGCGAACTACAACAAAATAGCATTCAAAGATACATGTACGTGGTCCACCCGATTCACTGCACGTGCAGATCCCATGACCTAATTATCATAGTCCGCTGGCATCGAAACTTCACCATTTGTGGTCGGCAGTTAACATTTGTGGCCCCCATGTAAGATTATAGCGGTTGGGGCGGTCATCATGAAGTTCGGATCCCGGTGGACTTGTGGGATTGGCAACTACGTGGGAACGTACGCAACGAAAAAATGACTCTAAATTTTGTCGCGGCAAACTGGTTTCCTCGACGTCCACATGTTGGCGTTTTTGTGGGATATCACGTCCACGTCATCCCTCTATTGCGCAAGGCGAACGCAAAAGTGATTTTCTTGAACATGTTATTCGGCAACAGAGGGATTCGTCCGCTTTTTCGTTTTGCGCCCTTTGGTTTACACCACACCTTCGTGCGTGAAATAATATTTGTACCATGGCATACGCCTCCAAGCGACCCCAATGGCATACGCCTCCAAGCGACCCCAAACCCCCCCATGCTGGTTTGCCCTCTTCTCGGAACCGGTGCGTGTGCGCGATCGCCCTTCTCTAGCCGGCAACGATTTCGTCAGTCGATATTCAGCAAAACCTGCGTTGGTGTCGTCTAACCACTTACCGCCTTGAAGTTCTTTGATTGTCTTCCGTTGAGGAAAATAAATGTTGCTTGTGCCTCCCTCCAACCCCCCCTATACCCCCGTATTCGGTTCTCTTTACCTTAGCAGTTGGTGGCATGAATGATCATCTTTCGCACAAACCAATCAGTGCAATCACTACACCCGCAAAATAACCCTACTTTGACAAGTTCGGATCCCGACGGACGTAGAACATCGTACTTCGCTAGATCCTTCGCTTCACACGTCGGCATTACTGCGCCATCTACTTCTGGTGGACATTGCTAAATTTGCTATGCATGTTGGCTTCATCGTGTATAAGACTATGACTAGTAGGAAATAAAAACAATCGTTGTAGAGAATCGTGGTATGTTATTACGACGACGATGCACAAATTTCGATACGAATAGAACTTGGATGTTTTTCCACTTCAAGATCCTCATTGCAGAGATCTCAAAAGGGTAACTGTTGCCCGTACCCGACCGTACCCAACTGTAACCGCCAGGTTCCGGGCGGGTATGGGTACCCCTTCCGAAGGAGGGACTTGGGTATGGGCAAGCACAAACAAAAGGCGGTGGTTGTTAGGGCGGGCACAGTTGCCCTTTTTGGATATCATGGGTGGGTAGGGGCAGATAGGGGTAGGGGTAAAAAAAAAAAAACAGGTATGGGCGGCGAGAAAAAAAAATAGATGGGTATGGGTAGGTACGGGTGTCCAAAAAAAAGAAGGGTTGGGTACGGGCGGGTAAAGATTCCCATTTGGTAACCGTGGTATACCTGATGTGAGTCTTATACCTTTGCCTGCTTTGTATTTTTCTTCAAGCGTGACGCTTTTCTCATATTCCAAATTTCTCGCTTTCCCATGAAGCAAGCATTTTTTTCTCGCAAGGGTGAATTTTATATCTCTTCATTTTGTTTTTATTTTTTTCAAATTTTCAGACTATTTTCATATGTGTGTAACACTGTGTATGCAATATTTGTGTGTGTGTGTGTGTGTGCGGGAGTATATGTGTGTGCAACAAACTGAGGGTTGTTGCATTTGCAGATGCTATACAGGTTGTGTAGGCTGCTGTAGCACCAGATGGATCCATAGCAGCATCAGAGTGACCAGATGTAACAATTGTTGTTGTTGCGGCAGTAGCTGCAGCAGCTGCCACATCTCGAAAAACGATAAAAGAAAATTATAATATTAATAATATTATAATCAGGGTTGCCGGCGTTCGGAACGGGCCGAACGCCCGAACCCGAATGCCCGAACGTTCGGCACCCCCTCTCGACGCGTTCGGCCGTTCGGCCGAACCCGGATTAAAAAAAAAAAAAAATAATAATAATAATAATAATTAAAAAAAAATCCGAAAACAATACATGTTATGCAGAAGAATAAACTAAACAACATTTGCCTTAACGTTATATCCAAATTCGTTACCAAATTTGAAATAAAAATCAAATTCTAAAAATAAATAATAATAATGAAAATTAGAAAAAATCAAACAAGAATTAAATTATTGAATGGGCGAGCACGTTTTTGACACCACCATCTTTGGCGATTTTTCATTTTTTTTTGGCTCTGAAGTATGCTATGCAAATTTATATATGCTTATCTTACGTAATAGAGAATTTACAAATAAAGTTTAAAAAAACAATAAATTGGTTTATGCCCCAAAATAAAGGAAAAACAAAAAGTCAAAAGAGAAAAAAAACAAATTTGTGAGTGGGCAAGCAAGTTTTGACACTACCACCTTTGAGGATTTTTCATTTTTTTGTGGCAAAACAGAATGAATTCAAAATTAATCGGAAGATACCTTACATCACACAGAACTCACAAAAAAGAATTCAGAAAAAAACAAATAATATTTGGGTGCCAAAATAAATTTTTGCGGGTATCGAACCCCTTCAAGTTTGGGCCCCGTACGGGTACCCGAACGCCCGAACGTTCAGGGGTCAGCTTAGGGGCCTCCGTACGTTCGGCCTGGCAACCCTGATTATAATAATAAGAATTACCACATCAATCATGTGACGTCCAGGGGGTTGGGGACAGTTGGGGGTGGTTAAGGACAATAAAGGGTGGTTAGAAGCTTAAAAAAAAAAAAAAAAAATGTTAGGGGCGGTTAGGAACAGTTAGGGACAGTTAGCGGTGGTTCAAGACAGCTAGGGGCAGTTAGGGGCAGTTAGGGGCGGTTAGGGGCAGTTAGGGACGGTTAGGGACGGTTAGGGGAGGATGGGTTACGAGCATGGGTGGTTACGGGTGGGTGCATACAATTATGGGTAGGTACGGGTGGGTACAGGTAAAGAAAACTTGGGGCATACAATTATGGGTAGGTACAGGTGGGTACAGTCAAAAAAAACTTGGGTAGGGTAGGGTATGGGTGGTTAACAAACAGTTCGGGTTCAGGTGGCCATGGGTGGCTTTGAAAAAAATTGTTCATGGGTAGATATGGCCAGTTACATGCTGAAGAGGTTCAGGTAGGGTAAGTGTGGGTATACTTTTTTTTGTTTTTTAGCAGTTGGAGATGGGTAAAGGTTCGGCAGGCCAGGTATACAGTGGGTATGGGTGGTTGGTTTTCAAAGAGGGTGTGGTTAGGTCAGGTACAGGTATTCCTGAAAATCCCAGTTGCGAACTCTACCTCATTGGGAATTCTGTTCGTCGATCTTTGGGGAAAACTGTGCGAATGGCCTAATCTCCATAATCGCCTTCTTTTGCTTCTTCGGGTTCGGTAGAGAAATGTCGCTTGTGACTTCCCGCCCCGCAACCCCCCTCCCCCTCAAAAAAAAAAACGGAAGTCGTTGATATTTTCATGGGCAGTTGGGAACATGAATAATTGTCTTCCGCAATCCAGAAATAGACGGTCACTCAATCCTTCTGACACACACATCACTACCGTCAAGGAAAACCTGTCTATGCCAAGTTCGAACCCCGGTGAACTTAAAGCATCATGCTCCGCCAGATCCTTCGCTCCACCCGCCTGCGACTTCGTGTCATCCACTATTGTCGAACATAGGCAATGCCGCAATTGTACTATGTGCACGAACTTCTTCGACTATGTTTGGTTGTGAAATAATGAAACATGCCTCGTGGACCCCTTTGCACCCCCCCTGACCCCAATTGCATTTCATATTTATGACAACTCATGCAGTCGGAACACGAACAATCATTTTGGTTCTGCCAAAGTGCTCTTCTTCAGTGATTGTCCCACCTCGCTCCAGTGGCCAGAATCACTCTTTTTGCAAGTTCGGGTCCGGGCAAACTTCGAGCATCATGACTCCGTCAGATCCTTCATTCTACCCACTTGCGACTTTATGTCATCCACTATTGGCGAACAATGGCAATTGTACTATGCGCACAGGCTTCTTCGACTATGTTCGGTTGCGGAAAACGAAACATGCCTTGTGGACCCCTTTGCACCCCACTAGCCCCCGGTGCATTTTGTAATTACGACGAACCCATGCAGTCAAAACATGAACGGTCATGTTGGTTCTTGAATAGTGCTCCTCTTGAGTCCAGCCCCACTGCAATGGCGAACCATTGTTCTTGCAAGTTTGGGCCCCGTCGAACTTTGATGTTTTTCGACTGCAAGATTCTCGCTGGTAATTTTGTCCGTTGATCTTCAAAAGGGTCTGCGCAGACGGCGTCATTATCGCAGCCTCATTCTTTTGATACTTTGAATTCCGAAAACAAATATTATTTATGCCTCCCCACTACCCCCCCCTAACCCCCCCCCGAGCCGTATTTGCTAGATAACTAGTAGCACGAACAATTGTGGTCCGCAATCGACACGTAAACAGTTGACATGTCCTTCCAACAGACACATCACTGCAGTAGCAAGAAACTGGTCTCTAACAAGTTCGGATCCCAACAAACTTTGAGCATCGAGATCCTTCGTTTAATAGACCTTCAATTCTGCGCCATCAAACCTTGGCGAACATTGGTATTTGTACTATGGCTCCCAGCTTCTTCGACTATCATGATGTTCGGTAGAGATAAGAAACATGCCTCTTCAACCCCTCGACACTCCCACAAACCCCCGAAGCGGTTCGTCGGTACGGCAAGTTCATGCGCTCGCAATGTTAACTTCTGCAATCAAAATGCAAACGGTCATTTGGTTTGGGCATGGCGTTCTTCGGTCCCTCATCATGATTGCTGAGGAAATCTCTGTTCTCGCAAGTTCGGATCCCTTCGAAATTGGATTTTTTCCACTGCACGATCCTCAATGGCGATTTTGTTTGTCGATCTGCGGAGGAAGTTTCGTGGATTTCGTCATCTCACTATGCTCTTTGTGATTCAGAAACGAAATATTGCTTGTGTCTCCCTGTGACCCCTCCCGAAACTCCCCAAACTCATTTGTCATTTCATCGACATCTCGTAATATAAATGATTGTCTTCCACATTCGTGCCAAAAAACGGTTAGTATGTCCTGCTAAGACACTCAACACTAAAATAGCAGGAATATTATCTCCGAGAACTTTGGATCCCAGTGAACTTCAAAACTTGCGCTTCGCCAGATCCTTTGCAAAACCCATCTACAATACCGCGCCATTCGTTTTCACCGGACATTGACAGTTTCCATCTGCACGAACTCTAATAGGTTGAGGACAAAATTTGTCATTCTGACGAGGTGATGTGTTGCTAAAGTTTTTTCCTGAAGTTGGGACAACTGCGTTTTCTTATGTTTGGCGCTGAACCGTATGTGTCCGACCTCTTGACGAGAACGTTGGCAACGCATCACCTCATCAGAATGACAAACCACAACGGGGGTTCATGAGGGGTGCGGTAGACTAGTTTTATTCTCAACCTAGCATACTTGAAGAAGTAGCCGTGCATAGCGAAATTGCCAATATCCGACGAATAAGGATGGCACCGAACTGCAGGCGGGTACTAACCAGAATGTAGTGGAGCGCAATTTTCAAAGTTCGTCAAGATCTGAACTTGTTACAGGTGGGATTCTCGCCATTGTAGTGATGACTGTGTCTGCAAAACAGATCAACCGTAGTACGAACTATTACAAGTGTTAATTTTTTGCCTATCGCGAAACACACATTCCTCCCGCCTCGCTTCTGGGTTTTCTCTGGTAGGTCGTAAATGACTACAGATGAATTCCTTTGGAAACCCCTCTATATACCAAAAATGGGGGTAAATCGCTCGACGACGTTGGGGATCATGGGACCCTTGAGTCGCACTATAGTTGAAAACCATCTATGTACAACCTGTGGATGTAGCGAAGATTTGTTGTTGACATTTCGCTCCGATCTTTGCAGGGTGTGAACACTACTCGGAAGTACACCTTCAAGCCACTTTGTCGAAATTGTCAATTTTCTCTATTGAATGCAGCGTCCATCCAATAGAGGGAATATGACAGCACAAGGATGGTTTAAGGAATGAATGCATGAACCCGACCATGGAATCTGAACACGTCTTTGACTTGCATTCTTATTTGGAAGTCCTGTAGTTAACACCGGCGAGCTCATCAGAATGTTATCCTTTAGTACAGTCACACAGTGTGTTCCCCAAGAAAAGAAGTCTCGCTTATCATGAAAGTTTGGGGGTTGCACCCCCTCGCCTGGGAGTGGAACGGAATCGACCGTAGGACTGGTACTACCTTCCTCCTCAGTCGTAGTTCGTGTCTCTGCCGTGGTACATTTAGCATCTTCAGTGACCGACTTGTTTCACAAGCTCTGGTGAAGATGGTACGCAGTTGGTAAACACTGAATATTCATCGAAAGGACAACCCTCTTCCTATACGTCGCTGGGGCAATGTAGCTATAGTGGTACGCAACTGGTAGCCACCAATTATTCATCGGAGGAACTGTCCACGGCACGAGCAAATCCATCAAAAGTGCACTTTGATGATGCCATTTTTTTTCAAAGCACCTTTACGTAGGACACGTTCAGCAAGAGTACAACATAAAAAATGACAATATTGTGAGTTTTGTTTGTGCCTCTCCTAGGGGAGAGAATACCATATAACATGGCCAATAGAAACCCTAGGGAAAAAGGACAGTACAAAAGGGCGAAAAATATGTTATTGGAAAAAAAAATTGTTTATGGTACGCAACATGAAATGTTGCAAGTCTCGATGTTGTTACAACATCTCGCTAGAGGAAGTTTACAAGGTTAGAGAAGGACTGTATAATAAGCATGCAGAAGAAAGATCTGGATGGTGGATGATAAGCCTACTTCACAGGCTATAAGGGGGGGCAAATACGTGTTCGGTCAGTAGGGTTGCGACGTTCTATGTGCATCCAAGCGTACTCCAATAATCATTGTGTCTTCATAATACGTTATATAAGTAGAAGAAGCGCTTCGACAATCGCTTTGTGCATTCTGAACATGGGTTTACGGACAGATGTCAACCAAAAGAAAAATTTGTTATCATACTCGCAAGCATGGAACAATTATTTGAGTGTCATGCAGATAGCATGTAGAACGAGGTGGTCCATCGGGTGCGGTTTATAGACCAAAACTTCGCCTTCCTCCTGCTTTCACGAAAAGATCAATTTATGAGTCTATTAAATCAAACTTTGTAATTGTAGGCCTCGAATACGTTCCGAAACAATTTTTTATAAAATTTAACAGAAACACTTTTACCACAATACACTAGCACACTCGAACACATTTACGCAATGCGCGAATTGTCACGCTTTAAATGAATGTATAAAATATGCAGTTATTCCTCATGGTCGACAACAGACAGAGAAGGAGATGAAAACTCACTAAGAACTGCGGGTTGTACACATATTTGACTACAGTCGAACGAAGGTTGATTCGATGATCCGACCAGATGAATGTTTATATCTCGTCATTGACGGCATGGATAAGAAGAAGATGATTATTCCCCATATTGGTCAAACCAATTATTCAAAAGCGCTTAGTCACGAAATGATAATGAAGACAAATTTTACAGGTGTCATTGCACACGGTAGCGATCCTTGTATTTATGTGTACACGTGGATTCCGTATTTCAAACACGATTCAAACACTATCACTACTTGTCTCATGAGAACCCTCGTTGAAATTCAGACGCATGGGAAGCCACTTCTGTGCGTTCACGCTGATAATTGTTGTCGGGAAAACAAGAACAAATACATATGTGCATTGGTTGCAATACTGGTTAAGTTCAAAGTTTTCATCGAAGTGGAAATGAGTTTCATGATGGTTGGTCACACCCATAGAGAATTTGACCTCACTTTCAGCGTCTTCTCGAAGAAATTGAAAGATTTAGACGTTTATTTCAAAGCCACACTTGCTTAAATTTTGTTGGTCAGAGATAATTCGATGATGTTTTACGAGCAGTTTTGCAATCAAGACAAGGTTGCATGAGAAAGATTTGATACACTGGTTTAAACAAAACCCTTATGGTAGCTAATCAGGTCCTTCGTGGTCAGCCCGCCTCCTACAAGGTCTATTCTTAGAAATTATTCTTTGAATGGTCGAAATCGTGTCACTCACTTTCGCGAGTTTTTGAATGGTAATCGGTCAACTGGGAGGAGGTTATCAAACATGGCGACGAAAACATTGCAAACGGGTGTTCATCATAGATCTTTTCATTTCTCACAGAGTCCGAGTGGATAATATTTTCGGCGAGGGATTTATGAGACATACATTATAGACGTGTGTTGAGATAAAGACTTTACTTGTACTTTGGTTGCCATCGTTCAGACACTCTCTGCATGCTATACTCTCAATTTTTTTTTAACTTGCATGAATCACATATTTTCTCAATTCTTTCACTCAGTTCAATGTTGCATGAATTGCAACTCAGAAATCATCTTCCAACATTTTCAGTTTTTGTGCGTGCTCTTCTCTTAACTTCTTTGTTGCTTTCACGCGCTTCTTCTTTCAGACACTATCTGTATGTTCTTCTTTCAATTATTTCATTGTTTTTATGCGGTTATGCTTCAAGTCCTCTTCCAAGTTTCAGAGTCTCTCTGTATACATTTTTTTTCACGGTTATTTTGTATGCGGTTCTTTAATCCTAACCTCTTGGTGTAATCAACTCAACTATTTACTTAACGTTCAATTTACGATTTATAAATTAAGTCATCGGCTTCAGTTCTTGTAACCAAAGTTTCCTCGTGTCTTAAGTGTCACAAATTCATCAAAGTGCGAAAAAATTCAAAATTCAAACTCTCTGACCATGTGTTTTTATCTTCGCTTTTTACTTGAATTTCAATTTATGTGTCAATCATCTTGTCGTTTAGGCTCAGTTCTCATAATGTTCTAAGTTTTCATCACTTCATCGCAGCATCAGAAAAAACATCGAAGTGTATCGGATTCCGAAGTTCAAACTCTTTGAAATTCACAAATTCACAATATGTCATTCCGTTCATTCTTCACATGAGTTTCGGTTAATAAGTACTCAATCATGTATGTCTCACAAAAAAAGGTCGAAGTGCATTGTATCCGAATTTCAAATTATTGACATTCTCAATGTGTTATCACCTTCTCTCTTTACGTGAATTTAAATTATCACTGTGTTTTCATTTTTTTTTGGCTCACTTCTTGTATCTTGACTTTTCATTAGTTCATCATTGCGTCACAAACTTGCTCGTAGTGTGTTGGAATCCAAAGTTCAAACTCCTCACTCTTCACTTGAGTTACAATTTGGAGGCAGTCAATCATGTCCTAAGTTTCTTTCTAATATAAAATCAGGAGAATTCGTCCTCAAAATAATAGCATATGAGTACCAATTTGAAATATAATGTCCTTTTTTAATTAATATTAACATGTTGAATACAAACTGATACAACAAGCCACCTCAAGCGACACCTCCTCTTTTGTTGGGCTATTAAACAAACAGCTAAGGGAGCTCTTGATAGTGAGGTTGAAATCCAACTTCACATAGCGACTGCCATAACTCCACATATTCATGCACGCCATCTTGGAGCATGACATATTGCAGACCGCCAATATGTTGGATGGCCCGCCCTTCGTGATTAGGTTGTAAAACGGGTCAAGTGACGCTTGCTAGCACGAATGGTAGACCTGTAAATGAAGGAACAAATTAAAAACAGCCCTAGAAGCTTTGTTACCAATGGTCCGGAGATCGGACGTCTCCCCCGGACGTCTCCCCGGACGTAGGGTACCCCCGTCGTCCGGATTTCCGGACAACGACTTTTTGGCAAAAAAAAAAAATAATAATAAAAAAAAATGACAGTGTTGCGCATGCCATAGAGACCCCCCATAAAAAAATTCAGAATTTTCTGAGCATTTGGTGATAGGGTGCTATTTGGGGTGGGATGGGGGGGTACCCGGGGTACGAGGGGTTTTGGTGGGGATAGGAGGGGTATAGGTGGGGATTAGAATCTTTGAAGATTTTTATCTTTTTTTCTACAGGCTCAAATAAGCCAAAATTTTGGTGGCATACACCTTATGCAAGGTAGAAGCCACATGATTTTTTTCAATTTTTGTTTTTTTTGTTTTTTTTTGTTTTTTTTTGCGCTAGGTCGGACATCCCCTGTTCGGCCCGACATCCGACCAGACGTCGGGTCAGACGTCCCGGACGGTAAGGGGGGTCCCGAACGTCCGATAAAACAACCTAGCCTAGAAGCTACCCGGAGGGGGAACACACCACCCAACACATGCATAACCCGCTACAAATAGCTCTCCAACCCCTTCCCGCCCAACAGACACAACAATCGCCACACCCGGAACCCTCATCACCCCGCCAGCCACCATATCTCAGGAGACAACCAGCATGGGTTAAAAAACTGGCACAGGCATACCTCCACGTGCAGTCACTCAATGTTAATGGGCTAATAACACCAGACCCTCAAAAAATTGAGGCGATCTGGAATAAATCAGGCAGCAGGATACCACAAACTGGCTTGACGAGGTGTGTGTGCAAGAAACCCATCTCTTGCACACCCCGACTCATAGAACCAAGCGTCGAATGATATGGCCTCACACAATGTTCTTAGCTCCGACAATACAAAGTGTATCCTCGGGGATGGACATCTGGCCAGTAGTGGCCACTGGCCACCCCCATCCTCCAGACTAAAACCACTGCTCTACGACTACGACCATCGATAAGGAAGATTAATGCACCTAAAAGCGGAACTGAGGGACAAGACAATGTGCATAACTAGCGTATATGGCCCCAACGACCCTAATCAAAAAGTTCATTTTCTGCTTGACTCGCATCAATCACTACCTAAGGAGTGCCCTCTCATCATATGTGGGGACTTCAATATCACCCCGGACCCGGACCTAGATCGTCGGTCTTCCTCCAACCCCATGGGAGGGGACATGACGTCGGACATCATAATACTCACTCTATTATTTGAAGAAATGCAGACTTGTCATATCTGTAGACTTCTATACCCTTTCAAAAAAAACTCCATCTGCCTTCGATCAAGGGGAATAATCGGGTTATCCAACTCACATATTGACTTCTTCCTGGTATTCCAATCCTTGGTCCCCTTGGTGATAGTGGCAGAGATACGGTCCATCAGTCCATGTCGTTCGTTTGACAATGGGGAAATCACCTCAGGCCTATTTTTCAACCACCATCTCGAACGTGCAACAAACTTTTACAAGTTTAACACCTCGTTGTTGAAGCTCCAGCCACTTAACCAAGTGGTACAGGATCACTGGGAATGTTGGAAGACACAAAAGGAAAACTACCCTCGCTCGTGGACAGGTTCAATGAAGGGATTGCAAACCTACGAGAACGAGTCAAAAAATTCTCAATAACCCATGCGTGGGATAGGAAGAAGACGGTATAAAACTCTTACATTCCCTGGAGCAATGGGACTCATAAATACTCAGTCGCTCGTTGGACCTTCACAAACCTGCAACAGGCGAGGGACCGACTTCATGAGTAGCTTGACCAGCAGGCGGAGGCATGGAGAATCCAAGCCAGAATAAAAAGGAAGAAACAAAAGGCATCATGTCCTCAACCTTCTTCATCAAAGCAAAAACCAAAGCAAGGCAGAACCTGGTTTCATCCTTGCATTACTCATTTGATCCACACTAAAGGAACGCAACCAATCCATATGGGAATGTTGGAAGACACGAAAGGAAAACTACCCCTCGCTGGTGGACAGGTTCAATAAAGGGATTGCTAACCTAAGAGAATAAGTCAAAAAATTATCAATAACCTACGTGTGGGATAACAAGAAGACGATATAAAACTTCAACATTCCTTGGAAAAATGGGACTCAGAAATACTCAGTCGCTCGTTGGACCTTCACAAAGTTAACCTGCAACAAACGAGGGACCGACTTCATAAGTACCTTGACCAGTAGGCAGAGGCATGGAGAATCCAAGCCAGAATAAAAAAGGCAGAACAGAAGGCACCATGTCCTCAACCTTCTTCATCAAAGCAAAGATCAAAGCAAGGCAGAACCTGGTTCCATCCTTGCATTACCCATTTGATCCACACCAAAGGAACGCAACCAATCCATATGGAATAGTCGACTTCTTCTCACTATACTACAAGAACCTCTTCACCTCAAGGAACAACCAGTGGGGAGAGGAGGCGTTGGGGCACGCAAGGCATGTACTATTACAAAACCTAACAACACTATTGTCCCAACAACAAAGGACGACATTGGAATCTCTCATTACAGCCCAGGAACTCTTGGAGGCATTGCAAGGCACGGAGAACGAAAAAACTTATGGCCTCAACTCCTTTCTTAAGGAATTTTGGGCCAACTTTTGGGAAATCTTTTATCTTGACCTCCTCGAGTACATCCAAGCAGACTAGATCGAGGGGAGGTTTGGGGATTTGATGGGTCAGGGTGTCATCACGCTTTTATACAAAAAAGGAGACATAGCATAGGTCCGAAATTACCGGTCAATCACACTGCTCCCCCTCCCCTACAAAATGGTGGTCAAAGTGTTGTGCAACAGACTCCTACCGCACATGGGTAATCTCATTCACATGGATCAAACACAGTTCATGCCACAACGAAACATCCAGGACAATATTTTACTAGTGAACGAGACCATGAAATACGCGTGACAGCTTAAAAAAAGATGCAACGATCCTATTTATCAACTTTGAGAAAGTGTACGATCATGTGGACTGACGATTCTTGAACCAGTGCTTGCAAAAAATGAACTTTGGACCAAAATTCAAACAATGGGTCAGCACCTTGCACCACTCGGTGACAACCAACATTATGATCAATTGTCATCTCTCGGCACCATTGCCACTGCAAATATCAGTGAAACAAGGGGACCCGAAAGCATCATTGCTCTTTGTGATTATCATGGAAACGTTGTTCTCCCTTATCAAGGCAACCCCCACTATACAACAAACTGCCATACGAGAATTGTCACCGCACGTGGTCCCGATTACCTCCCTCTTTGCAGACGATCTCACAGTCCTCATTAAAGCCTCGCCCTCTAGCATGTAGGCTTTGGCGGACACGATTCACCTCTTCTTCATCGCTGCAGACATGAAGGTCGACTGTGGCTCTAAAACGGAAGGGTGGTCGATCCGCAAGACAGGGGAGCCCTCCGCAGATGACCCCCCGGTCAACTGGAA
Source organism: Chara braunii (assembly GCA_003427395.1). Lineage (NCBI taxonomy): Eukaryota > Viridiplantae > Streptophyta > Charophyceae > Charales > Characeae > Chara > Chara braunii. The sequence continues at coordinate 1,177,735 of BFEA01000317.1, read as the reverse complement.
ACCAAAAGAAGAAGTCATATGGGTCCTATGGGTAAGACTCACGGCCCTCGGCCCACCCATAGACCATGCAGACCGCCTAGTCCAAACCGCTATCCAAGCCATAGCCAAATGGAAAGGCCTGCACACTTCGTTGATGGGAAGGGCCTTAGCCATCAACAACGCTATCCTATCCACTATTTGGTATAAGACAACATTCTGGATGTTACCCCCAAAATAGATATAGGCCCTAAAACAAGCAACCATTGCTTACCTTTGAAGGAACAACCATGAATTACGGACTTGTATCAAAAGGGTAGCATGGGCCCAATTGGCCCAGCCAAGAGCCAAAGGAGGTTTGGGAATCATCGAAGTGTTGGTCTTCAAAGTCATAATTAAATTGTTGATGGGGAATGATATCCCATGGGTCCCGCTGGCCAGTATTCAACTACGATGCCTAGCCCCCGACACAATGAAGGAAAGACCAATTCACCCTCTAACATGGCTCACAAATCTAGGGTGGTCCATCCCAACTAGCCCTAAGGTGGTTGATAGGGAATCTTTCACAACAGCCACAAAGTTTGACCTCGCTAATAATCACCTTTGAGCCTCCATCCTTGCACTATGGAGGGACGTCAGTCCGGACAAACCGCCACCACCATCACGGTGGCACGAAGTCTAAAAACAGCCCTGGTTCGAGAATCCCCACATCCTGACCTCGCAAAGCCAGCCTTTTTCTATCAAGCACGACTTTCGTTGGTTGGGATGGGCTAAAAGGGGTGTCTTCACAGTGGGGGACCTTTGGGACATGAGAGTTGGTAAGTGGAAAACAATTGACCAGCTTAAACCAGCCTTGAATTACATATGAAACCTGAAGAAAAAAAAATCACGAGTTGTAGGAGGCCATCCCCATTGCATGGATCATGGCCATTAAACAGGGCCCCACCATTCAAGAAGGGATTGGGTAATCAAAGCAACTTCCTTACATGTCCCAATGGTCCTCTACCGTGTCAAGAGCTGCCCCGACAATCAGGCAGTACTGAAAGCATATGATTTTGTGCTTCCTGGGCCATAACGACAAGACTAACCAGAAACGAGGACCTGGACAAACAACAGTCCTGATCAGGCCTCATAAGAGTACGAGTGGTGAGGAATGATGGGCCTGTGAGACTGCTACCCCAATATGTTCTCTTTCATTTGACCCCGATGAGTGGCAATGGGGCTGAGCCAAACCGCTACCGGTCTGGAAATACACGATCAAAGACTGCTATAGGAAAACCCATAAGACAACCGACACAACTAGCATTATAAAAGACAAGTGGCGTCGTGACTCTATACCTTGGTATAAAAGAAGATGATCTACAAACTTCAAATGGTCCCACTATTCGGGACTTATGCCCACCTCTCAATGAATGCTCTAATGGAAGATCATATACCGCTGCTTGCCAACTCCTGAGTAGGTGGTATCAAGGTCCCGACTCGAGCAAAAAGGCATACTGTCACCCTATTGTCCTTATTGCGGAGCATCATCCCAAAAGCAGATTGCGGACCTCAAACACTATCTGCTGGATTGTCCACTAGCAAACCAGATTGGGCAATGGTGGGCGCGGCGTGGAATCACCTCACAAGTATTGACCCGCCCTGGGAACCGGTTGTACTTTATTGGACCAATCTCCGCCCTCCACGGGCGCATGGTCACTCTTCGAATCCAACCTCTTTAAATCCACAAGGTTAGAAGTGGTGATGGTGGTGTGGCGGGCTAGCTGCTCCCACGAGAGACAATAACATACCTCTGGCTACATCCAAGTCATACAACATATTGTTGAAACAATAAGGATCAACATCCAAAAGGCCAGGCTGGAGAAACCTCAAAGACAAACTAACAACCACTACCGATCAAGCCAAAATTGTCGAATACACCAAGAGCTTCGAACAAACGTGGCTTGATCCAGCACAAAAGATCGCTTCGTTAGACGGGTGTGATGACCAACCTTACGCCCGGCTCGAATTCCTGATCGGAGTGTGAGTGGGCCTGGAAGTCCGAAAAGGGGTGTGCCAAGGATTTTTGGCAAAGTGGGGGTGGAGTCCCAAGTCGAAACTGAGATCTCCTGAGGCAAGTTCAAAGACAAGGATGCAAGAGGATAGGCGCGGGTCGAAGTTTGTTTTTGTGTTTCTGAGCGTGGGGCTACCACCTCTGTTGGTTCCGTTGTCTGGGTCGGACCCGTATTTGGTGCACGGTCGGGACGCTATGGCTATCCCGCTGTCCGACCACTTGTTGGCGTAGTGCATCACTGGTCTCGGAATCCGACGCAGCTGGCCGTAGCCGAAGGCTGTGCTTCCGCCATTCTTGCTCCGAGTGGGTTCGCAGGTGAAACCGGAGGCTCCGTACTCGTGGTCTTGCAAGCACTCCGATCATGGCGGTTGGGGCCAATACGGAGCGATTGCACGCCAGGGGATGATGGTCAGCGAATGAAAGGGAAGCATGTGGTGGTAGGGAGGGAAGTCAGTTTCCAGAATAATTGTTCTTGGTTCCACGATAAGGTGACACGTGTATGAGCTGAGGAATTCCGAGTGGTGGGAAATGCGCTCTCGAGCTCGATCGATATCCCACTCGCAGATGCGCTCGTTTCCCACCAGGTATGGAAATTCAGAAAGTTCTCTCCTCGGTCGTGCAAACATACACCCATGATCCCCGTACTCCCCAAATTCCGGATCTCTCAAACACTCGAGGTCAGTAATACAAAAAGGGAGTTCAATATTCATGTTGTGGGGTGAGGCGAAAACTCGGTCATTCAAAAAGTTGGACCGAGAACAGGCATTGCAAACATGAGTGTAGGCCACGTTCTTCTGATCGGGCTTACACGTGCGTGCACAAGGCCTGCCCTTCGGTCCAATAGACAATGACTAATGACCCAGGTCTCGTACGTGTTGGCCCGTTAACGGAGGGTGGATAGCCCCATGGCGAGACATACATCTGATCATCTAGCATGCTTATTTAATTTTGACAGACAAATTATACCCATCGTCCACGCGTCCCGTTCTATGCATACATAAACAAAAAAGAGGAAGGTGACAATCATTCATGCATCAGGATCGTACAAAATTCGATCGTAGGCAATTAACCAATCAATAGGGTCCATCCATACAGAGGGGAGAACAAAATGGGAGAAACAGGCATGCATCAATTACTAGAGACAAGTGAAGAAAAGATCCGAGATACCGATCGAAAGAGACATAGGCGACTTGCGCCAGATACCAAAATTGCTCAAACGAGAAGAAGAAGAATCAAAATGGCTTAGAGGGATAGAAGAAGAAGCTCATTGCACACTTCCCGCCTCTCTCTCTCTCTCTCTCTCTCTCTCTCTCTCTCTCTCTCTCTCTCTCTCTCTCTCTCTCTCTCTCTCTCTCTCTCTCTCTCTCTCTCTCTCTCTCTCTCTCTCTCTCTCTCTCTCTCTCTCTCTCTCTCTCTCTCTCTCTCTCTCTCTCTCTCTCTCTCTCTCTCTTTTCACAATGTCCTGATGCGGGCAGTCCGCCGCCTCGCACATACACCAAGTTGTCACCCCGCATAGCCCGAGCCTGCCTGTCAGATTCGCCCGTGTGCCACAGTCCGTCGGCGCCCCACGTCAACCCCGCACGCCCAGCACCAGCTCGTCAGATCGCCCAACTCTCTTACGCACCTACCAACTCTTGTTCGTTAGTCGATCCTCTCAACCGTACTAACTCCAAAAAGTCTTAGAGAGGTAATTGATCATGCTTGCAAGATTTATAGCATGCCTGCTTTGCGCGATATACTCGGGATCGTGTTCGGTTGGGAGGAAGAAGGAGGAAGGAAGTGCCTACGCCTGCATGGCCAGGCCGCGGCGTGGGGGACGTAGCCATACTCCACACATCGATCCGGTCATGTAAGCGTTCATGCCAATAGGATAGGGGAGAGGTAGGCGCACAAAGGCGCCACAAAAGATATCAAGAACGAGAGGATTACATTTGCAATTACGCCCGCCAAACAAAGATTACAGTTCCACACAAGACTAAGGAGCGAGAAAGTCATAACACAGTTCCTGATGCGGCCGAGCGTGCTCAAACAGGAAGCACCGCGCAACACAGATTGAAATGCGCTAAAATTCCAAATCTAAGTCGTAATTACAAAAAGAAAATCCGAACGAAGCAAATTCCGAGAGCCCACGGGGGCTCGACATCAGTTGAAACTTCAAAAAGATTTCCCACGCAACAAGCGCGCCAAAATTCTCATTTCCCACAACAGAACAAGAAAGAAACTATGGCAACCGTTTATTCGTCGCGCTCGATGAGGCGTGATCAACTATCAACCGTCGTGGGACCAGACCAGCCTTCAATCGAAAGAGACAAGAAAAATCAGGGGCATTCATGCAATCCGCCAGGCCATTCCGACTCAGCCGACTTCACCCCCGCCCCTCTTCCCCCCCGATCTAGCCTTGCGCAGAAATCCATGCGGTTGCAGAGAACAGTTCGTCACATATGTGACGCCCAGGGGGTTCCAAACTTGAGCAAGCTCCTGCTTGCTCTTCGTCATTGGCTGGTCCTAAAACTTGCCAAAGATCATCGTGGGGTTGAGATGTGCCACTCACCGTAAGATCAAAGTGTGGAAGTCATCCAAGGTGGCATTGCGGACTCCAATCCTAGAGGTTGTCGGGGAAAGGTAGTCTGATGACGGGAGGAGGGAGAGGAGGGTGAACTTGGGGGAGAGGTGGTAGAAAGCGACTCCGCTCTCGATCCCCAGTGGTGAGCCGGGTGCAATGGACAGTGCGATGTATGCGGGGGAAGCGATGATCCTGGTGTGGGAGCGAAGCGAGTTAATCGGGGTAAAAGGTACAAAGGGTGCAGAGAATCGCGGCGTGAAAATCCTTGTAACCTTCGCAGGTGGGGATGGTGCCATAAATTATGCAATAGACTTCTATATTATTATATTCCTGCCATGCCGTGTTGAAGAGAAGAACGTGGAGAGGGAAGGAGGTTACAATTGAGCAAGTGGTGGCATGCGGGAAGACATTGATGATGAGGCGGGTGGAGTATAGCTGGTGGAAAAGAAAAGGGGGGAAGGGATGCTAATTAGAAGGAAAAGGGGGTCGGCCCGTGAGGCTTGAGCTGATGGACGGCGAGAAAATCAAGGGGACGGCGAGATAACGACCGGGGACGAAGCCTGAGCGCCCGCATCTCCACGTATGCGAACGGTGGGCCGCGGAGGTGGAAAGGATTGAGCCGGCATTGGACTTTTTCGGCGACGTCTGCTTCTAAATCCCTCCGTGGTGGCGACACCATCTCCTCCTGACTCCTTTCACGGTGGCTCTGAGTTGCGCGTCAGATCGTCTTGCAGTAGCCGCATGTCTGAATCCTGCACATGGCGCTTCCCTTATGCCCTCTCTCGTCGCCTTTGAGCTGTTGCTTCATCTTCCTCCCTACTCCGACCCGTCTTCCTCCGATTCGTGATAATCTAGCTCGTCCGATCCGGCCTCCGAATCTCCTTCTTCTCGATCGCTCTCTTCCTCTCCTTCTTCCTCTACTTCCTCGTCATTTGCTTCTCCTCCCACCTTCACTCTTCGGATGACTGGATCCCACAAGGTGAGATCGGTCACATCAATAACCAAGTAGTGGCCTGAAGAGGGGTAGTAGCAGTTGTCACCGTCAAGCTCCGTACACCTGGACCACAATAGATGCGGTACCAATGTACGGGTAAGCGTTGCTACCGTGGGCCACTCGTCGCAGCGCAAAATGATATCCAGAGGCAGATCGTCCAGGAGCTGCGCAAGGAACACCGAGTCTTCGCTCGTGATTGGCTTCAGGTGGTCGTCCCTCACCTTCCCGAATAGAATCCCCAACAGTTCTCCCTCCATGTCCGTTCTCCAGGCTTGGACGATCAGCAGCTCCACCTCGTCGTCAGGAACCTCGTCCTCCTCGTCCTTGTCCGCCGGCTCCGCCCAATGGAACACCACCTCGAGGAGACAGAAGCTAAGCGTGACGTACGCATTCCACCACCCTGCCCACTTGCCCAAGTCGAGGATCGGCACCTCCAGCTGCCGGATCCGAAAAGAGAGAGGGACATCCGTAGTAGACTGCCAGAAGGTAGGGATATTAGAGGGAAGCCCGAAGGTCGAGAGGCGGTGTCGGTTCATTGAGGTGACGCAAAAGGAAGAAGCTCCGAGATGATAACCTCCGCTGTAGAGAGAGAGAGAGAGAGAGAGAGTCTGAGTTGGTTGAGGCCGATGTCATTGGTGGAGTCGACCCGATAGCCTGGTCGGGCTAACAGCTGGATCCACACCTCCTTGAGATCCCGAGCCCAGAGTCGCAGTTGACGGAGGGCGCCCGTATGACCTGCCGGATGCAGCGCCGTAAGATCGTCGATGAAGGCGAAGATCAGTGACACGCGGCTGTTGCCAGGCGCGGACAGCCGCAGAAAAGTCGACGCCTCGGCCAACACTCTTGTCCGCTTGCTGGTGCGTGCGAACCGAAATTTTGCCTCCGCGTGGATGGCCGCTATGACGAAGAAAGCCGCAAAGCGAAGGAGATCTGGACTCAATCCTGGCCGCCGCACCTGTCAGATATGCCCCCCGGGTCTCATTAGACGTTAACTGATGACCTGCTCAGTAGAAAAGCTCATGGCGATGGGGGAGGAGTTAGAGATGGAGGTTGAGAGGAAAGGGAGTCGGAGTATTCGAGTTCGAGATCGTCGTCTTCCCCCGCAAAATCGAAGGATGATGTGGACGATGGCGGAGAAGGAGAAGGAGGTAAGGGACGAAGATAGGACACGTGTCGGATGATCGGTTGAGCCGATAGACTTCCCGAGACCTCTAGCACGAGCCGCACCATGTTCACTCCGCTAGGACCAAGCTCGACTACGCGAAATCGCCCGAAGAATCGTGGCACTAACTTGCCTTGGCGAGCACATTTCCTCACCTGCACTATGTCCCCTAATTTATACTAGGGTCGGGGGTCCAACGTTCCCATTTCGGGCCTCATAGCTCCGGACCTGCTGACCATGGGCCATTTCGGTCATCCGCTGTCTTTTCGGGCTAACCGGGGGAGGGTTTTTTCCATCGGTTCTAGGTGGCGTTGGGCCTTGTCTTTGACAGTCGTTCTCGTGGTCCATCGCGCAAGGGTCGTTTCGTCGTTCAGGTTCGACAGCGCTACACAAGCCAGACTATTGGTCCGTAACTGAAAAGGGGTCAAGCTAGTGGACTCATGAGGGGTCCCCCTATTGATAGCTAGGATATGGTCCACGATATTGGGTCAAGGCCTCGTGTCGCGTGCTGCGATATTTCTCTACAAGGCGGTCTTAATCACCTGGTTTGCATTTTATACTAGTCCGTTCGATTGCAACATATGGGGAGTCGTATTACGGATGGAGATACCATGTATGACTAGGCTCCTCAAGACTTCTCCTCGGAATTCCGCCTCATTGTCTGTTAAAATTTCCTCGATATCCTGATGCATTCCAAGGAAACGGTTGACATACCACACGATCTCCGCCGTCTGTCCCGTCTTACACGGGTAGGCCTCGATCCATTTCGAGAAATGATCTACGAACACCAAAAGAATTGAATATTCACAACTATTCGGTCCAGGGGGCACGATAATATCTGTTGTGTCCATGCTAACCCTTTGGAAGTCGCTCGACTGCAGTAGGTACTATCGGCCTAGGCGGATGAATCGGCGCCTTATCTGCCACGCAAACCGAACAATTTTTGACGATGAATTTAACATCGTCCCTAATGTTAGACCAATACCACTCATTTTTGTCAATTGCGGCTTCCGTGATTCTGACAGCAAAGTGAGTGGCGGTTTCCTCGTGGGCCGCCTTAACCCAGTCGTACCTCATGGACGGAGGAGGCACCAACATCCAAATCCCATTGCCATCAGTCTTTTGTTTTTCTAACCGTCCGTCGTTCCATTGGTAATCTCGTGTCCTCTCATTAGTTCGCCTCCGACCTTCCTTGGTGAATTCTCGGAGGGAGTTCCCTACCACCGTGGCTATCAAAACGACATCCGTCCATACTTTCGCCCGTCGAAACTTAATCGAGCCTCCGTTGGGATTTTATTGGCTCGACACAAAGGACATAACCAGGCTTTGTCCGCGTTTCTATATTGGATACAGATACCGTGGGCCCGGGAGACACACCGTTCATAGTCTACCCACTCGACATATCCCTTCCCACTATGACGCATAACAACTGAATAGACCTGCGATATTGCTTTGCAAAAATAACAAAATTTGTCGGGCAAGGAAAGGAGAAAAGAGGATGAGAGGGGAGAAAGAGGGCCTCTAAAGTTACCTTCTCCACCCATCGGGCCATCGCCATTGTGTTTACGTGTCACTTCCTAGGAGGTCGGGGAAGAATGGTCACTTCTCCGTATGAGGGTCCCTTGAATGGCTCCGGCTCCTTCCACGGAGTAATCTCTTCACCTTTTGCCACCTTGCTTGGCCGATGCATTAGTATCAACCCGTCCTTGTTCCCGTGCTTTTCCATCTTTCGATGAATGATCTCGAAGTCGTACTCCTGTAGACGGACAACCCATCGACCAATCATGCCCGTGTAGTTGCCACGCCTTTTGAGAGCTAGCAGGGGCTCGTGATCCGTGACGAGGAGGAACTTTTGTCCGTACAGATACGGATGGAAGTCTTGAATTTCCCAGACGACCGCGTAGCATTCGCCTTGTGGGGCCGAATTGTTCCTTCTTTCATCAGGTACAGTTCGCAAAGCGTACTCGATGACATGTTCGCGGTCATCCTTCCCCTTCTGAGCCAAAATAGCGGAAATCGCCTCAGGTTGCCAGTCCGTAATGAGAATGAACTGTTTCCCAGGATCGGGCCGAATCAAAATAGGCGCGGAGGCGAGGGCCTCCTTCAAAGTGACAAAGGCCTGCTCGCACTCCGCGTCCCACTTGAGTGGCTGATCTTTCCGTAGAAGGTTTATCCAATTGTCGGGGGTCGAGCGATCGCCGCAAACCCCTTGATAAACGTGCGGTAGTACGAGGCCAACCCTAGGAAGGCTCGAACCTGCGTCAACGATGACACTGCGACGTGGGCGTAGGGGCTTCTCGAACCGCCTCAACTTTTCTCGAAGCTAGCCTCAAACCTCCTCGTGTCACCACGTACCCCAAAAACGAGATTTTCAAGAGGAAAAACTCACTTTTCTCCAGCGCAATCTTGAATCCCGCATCCCGCAATGCCCCAAGCGTCCACTCAATGTGTTGAGCATGTCCGTGTAATGATTTAGAATACACCAAAATATCGTACATATACACAATGGCGCAAAAGTTGATCATTCCCTAGGTCAGTCGGGTGACCGTCTTGCCGACGAAGTACTGAAAGGTGATGTTCATTGCTCTCTGAAAGGTAGCTGGCGCATTGCATATTCCCATAGGGCAACAAACCCACTGCTAAGTGCCTTCGAATAATACGAACGCCGTTTTCAGCTGATCCTCCTCCTTAACCAGGATGTGATGGAACCCATGGCGGATATCAAACTTACAAAAATATCTAGCACACCCAATCACATCCAACAGATCATCAATCCTGGGGAGGGGGTACACTTCCTTGATCGTAATATCATTCAACTTCGTATAATCAATGCATATGCGAATCGACCCGTTCTTCTTTGGGACTAGAACTACAGGGAATGACCAGGGTCCAGTAGCGGGCTCAATCCAACTATTAGCTTTCAATTCTCTGATTCGTCCAATGCTATCTTACATTTGGCGAGGGAGTACCGGTATGGCTTGCAGTGGGTTGGGGGGTGCGTTCCGGTTTGGATTTCGTGTGGAATAACTAACGACAACCCGATATCTGTGTCTTTGACGCTAATCACTCCTTGATATTCGATTAGGATATCTGCGATTAATCGATGGGTTTCGTTGGGCACGTACACGGACACATGTAGCTCATAGAGTTGTTTGTGTATATTAGCCCTCATATGTTTCGTACCCATTTTACTACCGTTTGCTGGAGGAGGAGCGAAGATGAACAAATTGTCCGATCGCTGGGAGAACACCGTGGCGACCATCGCGTCTACTTCCCGCATTGCCACGTGATCTTCTACAGTTACCCCGTCGTCGATATCTTGCAAACTAACTGGTTTTTCCACAATATTGATCTCGAGTTCGTATGGGTTGCCACGCCCAGGGGGTTCCAAAGTTCTGCCCTCGACACCCTGTCGCAGCAATCGGACCTCTTTCCCTGTAGAGAGCAGAGAACAAGGCAGTCCCAAAATGTCGCAGAACGCTTTCTAGTCACCGTATTTCGAGAGAAGCGGGGTGGTGGCCTCGTATAGGGTCCGAGGGGGTTCCAAAGAATTGGCCATTCGGGATACCTGGATGAGCGGCTCCCCGAGGACTAAGGCTCGCATCCGCTGAAGGTTTCATTCCATAAGGACGAATGTTTTCGATGTTTTCTATTCCACGGGGTAATGAATCCGTTGGTGCACCATACCCCAAATTTCGGGGTTCGTTTCATTCTTGCCTTCAGAGGAGCTACTTGATAGTTGCGGTCCTTTTTCACTTTCATTTGTTTCCTCCAGGGGTTCCCTCCAGGTGATTACGTGGAGTGGTTCTCCACTTCCGGGGGGAGTCTTTCGGGTCGTAGGGAGTACAGTCCAGAGAGTTAGACGCATCGGGATAACATATGGCTTCCTGCCCGTACTATTCCGAGGGATGATTGCTCGTCTTTCGAAGTCGAGGTTGACTCATAGTGCGGTAAGGGCGAGTATTCCCAGAAAAACATGGTACGTATTCACGTCTAATACGACGACATCTCCCAATGCGTGAACTTTTCCCAATCAAAACGCAACGTTTGTCATCCTTCCTACTACCTTGATATTTTCCTCGTCGGCGGAGACAAGGTTGTCTCCTTCCGCTAACGAGATAAGATCCTTTCTTCTTCCTGCTCGTTCTACAACCCTCAAGGAAATGGCTAGGACCGCGGCTCCTGAATCGACAATAGCGCTGTACGGATTTCCCCAAACTTCTATGTCACATTCTGCGGATTTCCACGAAATGGCCTTAATGCGAAGGAAATGATCATCTTTCCGAACTAATCCTAACCGTATCGGGTCTGAGGTGCTGGGGACATCGGGTTTGTCTTTGCAGACGGGGGCTTTCCCTTTGATGGTTGCCTGCCTTGTGAGGGCAAACCGTTTCCGGTTGGCCTTACAATGCTGCAGCATTCACTCATTTGCTTGTTTTAATATGGATAGTAGATGTCCAATGGGCAGAGGGATCCGATGATCCAGAGCTCGGACGATGTTCAGGACATCAATTTCTCCTTTAACGAGGCAGGGCCACCAGATTCCATTTCTCCGGAGGACGGTCTCCATTCCGCAACTTCTCGTCGTTCGTTCGCTGGTTGGATGGTTTCAATCATTCTCATTCTTGGGTAACCCAGCGAGATGTACTGACCGAGCGGGATGAGTTCCACCGCTTCCTCGGTGGTAATCATCATGCTTCCCCCTCCCTCCATTTCTTCGATCATCGTGCCTACTCTTCGTGGCCCGTTGGCTACTGGTGCTGCTGCCACAAGGGCGCCCCCTACCCGTACTTGGGCTGGTCGGTTGGGGCAGTCTTGAGCCAGGTGGTCGGGCTGGTGAGACGTGTAGCAGACACCTAGATTAGCCGCTGCACCGCCCACAGTCTAGGCAGGGGCTGTTGCCTATGTTATAGGCACAGCTCGAACAGCGATAGGGTGCATCGATCTCATCATAGACTCTATCCGAGCATTGTGCTCACACTATTCTTGTTTGCTCTCTTGCATCAGACTAATTAACGTTCGGGTCACTTCCAGTATTGTGTTTGGCTCATTTGGTTTCGCGGTAGGTTCCAGAGGAGGCGCAAGTGGGGGAGGCGTAGGGGCGACCATCACAGGCATTCCCGTGGTTGTGTCAGGTATCGTTCTTACGTAAGTAACGGGGCCGGAGACAAAGGCCATGTTTTCAAATTTGTTTTAAAGCGCAGCTAACTCGGCCTTCGCCCTGGCTAATTCTGAAGCATCTCCTTCCTTAGCGTGATCCTCCCCTTCTAGGAAGCTAGAGCGAACTTTCTTTCCATTTCTTCTTTCACGTCCATGATTTGTTGCATGGTATGGTTGATGGGGGAGAACTACTTTCACAACTTGGCCCTCATCGGTCGACTTCGAAGTCCATCGATAAACAAATCCCTCCCGACATTTTCACCTCGTTCTGACTTAACAAATAGCCTATAAAACCTACCGCGGTATTCGGCGACGGATTCGAGGGGCTTCTGAACTCAGTCTTTGATAATAAAGAAAGCTTGCTCAGGGTGAATGTAATCAAACCTGTTTAGGAAGTCTCTTTCGAAGGTCGAGAGATCGACCCATACATAATTGGTGAACCAGTGTTGTGCATCCCCTCCCAACCGGGCGGGGATGTTGATCCTAGCCTCATCATTGTCGTATTGTTATGTGCGCATCGTGGCTAGCCATGCTCCGACCAGATGATGCGTAGGGTTAAAAATGTATAGATCAGGCGGAGTTGTTGGTGCGCGTGCTCGAGGGGCCGGGGCCCCACCAGCGTCCGATGCCAGATGGGCAGCATGTCGACCTGTCGAGCTACTTCTGGTTATTATAGGGTCGTGGCGCGGCGCGTTCCTCTGTCTAAGACGCCCTCTATTCGCCAGATCGTCCCTTATATCCTACCTGATTGGCAATCTTTGAGCCTGCTATGTGTCAGCTCCAATACCAACCTCACGCACGGCGCGACTTCCAGATCAGAGTGTGAGTGGGCCTGGAAGTCCGAAAAGGGGTGTGCCAAGGATTTTTGGGAAAGTGGGGGTGGAGTCCCAGGTCGCACCCGTATTTGGTGCATGGTCGGGATGCTATGGCTATTGCGCTGTTCGACCACTTGTTGGCGTCGTGCGTCACTGGTCTCGGAATCGGACGCGGCTGGTCGTAGCCGAAGGCTGTGCATCCGTCGTTCTTCCTCCGAGCGGGTTCGCCGGATGAAACCGGAGTCTCGGTACTCGTGATCTTGCAAGCACTCTGAGCACGGGGGTTGGGGCCAATAAGGAGCGATTGCACGCCAGGGGATGATGGTCATCGAATGGAAGGGCAGTATGCAGTGGTAGGGAGGGAAGTCGGTTTCCTTAATAATTATTCCTGGTTCCGCGACAAGGTGACACGTGTACGAGCTGAGGAATTCCGGGTGGTGGGGAATGCGCTCTCGAGCTCGATCGATATCAGATATCCCACTCGCAGATGCGCTCGTTTCCCACCGGGTATGGAAATTCAGGAAGTTCTCTCCTCGATCGTGCAAACAGACACCCATGCTCCCAATACTCCCAAAATTCCGGATCTCTCAAACACTCGGGGTTAGTAGTACAAAAAGGGTGTTGAGTATTCATGTTGTGGGGTGAGGCGAAAACTCAGTCATTCGAAAAGTTGGACCGAGAACAGGCATTGTAGACACGCGTGTAGGCCACGTTCTTCTGATCAGGCTTACATGTGCGTGCACAACGCCTGCCCTTCGGTCCAATAGACAATGACTAATGACCCACGTCTCGTACGTGCTGGCCCGTTAACCGAGGGTGGATAGCCCCATGGCGAGACAGACATCTGATCATGTAGCATGCTTATTGTCAGTTATTGAATTTCAACAGACCAATACCCATCGTCCACGCATCCAATTCTATGCATACATAAACAAAAAAGAGGAACTTCAAGGTGACAATCATTCATGCATCAGGATCGTACAAAATTCGATCGTAGGCAATTAACCAATCAATGGGGTTCATCCATACAGAGGGGAAAACAAAATGGGAGAAAGGGCCATGCATCAATCACTAGAGACAAGCGAAGAAAATATTTGAGATACCGATCGAAAGAGAGAGAAGCGACTTGCGTCTGATACCGAAATTGCTCAGAAGAGGAGAAGAAGAATCAAAATGGCTTAGAGGGATAGAAGAAGAAGCTCATCGCGCACTTCCTGCCTCTCTCTCCTTCTCTCTCTCTCTCTCTCCACAACATCCCGATGCGGGCGGTCCGTCGCCTCGCACCTACACCGAGTTGTCAACCCGCTTAGCCCGAGCATACCCGTCAGTTTCGCCCGTGTGCCACAGTCCGTCGCGGCCCCACGTCAACCCCGCACGCCCAGCACCAACTCGTCGGATCGCCCAACTCTCTTACTCACCTACCAACTCCTGCTCGTTAGCTGATCCTCTCGACCGCGCTAACTCCAAAAAGTCTTAGAGAGGGAATTAATCGCGCTCGTGAGATTTATAGCATGCATGCTTTGCGCGAGATACTCGGGATCGTGTTCGGGTGGGAGGAAGGAGGAGGAAGGAAGTGCCTACGCCTGCATTGCCCCGTCGTGGCGTGGGGGACGTAGCCATACTCCACACATCGATCCGGTCATGCAAGTGTTCAGGCCAATAGGATGGGGGAGAGGTAGGCGCGCGCAAAGGCGCCACAAAAGATATCAAGAACGAGAGGATTACAGTTGCAATTATGCCCGCCAAACAAAGATTATAGTTACACATGAGATTAAGGCGTGGGAAAGACCCGGAAAGTCGGAACACAGTTCCTGACGTGGCCGAGCGTGCGCAAGCAGGAAGCGTCGCGCAACATAAATTGAAATGCGCCCAAATTCCTAATCCAAGTCCTAATTACAAAAAGAAAATCCGAACGAAGCAAATTCCGAGAGCCTGCGGGGGCTCGACATCAATTGAAAATTAAAACAAATTCCCCGCGCGACAATCGCACCAAAATTCCCATTTCCCACAGCAAAAGAAGAAAGAAACTATGGCAACCGTTTATTCGTCGCGCTTGATGAGGTGCGATCAATTATCAACCGTTGTGGGACCAGACCAGCCTTCAATCGAAAGGGACAAGAAAAAGCAGGGGCATTCATGCAGTCCGCCGGGTCATTCCGACTCAGCCAATTTCACCCCGCCCCCCCAATATAGCCTTGCGCAGAAATCCGCGCGGTTGCAGAGAACAGTTCGTCACATGGGACAGGAACCTCACACGGAAGCCCTGGTTGAAGGATGAACACAGATGGCAATGGAAAGCTGCAGTGCCTGCATTCAACCGACAATCACCAAGACAGCCAGTTCTGGTAGTCCCTTCACCTGACCATGCCCAGCCAGATCCGATGGGGAACCCCGATCACACAACAGATCACACAAACCCACCGCTCCCGAACACCCCTCACCCGATTACCCCCCTGCGCCCACCGACACCCCCACCACTACCGGAGGGATCTCCACCACAAACTCCCCGTCCCCCTTCACAACCATCGCCATCATGTCCACCCCCTCTGCTTGGACGGGACCCCACCACAAACACCCCCCCCCCCCCCCCCCCCCCCTCTCAACCCCCCCCCCCCACCACCATCGTGCACACCCCACACAGTGACCAATGCCACCCACACACCCCCAATGCCGGAAGAGCTCCCGCCTGAAACACGCCCACCTTCCCCCCCACTCCCAACATTACCTGAGTCACCCTCCCCCGCCTCCCTCCTGCCCCCTGCGCAGCTGCAGCACATATTAAGCCCTGGCCAGGCAACGGCGTACACAAGCAGCAGCAGGGGCAAACGTTCTAGACTGCAAACAACCTTCCAAACATTGGAAGACAAGAAGCAGATCCGGAAGCAACAAGACACGCTGGACAGCTGAAGAGACCCGGACAGAAGTTACAGGAACTTCCGGTGACAGCAACCTCTGATGTGGGTCAGAAAGAAACAAGGTTATGAGAGGAGGGGACAACGAGACACGCAGGAGTGGCATAGTTAACAGCTCATGGGATGCAGCACGAAGCGGGTGCAGGGAAGCTCTCGGTGCAGGAATAAGGAAGACAGTGTGGGAGTCCCAGGGCTGAAGCCACAGGATAGCATAGACAGCACTGGGTAGCGATCAGACATACCATCAGTGGAAAACCAGCATCCACAACACGGTGGGGGCACGCATCTCAGCATATCAACATGGCTCAGAAAAGGGTGTGGCACAGGACTGGGACTGACAGAACCAGACATTGTCAAGTCTAAGGGGAGGGGACAGCAGGAGCACAGGGCCAGGAAGCGCTCAGACATACCCTCAGAAGAACCATACATGCACACCGATCAGAGCCAAAGGCATGGATGGAAGATATAGATTACGACCCACCACATGGCAGAGGGCGCACGTCTCAGCATCTCAGCACCAATCAGAAAGGGGGCTGCACAAAACAGGAATTGACAGAGCCTGTCAGGTCTAAGGGGAGGGGAGAGACAAGAATGACGGCCTGCAACTCTGACAGGGGGCAGAGCTACTGTAAGGATGGAACTCCAATAAGGGTTGGGAACTATTTGCAGCCCAAGGGCAGTTGGAACTCGAGAATAGGAAGAATGAGAATCAGGCCCCACCTATCTAATGTTGTCACGTAGGCAACCCGCTTAGGCTACAGAGTTGTTGGGGGGTTCCACCTGCCAAATTTCCTCCTCTGAGAGTGGATCATGCAGCTGGCAGCAGCTACAATCGGATGTCTATTCAAATAAGCAAATATGATGTCATCATGTCAGGGACGCTGGAACAGTAGGTGCTGCTCCCCACCAATAGACAGAGCCTGCCCCGAGAGTAATAGTGGTGTCTGCTCCTATCAGCACCCCTGGCACCAAAAAAAAAAAAGAAAAAGAAAAAGACAGAAGAAGAAGAAGAAGAAGAAGAAGAAGAAGAAGAAGATGTAAGCAGTCGGTAGACTGCAAGGGCAGGATGGAGTCTGGCCCCCTCGGGTGCACCAGGCTCCATAGTGTGCGGCTGGGTACTGTGAGAATGTTTCTCAGTCACTATGGGCCCAGAACTCGGGAGTGCGGAATGGAGCCCCACCCTGCCCCTGCAGTTCCCCCGGACAGGTGTCTCAGGCCGTGCGGGAAAGACTAACTTTCTAACCCTCTCTCCTTTTACCATTTGTACCCATGCGTGCCAGTAACAAGTAACCAGACTGATGCCCTCCAGAATAGAAGGGGCTCAGAGTCCCCTTTATAAAAGCAAAAAAGCGCACGAGTATTCAGGTTCGCTTGGTCTCCTTCATAGAAGGAAAGTTATTCTCTTTTCATCTTTCTCTTTTGATCAAGCCTTTGCATAAAATGAAATGCGCTTTTTCCTCCCATCTTTAAATGAATCCATTTGTGTAACAGTCAGGATTGATTATACCTAATATACCCCTCTGTAACGTGTACATGACAAGCACTCATTGCACTCTTCCGCTTGCAGGAGTGTGTGGAGCCAGTGCTTGCCTATTCCCCCCCCTTGATTCGAGTAGGATCGTCGCCACTAAGCCCACGACACTCACACACATTACACTCTTCCGCTTGCACGAAGCCGTAGGGTTTTTCTATCGGGAAGTTGAGTGCCAACATAAGGGAGTCATCTATTACAAAAGTGGAGTGAATCTTTTTTCTTTTTTCTTTTTTCTTTTTTCTTTTTTCTTTTTTCTTTTTAAACGGGCCCAGTGCCCAAGGCTGATGTTACCAATAAGAAGATTGAGGCCGGGGTCCTCACAGTCTACCCGGAATGACCGAACCGAACATGCTGAGAACCGGGCTCAGCGTCCCTCATTTTTTTTTCTTTTTTAAAAACAGGAAAGACTGCTAGGGGAGGTGATACCAACATCCCCCCCTAGCAGGTTTCCTAGTTGCTCCAATCTATTGGTGGGGAGCCTCACCTGATGGAAACCGGGTCCAGCATCCCATCTTACATCAGACTGATATTCAGAGAGTAACCTGAGTAGTGATGCCGCCTGCCAGCATTGATTGCTCGGGACACCCGAGGATTGACTGAGCAGGTCGTAGCGTCCCTCATATGATGATGATGATGATGATGATGATGATGATGATGATGATGATGAACTTCTGCTGATTCTATGTAAACTGTGAGATAATGATACTAATGATGATGATGATGATGATGATGATGATGATGATGATGATTAGTATGTAAAAAATATAGAAGACTATGCTATATCAGCAAATCTGGCCTCCTAATCCTAGAACAACTCCTAGCCCTCCCTGTACCAGGACATTACATCTCATAGTCAATGCCATCCTAACCAACGTCAACCATAGCTGACCTGTTCTCACCACCTAGACTATCCCTGGTCCCATAGGTTGTCATGGCAGCCCCCCCGGTTCGACACTGGATTGCTTTCCTCCGGATGTGCCCCTCTTTTCATTGGGCTTCGTCAACAGGTAGATCTTGACCTCTGATCTGTCAAACTTCACCCTGCAATCCTATCCCTGTCTGCCTGATACATGCAGAGCGCCATGAGATGCCAGTTGTCATTGGCTTGATCAAGAAATGATTGAATATTGTTTCCCTTATTTCCTTTGCAGTCTTCCAATCTTTTGTTGATCCAGTTGATTTTGTGGTTGACTGACCACCGGAATTTGCATCATTATGGAAGACCGTCTGAACACCCAGCTCAGGGCGAGAGACTAGTAGACTTCGTTACAGTGCGTGACCCTGTCCTGAGGGAAGGACAGGATTTCTGTTTTGCTTTCCCCCTTCATAACCCCTTTTGCTTCCAGGGCTTCTAGGATAAGAGCAAGGAAATGCGCCTTCATCAGCAAGGTACTGTCCAGAGGGATACTCTACTATGGGTCATCCAGGCCCCCTTCCCATTCTTACTAGGGAGGGACCTTCCTCAGTTTGATACTTGAGTTAAATCTTTTTTTGTTTGGTCAGCCGCCAGCGCTGTTTCTGTACGAGTTTGAGGGGCGGTAGCCCTGAGTGGTAGACACTTCGGTAGGACTGAAGCAGTGCAGGCTGTGCAAGGGAGAAGTGACGAAACGGGGGTGGGTGGGTCTCATGAGGGGGGGAATCATGCCGAATTGTGGAAAACGTAAAGCACAAAGTGGGGCACACAAAGTACACAGAAAACGGTTGTCAGTGCTCCTGTTGGCAAGGCACACACACTGCATTCAGAAGGCCATGAGTTCTATTCCTTTCTTTCTTTTTTCCAATACCATATGGTGGGCCAACTCCTGGAGGACTGTTGGGGGTGAACCGTGAACAAGCAATCCACATCCACTTAGGAGCACGGTGACTTGCACGAGCACTGCCATTGGTCCTCAACGTGGGCCCAGTTCCTCATCAGGATGATGAGGGCACTATAAGCACTGCTGTGTTCCCAGCTGAGCCTGGAAACCTGCTTCATTATTTTGCCAACGCACCTGGCTCAGTTCTAAAGGCACAAACGTAGCATTCAGGAGGGGTATCATGATTTCCTTCTTGTCAACCTACCTTACTTTTTTTTTTTCTTTTACCACTAGTACCTTCGCCGCTTGGCGGGCCTCGGGTAGGCATCCGACCTTTGCAGCGGCCGAAACGAAACGACGGCCGCCGATCAGATTTATCAACGGCAGTCATCGTCGGGCCCGACCTCCGAAAATTCAGGCGCCTGGGAAAACTGCCAGTTTTCCCTATTTTCCCACACGGGAAAGGTACTGGTGGCTGCCTCACTCAGTTTGTATGACACACACACACACACAAAAAAAAAAAAAAAAAGCCACGCACTGACAGGAGGGTCATGAGTTCAGTTCCCACCCCTCAAAGGATCAACGTCTGACCCACGGTGATTGGCTCTAGCACTGCCAGGGGTCCACCAAAAACAAGGGCCCAGTCCCACATCAGCATCATGAGGAGCTGGTGAAGTCCCACATCCAGTTGGAACTGAAGAAACCACAAAGTACATTTGCCAGCCATTCCGCAGAAACACGCCATGCATGCTAGCGTTTTGGGTGGGATGCACTGGGGTGGCATTTCTCCCAAAGTCCATCCAGGCAAATCAGGTCTCGCATGCAACCCATTTTGCCTGCCCGGATTGTGCACAACACAGCAACCCAGTGCATGCCGCCTGACAAGCCTGGCTTGCAACCTGTTTTGCCTGGATGGATTTCGCATGAAACGGCACTGTGACGAACTACTTTCTGCCACCGCGCGATCTTCTGCACGAGGCTACGTCGGGGGTTGAAACGGGTTGAGTCGGGATGGGCTGGTGAATTGCGTGGATGCCCTTGCTTTACGCGTCCTTGTGCTTTCGCGTCCTTCGGGAAAGGAGGGAGGGCTGGCCTGGTTCCGTGACGGTTGGTAGTTGATCGCGCCTTAGCGAGTGCGACGAATAACTGTTGGCATAGCTTCTTTCTTGTTCTGCTGTGGGAATGGGGAATTTTTGGCGCGATTGTCGCGCGGGAAAATCTTTTTGAATTTTCAACTGATGTCAAGCCCCCGCGGGCTCTCGGAAATTGCTTCGTTCAGAATTTCTTTTTACAACTAGGAATTAGAATTAGGAATTTAGGCGTGCCTCAATTTCTGCAGCACTACGCGTCTTGCTTGCGCACTCCATGCCGCGTCAAGATCTGTGCTCTGATTTCTCCTCGCCTTAAGCCTGAATATAACTGTAAATTTTGTTTTGGCGAATTGCCACTGGAATTCCCTCGCTCTTGGCACCTTTTGTGGCGCCTTCGTGCGCCCGTACTTCTTCCTCTGTCCTATTGGCCTAAACGCATCAATGACCGGATCGATGTGTGGAGTGAGGCTACATCCCCCACGCCGCGGCCTGGCCATGCAGTCGTAGGCACTCCGTTCCTCCTTCCCCGTACTCAGACATAATCTTGGGTATCGCGCGCACACGCATGCATGCTATAAATTTCATAAGCGCGATTAACTCGCTCTCTAAGCATTTTGGAAGTTAGCGCGGTCGAGAGGATCAGCTAACGACCGGAAGCTGGCAGGTGAGCAGAGAGTTGGGCAATCTGACGAGCTGATGCTAAGCGTGCGGGGTTGACGTGGGGCCGCGACGGACTGTGGCACACGGGCGAACCTGGCTTGCATGCTTGGATCAAGCGGGGTGACAACTCTGAGTGGATGTGAGGCAACGGACTGCCCGCATCGGGGTGATGAGAGAAGAGAGAGAGAGAGAGAGAGAGAGAGAGAGAGAGAGAGAGAGAGAGAGAGAGAGAGAGAGAGAGAGAGAGAGTCTGACGGGAAGTGTGCGATGAGCTTCTTATTCTATCCCTCTAAGCCATTTTGATTCTTCTTCTTTCCTACTGAGCAATTTTGGTATTCGGTGCGAGTCACCGCTCTTTTTCCTTTCTGGATCGACACTCGGACTTGTCATTTGCTCTTTTCTGTGGACGCGTATGTTTTCATTTGCTCTCCTTGAGTGTTGATGAACGGTTGTCCTCTTTCCCTCCGCTTCTTTGTCCTCTTGGATTGATGGAGCTCATTGATTGATCTCCGACGATTGGACGTTTCGTGATTTCGGACCGATGGGCCAAGGAAGTGTTGCATGAACCTCGATTTAAAACTCGATGCATGGATGATAGGCGTGGTTCTATCATGTAGGAATAGGATAGGCATGATAGACTATTGGATGACCGTCTCACTATAGAATGATGTTGTGGTGTTCTTTTTTAATCCCTTTGAACTATTTTAGTATCTGGCGCAAGTCGCTTTCGCTTTTTTCGAACGACATCTCACATCTTTTCTTTGTTTGTCTCTACTGATTGATGCATGATTGTTTCTCCCACTTTGTTCTTCCCTCTATATGGATGGACCACATTGATTGGTTAATTGCCTACGACCAAATTTTGTACGATCTGGATGCATGAATGATTGTCACCTTCTTTTTTATTATGTATGATCATATGTCTGTCTCGCGATAGGACTATCCACCCTCGGTTAACGGGCTAGTGTGTACGAGACGCGGGTCTTTGGTCTTTGTTCATCAGACTGAAGGGCAGGCCTTGTGCACACACGTGTAAGCCCGATTAGAAGAATGTGGCCTACACGCGTGTCTGCAGTGCCCGTGCTCGGACCAACTTTTCGAATGCTTGAGCTTCCGCCTCACCTCACAACATGAATATTGAACTCTTATTCGTATTACTGACTGCGAGTGTCCGAGGGATTCAGAATTTTGGGAGTATTGGGAGCACGTGTGCCTGTCTGCACGTCCGAGAGGAGAACTTCCTGAATTTCCATACTCGGTGGGGAACGAACGTATCTGCGAGTGGGACATCGACCGAGCTTGAAAGCGCATTCCCCACCACCAGGAATTCCCCAGCTCGTACACGTGTCACCTTGTCACGGAACCAGGAGTAATTATTCTGGAAACCGACTTCCCTCCTTACCACCGCATACTGCCCTTCCATTCGCTGACCATCATCCCCTGGCGCGCAATCGCTCCGTATTGGCCCCAACCCCCGTTCTCGGAGTGCTTGCGAGACCACGAGTATCGAGCCTTCGGTTTCACCCGGCAAACTCACTTGGAGGAAGAACGACGGGCGCACAACCTTTGACTAAGGCCAGCCACGTCGGATTCTGAGACCAGTGATGCGCAACACCAACAAGTGGTCGGACAACACGATAACCATAGCTTTCCGACCGTGCACCAAATACGAGCCCGACCCAAACAATGGAACCAACAGAGGTGGTAGCCCCACGCTCAAAAGCATAGAATCAGACTTCGACCTGCGCCTATCCTCTTGCATTCCTATCCCTGAAACTTGCCACAAGAGATCTCAGTTCCGACCTGAGACTCCACCCCCACTTTTGTAAAATCCTTGGCACACCCCTCTTTTCGCACTTCCAGGCCCACTCACACTCCAATCAGGAAGTCGCGTCGGGCGTGAGGTTGGTATCGGAGCCGACATGTGGCAGGCCAAAAGATTGTCGATCAAGTTGGATATAACGGACGACCTGGCGAACAGGGGTCATCATAGGCAAAGGAATGCACAACGACCGGACCCTATAGTAACGAGAAGTAGATCGGCAAGTCGGGAGGCCACTAACATGAATGCCAATCCAGCACCAAATGTTGGCGGGGCCCCAACCCCTCGAGCACGCGCATCAACGACCCCACCTGATCGATACCTTTTTGACCCCGCTCATCATCTGGCCGGAGCATGGCTAGCCATGCTGCGCGCAACAATACGACAATGACGAGGCCAGGATCAACGCCCCCGTCAGGCTAGGAGGGGATGTGCACCACTGGTTTACCACTTACGCATGGGTCGATCTCCCGACCTTCAAAAGGGACTTCCTAAACCTGTTTGATTACATCCACCCTGAGCAAGCTTTCTTCATGATTAAGGATCGAGTCTAGAAAACCCTCGAATCCGTCGCTGAATACCACAGCAGGTTCTATAGGTTGTTTGTCAAGTCAGAATGGGGCGAAAATGTCGGGAGGGATTTGTTTATCGATGGGTTCCGAAGTCGAACAATAAGGGCCAAGTTGCGAAAGCAGTTCTCCCCCATCAACCACACAATGCAACAAATCATAGACGAGGCAAAAGAGATGGAGAGAAAGTTCGCTGCTAGCTTCCTAGAAGGGGAGGACCACGCCAAGGAAGGGGACTCTTCAGAATTAATGAGAGTGAAGGTCGAATTAGCTGCGCTCCAAAAGAAATTTGAAAACATGGCCTTTGTCTCCGGCCTCATCACTTACCTAAGAACGATACCTAAAACAACCATGGGGCTGCCCGTGATGGTCGCCCCTATGCCTCCCCCACCTGCGCCTCCCCCGAAACCTCCCGTGAAACCAAGTGAGTCAAACGCAATATTGGAGTTGACCCGAACGTTAGTTAGCCTAATGCAAGAGAGCAAAAAGGAACAGCGTGAGTACAATGCTTGGATAGAGTCTGTGATGAGATCGATGCGCCCTATTTGGGCCTATTGTTGTTCGAGCTGCACCCATGGCACAGACAGCAGCCCCCGCTCAGGCGGTGGGCGGCGCAGTGGCTAATCTAGGCATCTGCTACACACACGTGTCACCAGCCCGGTCACCTAGCAAGGAACTGCCCCAACCGACCAGCCCAAGTACGGGTAGGGGTTGCCCCTGTGGCAGCAGCACCAGTAGCCAACGGGCCAAGAAGAGTAGACACGATGATCAAAGAAACGGAGGGAGGGGGAAGCACGATGGTTACCACCGAGGAAGTTGCGGAAGTCATCCTACTCGATCAATACATCTCGTTGGGTTACCCAGGGATGGGAATGATTGGAACCATTTGACCAGCAAACGAACAACGAGAAATAGCGGAATGGAGACCGTCCCCCGAAAAAATGGACACTGGCGGCCCTACCTTCGTTACGGGAGAAATCGATGTCATGAACATCGTCCGAGCCCTGGATCATCGGATCCCCCTGCCCATCGGACATTTGTTGTCCATATCGGAACAGGCGAATGAACGAATGTTGCAACATTACAAGGCAAACTAAAAACGGTTCGCGATTGCTAAGCAATCAGCCACCAAAGGGAAAGTCCCCGCCTGCGAAGACAAACCCGATGTCCCCAGCACCTCGGACCCACTACGGTTAGGACTCATTTGGAAAGATGATCATTTTCTTCGCATCAAGGTCATTCCGTGGAAATCCGCGGAATGTAACGTAGAAGTTTGGGGAAATCCGTGCAATGCTGTCGTCGATTCAGGGGCCACGGTCCTAGCCATTTTGTTAAGAGTCGTGGAACGGGCCAGAAGAAGAAGGGATCTGATCCCATTAGCAGAAGGAGATCACCTTGTCTCGGCCGACGAAGAAAAGATCAAAGTGGTAGGAAGAATGACGAATGCTGCGTTTCGATCAGGGAAAGTTCACGGGTAGGGAGATGTTGTGGTATTAGATGTGAATACCTACGACGTCCTCCTAGGATTACCAGCCCTTACGGCATTAAGAGTCAATCTTGACTTCAAGAGACGATCGATCATTCTTAGGAATACGGGCAAGAAGTCATACGTCATCCCGATGCGGCTAACTCTTCGGACCGCACTCCCGACAGCCCCAAAGACTCCCCCGGAACTGGAGAACCGCTCCATGTAATCACCTGGAGGGAACCCACGGAGGTAACAAACAAAAGGAAAAAAGGACCGGAGTTGTCAAGTCTCTCCTCTGAAGGCGAGAATGAAACTGACCTCGAGATTTGGGATATGGTACATCAACTGATTCATTACCCCGTGCGGCAGAAAACATCGAAAACATTCGTCCTTACGGAACGGAACCTCCAGCGAGCGCGAGCCTTAGTCCTAGGGGAGCTTCTCATCCAAGTGTCCTGAATGGTCGATTCTTCGGAACCCACTCAGACCCTATACGAAGCCACCACCCCGCTTCTCTCGAGATACAGTGACAAAAAAGCGTTTTGTGACTTTTCAAGACTACCTCGTTCTCTGCTCTCCATAGAGAAAGAGGTTCGATTGCTGCAACAGGGTGCCGAGGACAGAGCTTTGGAACCCCCTAGGCGTAGCAACCCATACGAACTCGGAATCAGGATCGCGAAAAAAAACAGTAAGTTTACAGGATATCAACAACGGGCTAACACCAGAAGAGCATGTGGCAATCCGGGAAGCAGACGCCCAGATGGTCACCATGGTGTTCTCTTGGCGATCGGACAATTCATTCATCTCGGCACCTCCGCTAAGAAACGGCACGAAAGCGAGCATGAAACACGTGACGGTTATCATACGCGGACAGCTCTATGAGCTACATATGCCCAGTATGTGTCAGGCGAGACTCATCGACTAATCACTGATATCCTAATCAGATATCAAAGGGCGGTTAGTGTCGAGGATACAAATATCAGGTTGTCACTAGTGATTCAACACGAAATCCAGACCGGGACCCTCCCGCCAATCCATTGCAAACCATACCGATATTCCCTCGCCGAACGAAAAACAACATTGGAACGAATTAGGGAGTTCAAAGCTAACGGTTGGATTGAACCAGCTACCGGGTCATGGTCATTCCCCGTAGTCTTAGTTCTGAAGAAAAACGGGTCGATTCGCATATGCATCGATTATAGGAAGTTAAATGATATCACGATCAAAGATGTATAACCCCTTCCCTGGATTGATGACTTGTTGGATGCCAATTATTTTAGTAAGTTTGATATCCGTCATGGGTTTCATCATATCCTTGTCAAAGTGGAGGATCGGTCAAAGATGGCATTCGTACTGTTCGAAGGCACATGGCAGTGACTTCACTGCCCTATGGGGATATGCAATGCACCGACGACCTTTCCGAGGGCGATGAACATCACCTTTCAGAACTTCGTCGGAAAGACTCGACTGGCCCAGGGCATGATCTTTTTTTACGTCATTGTGTATATGGACGATATTTTGGTGTATTCTCAATCATTCCACGGGCACGCTCAGCACATCGAGTGGATGCTGGGGGCATTACGAGATGCTGGGCTCAAAATCGCGCTTAAGAAGAGTGAGTTTTTCCTCTCGGAGATCTCGTTCCTGGGTTACGTGGTGACTCGAGGGTGCTTGAGGCCAGATTCGAGAAAAGTCGAAGCAGTTCGAGAAGCCCCCACACCTACGTCGTTGACACAGGTTTGAGCCGTTTTGGGATTGGCCTCGTGCTACCGGAGGTTTATTTAGGGGTTCCCGACAATTGTTCGGCCTCTAACGAACCTCCTACGGAAGGACCAGCCATTGAAGTGGGACACAGACTGCGAACACGCCTTTGTTACCTTGAAGGAGGCTTTGGCTTCCGCACCTATTTTGATTCGGTTTGATCATGGGAAACAGTTCATTCTCATTACGGATTGGCAACCTAAGGCGATCTCCGCTATTTTGGCCCATAAGGGGAAGGACGGTCACGAACACGCCATCGAGTACGCTTCACGAACTGTACCTGACGGGAGAAGGAAGCCCCACGAGGCGAGTGCTACGTGGTTGTCTGAGGAATTCAGCACTTCCATATATATCTATATGGACATAAGTTCCTCCTCGTCACGGATCATGAGCCCCAGCTAGCTCTTAAAAGGCTCACCAACTACATGGGCATGATTAGAAGATGGGCTGACCGGCTACAGGAGTATGACCTCGACATCATTCATCGAAAGACGGAAAAGCACGAGAACGTGGACTCGGACGGGTTAATACGACTGCATCGGCCAAGCAAGGTGGCAAAAGGTGAAGAGATTACTCTGTGGAAAGAGTTGGAGCCAGCCAAGGGACCCCCATACGGAGAAGAGGTCATTGTCCCCCGACCTCCCATGAAGTGACACGTGAACACGATGGTGATCGGTGGAGAAGGTAATACCAGGGGCCCCATTTCCCCCTTCTCATCCTCTTCTTTTCTCTCCTTGCATGACAAGTTCTATTACTTTTGCGAGGCAATATCGCGCGTATATTCGGTTCCTATACGTCCTAATGGGGAAGGGTATGTGGAATGGGTAGATTGTCAACAATGTGTCTCCTGAGCTCACGGCTCCTGTATCCAATACAGGAGCTCGGATAAACCTTCGTTATATCCCTTGTGTCGCACCGACAAAATCCCGACGGAGGCTCGATTCCTCGAAGCTACGTCTGAAGGATTAGAAAAGACACGTCGATTTCGGCGTGCCGAAGTATGGACGGATGTCATCTTGATAGCTACAGTGGTCGGAAACTGCCTCCGAGAATTCACCAAGGAAGATCAGAGGCGGGCTAACGAGAGGGCGCGGGATTACCGATGGAATGACGGATGGCTAGAAAAACGAAAGACTGATGGCAGTGGGATCTGGATGTTAGTGCCTCATCCGACAAGGTTAAGGCAGCCTACGAGAAAACCGCCGCTCACTTTGCTGTCAAGATCACGGAGGCCGCAATTGATAAAAATGAATGGTACTGGTCCAATATCCGTGACGATGTTAAATTCATTGTTAAAAATTGTCCAATCTGCATGGCGGATAAGGCGCCAATTCAGCCGCCTAGGTCGATAGTGCCCACTGTAGTCGAACGGTCATTCCAAAGGGTTAGCATGGACACCACAGATATTATTGTGCCCCCTGGACCGAGTAGATGCGTGTATTCTGTTCTTTTGGTATTTGTGGATCATTTCTCGAATTTTCAAATGGATCGAGGCCTACATGTGTAAGACGCGACAGACAGTGGAAATCGTGCGGTATGTCAACTGTTTCCTCGGAATGCATCAGGATACCGAAGAAATTTTAACGGACAACCGGCCGAACTTCCGAGGAGAAGTCTTGAGGAGCCTAGTCGTACATGGCGTCTCTGTGTGTAATACAGGTCCCCATATGTCGCAGTCGAACGGACTGGTAGAAAATGCAAATAGGGTAATCAAGACGGCATTACGGCGATATATCGCGGCCAGAGACACGAGGCCTTGGCCCGATATCGTAGACCACATCCTGGCTATCCACCGGGGGACCCCTCATGAGTCCATTGGCTTGACCCCTTTTCAGCTACGGACTAATAGTCTGGCCTGTGTGGCCCTACTGAGCCCGAACGACGAAACGACCCTAGCACATAGAGCCACGAGGGCAACAGTTAAGGACAAGGCCCAACGCCATTTAGAGCTGATGAAAAAAACCCTCCCTCGGTTGGACCGAAAAAGACATCGAATGACCATTGACCGAAATGGCCCACGGACGACAAGTCCGAAGCTATGAGACCCGAAATGGGAATGTTGGGTCTCGGCCCTAGTATAAATTAGGGGACATGGTGCAGGTGATTAAATGTGCTCGCCAAGGCAAGTTAGCACCACGATTCTTCGGGCTATTCCGCGTA
The DNA here is from genome assembly GCA_003427395.1 of Chara braunii. Taxonomy (NCBI): domain Eukaryota; kingdom Viridiplantae; phylum Streptophyta; class Charophyceae; order Charales; family Characeae; genus Chara; species Chara braunii. Next base: position 1,149,239 of record BFEA01000317.1, on the reverse strand, counting down.
GTTGAGCTCGGTCCTAGCGGAGTGAACACAGTGCAGCTTGCGCAGAAAGTCTCGGGGAGCTGATCGGCTCGACCGATCATTCAACATGTGTCTTACCTTAGTCTCTTACCTCCTTCTCCTTCTCCTCCATTGACTACGCCGTCCTTCGATTTTGAAGAAGAAAGTGACGACCTCGAGCTCGACTACTCTGACTCTCCCTCCTCTCAACGTTCATCTCTACCTTCTCCCCCATCGCAATAAGTTTTTCCACCGAACAGGTTATCAGCGAGCGTTTGATGAGACCCGGGGGGCGTATTTCGTCGATCTGGCAAGTACGGCGGCCACGATTGAGTTCGGATCTGCTCTGATTAGTGGCTTTCTTCAGTACGGCGGCCATCCACATGGCGACGGAATTTTGGTTCCCACGAAATAGCGAGCGGGCGAGAGTGTTGGTCGAGGCGTCGACTGTTTTGCAGCTGTCTCCACCAGACGTCAGCCACGTGACAGTGATCGTCGCCTTCACCGGCGATCTTACGACGTTGCATCCGACTACTCATACAAACATCTTCCCACAGTTGCGACTCTGGGCGCGGGATCTCACGGTCGTCCGGGTCCAGCATGTTAGCGCTACCCGGCGATCGGATCAACTCCACGAACGATATTGATCTCAGCAAACTTCGTATCTCTCCTGATGTGTCGGAGATCGTCCTCTCGCAACTTCTTCCTTTCACGCCGCCTCAATGAACTGGCACCGCCTTTCGACCTCCGAGCTTCCTTCCGACCTCCCTACCTTTTGGCAGTCTGCCACAGAGTGGCACAGACCCTCCCCTCTCATGTCGAATCAGGCGGCTGGAAATGCCAATCCTGAACGCGAGTAAGTGGGCGGAGTGGTGGCACGAGTAGGTCGCACTCAGCTTTTGCCTTCTCGAGCTGGTGTTTCATTGGGCCAAGCCGGCAGATAAAGACGAGGAAGACGAAGTTCCCAATTATGAGGTGGAGTTGCTGATCGTCCAAGCCTGGAGGACGGACACGGAGGGAGAACTGCTGGGGATACTCTGCGGGAAGGTGTGTGACGGGCATCGGAGCCAATTACGAGCGAAGTTCTGGTGTTCCTAGCCCAGCTCTTAGACGATCTGCCTCTGGAGATCCTTTCACGCTGTGACGAACGATCCGCACCAGCGGCACTCCCTCGTACGTTGGCGCTACAGCTGTTGTGGCCCACTTGCACGAAACTCGATGGCGACAACATGATCAACATCTACCTCCCGTCTTCAGGCGAATATTTGATCATCGATGTGAACGATATCACTCTGTGGGATCCGATCATCTGCAGAGTGGAGGTGGGGGCAGAAGAAGAGGTAGACGAAGAGGAGGAGGAGAGGGAGGATGCGAACGAAGAAGAAGAATCAGAGATTCAGAGGCCACTTCAGACGACCCTGATTATCACGAATCTGAGAAGGACGGGTCGGAAGAGAGTCGGTCGGACGAATCAGGCAGTTCCGGCGAACGGAGTAGAGGGGAAGACGAAGCAGCAGCTTAGAGGCGACGAGAGAGGGCAGAAGGGAAGCGTTCAGTGCCAGATTCAGACGCGCGGCTGCTGCAAGACGACCCAGCGCGCAACCCAGAGCCACCGCGAGAGGAGTCCGGAGGAGATGGCGTCGCCACCGCGGAGGGATCTCGAAGCAGACGTTGCAGACGAAGTTCAATATCGACTAAATCCCCTCCACCACAGAGGCCCATTGTTCGCCTTCGCGGACATGCGGGCACTTGGGCTTTGTCCCCGATCATTATCCCACCGTCCCCTTGATTTCTCGCCATCCATCAGATCGCAGGTTGACCCCCGTTTCCCTCCAACTGGCATCCTTTCCCCCTTTCCCTCTTCCACCAGCTTTACTCTACCCGTCTCGGTGTCACCATCTTCCCACACGCCTCCACTCGCTCCATCGTAACCACTTTCCCCCTCCACGTCCTCCTCTTCAACGCGGCATGGCAAGATTACAACAATATGGAAATATATTGTATAATATCGGGCGTAATCCCCGCGTGCGAAGGTTATGAGGATCTTCGCGCCGCGATCCCCCGCACCCTGTGCACCCTCGATCCCGATTACCTCACCTCCCTCGCTCATCAGGATGATCGCTTCCCCCTCATACATCGCACCGTCCGTTACACTCGGCTCCCCACTGGGGTTCGAGAGCGGAATCGTTTTCTGCCACCCCTCCCGCAAGCTCACCCCCCTCCGCCTCTTCCCGTCATCGGGCTACCTTTCCCCGACAACCTTTAGATCGGAGTCGCAAATGTCACCTGGATGACATTCAGACATTCGTCTTACGGTAAGTGGCATGTGTCAACTCCACGTCGATCGCTGGAGATCGACGGATGATTGAAGGAGCAAGCAGGAGCTTGCTTAAGATTGGAACCCCCTAGGCGTCACATATGTGAAGAACTACCTTCTGCCACCGCATGATCTTCTGCACGAGGCTTCACCGGGAGTTGAAACGGGTTAAGTCAGGATGGCCTGGCGTGGATGCCCTTGCTTACACGTCCTTCTGCTTTCGCGTCCTTTCGGAAAGGGGGGAGGGCTGGTCTGGTTCCGTGACGGTTGGTAGTTGATCGCGCCTTAGAGAGTGGACGAATAAGTGTTGTCATAGCTTATTTCTTGTTCTGCTATGGGAATGGGGAATTTTTAGCACAATTGTCGCGCGGGAAAATCTTTTTGAATTTTCAACTGATGACGATCCCCTGCAGGCTCCCAGAAATTGCTTCGTTCAAAATTTCTTTTTGCAACTAGGAATTAAAATTAGAATTTAGACGCGCCTCAATTTCTGCTGCACTACGCGTCTTGCTTGTGCACGTCATACCGCTTCAAGATGTGCGCTCAGATTTCTCCGCGCCTTAATCCTGAGTATAACTGTAAATTTTGTTTTGGCGGGCATAATTGCAACTGTAATTCCCTCCCTCTTGGTACCTTTTGTGGCGCCTTCGTGCACGCGTACTTCTTCCTCTGTCCTATTGGCCTAAACACATGCATGACCGGATTGATGCTATGGAGTGAGGCTAGGTCCCCCACACTGCGGTATGCCCATGCAGTCGTAGGCACTCCCTTCCTCCTTCTTCCCCGTACTCAGACACAGTCCCGGGTATCGCGCGCACACGCATGCATGCTATAAATTTCGTAAGTGTGATTAACTCGCTCTGTAAGCATTTTGGGAGTTAGCCCAGTCGAGAGGATCAGCTAACGAGCGGAAGCTGGCAGATGAGTAGAGAGCTGATGCTAAGCGTGCGGGGTGGACGTGGGGCCGCGACGGACTGTGGCACATGGGTGAACCTAGCTTGCAAGCTTGCATCAAGCAGGGTGACAACTCTGTGTGGGTGTGAGGCAGCGGACTGCCCGCATCGGGGTGATGAGGAGAGAGAGAGAGAGAGAGAGAGAGAGAGAGAGAGAGAGAGAGAGAGAGAGAGAGAGAGAGAGAGAGAGNGAGAGAGAGAGAGAGAGAGAGAGAGAGAGAGAGAGAGAGAGAGAGAGACGGGAAGTGTGCGATGAGATTCTTCTTCTATCCCTCTAAGCCATTTTGATTCTTTTTTTTTCCTTCTGAGCAATTTCGGTATTCGGCGCGAGTTGCCCTTCTTTTTCCTTTCTGGATCGACACTCGGACTTGTCATTTGCTCTTTTTTGTGGACGTATATGTTTTCATTTGCTCTCCTCGGGTATTGATGAACGGTTGTCCTCTTTCCCTCCCCTTCTTTGTCCTCTTGGATTGATGGATCTTATTGATTGATCCCCGACGATTGGACCTTGCGTGATTTTGGACCGATGGGCCAAGGAAGTATTGCATGAACCTCGATTCAAAACTAGATGCATGGATGATAGGCGTGGTTTTGTCTATGTATGAATAGGATAGGCTGCATAGGCATGATAGACTATTAGATGACTGTCTCACTATAGGATGATGTTGTGGTGTTCTTCTTCTATCCTTTTGAACTATTTTAGTATCTAGCGCAAGTCGCTTTTGCTTTCTTCGAACGGCATCTCATATCTTTTTTTTGTTTGTCTCTACTGATTGATGCATGATTGCTTCTCCCACTCTGGTCTTCCCTCTATATGAATGGACCACATTGATTGGTTCATAATTGCCTACGACCAAATTTAATACGATCTGGATGCATAAATGATTGTCACCTTCTTTTTTATTATGTATGATCAGATGTCTGTCTCACGATAGGACTATCCACCCTCGGTTAACGGGCCAGCGCGCACGAGACGCGGGTCATTGGTCTTTGTTCATCAGACCGAAGGGCAGGCCTTGTGCGCACAAGTGCAAGCCCGATCAGAAGAACGTGGCCTACACGCGTGTCTACAGTGCCCGTGCTCGGACCCTTTTCAAATGACTGAGTTTCGGCCTCACCCCGCAGCATGAATATTGAGCTCTCATTTCGTATTACTCACCGCGAGTGTCCGAGGGATCCAGAATTTCGGGAGTATTGGGAGCACGTGTGTCTGTCTGCATGACCGAGGGGAGAACTTCCTGAATTTTCATACCCGGTGGGAAACGAACGTATCTGGGAGTGGGACATCGACCGAGCTCGAAAGCGCATTTCCCACCACTTGGAATTCCCCAGCTCGTACACGTGTCACCTTGTCGCGGAACCGGGAGTAATTATTCTGGAAACCGGCTTCCCTCCCTACCACCGCATACTGCGCTTCCATTCACTGACCATCATCCCCTGGCGCACAATCGCTCCGTATTGGCCCCAACCCCCATGTTCGGAGTGCTTGCAAGACCACGAGTATTGAGCCTCCGGTTTCATCCAGGGAACTCGCTCGGAGGAAGAACGACGGGCACAAAGCCTTCAGCTAAGGCCAGCCGCGTCAGATTCTGAGACCATTGACGCACGACGCCAACAAGTGGTCGGACAGCGCGATAGCCATAGCGTCCCGACCGTGCACCAAATACGAGCCCGACCCTGACCAAGGAACCAAAAGAGGTGGTAGACCCACACTCAGACTTCGACCCGCGTCTATCCTCTTGCATTCATATCGCTGAAACTTGCCACAGGAGATCTCAGTTCCGACCTGGGACTCCACCCCCACTTTCCTAAAATCCTTGGCACACCCCCTTTTCGCACTTCCAGGCCCACTCACACTCCGATCAGGAAGTCACGCCGGGCGTGAGGTTGGGCGTCACAGCACCCCCACGCATCCTGCCAATGTGGCAGCATGCAGGGCACATTGCGCAATGTGCCAGCATGCCAGACACGCCTGTCTTGCAACCTGTTTTGCCTGGATGGATTTCGCATGAAACGGCACGGTGACCCCGTGCATCCTGCCAATGTGCCAGCATGCAGGGTGCTCTTCTGCAGAATGGATGGGAAAGGTACCTGGGGCTGGTCAGATGAGAGATGATAGCTCATGGTCGGCACTCCTTTTATTGAAATAAAAAACAAAGAAGCTCTGCTCTGACACCAACACTCTGGGGCCAACCTAGCCCATGGGTTAGGGGGGGGTGCAGGTTGGTAGGTGTCCCCCAGTACTAAGGGCGTATAATGTACATACAGGGGCTTGGGGCAGTTGAGTGACCCAAATCCTGTCATGCAGTACTCTTGATCCCACGGTCAGTATTTTACATGTATTACCCATTAATACCCAAAAAAGTAAGGAGATCTTGGTTCCCCTCCTCCTGTGCAAAGGAAGGCCCACTGGATAGAATATTTTCAGTATTTTACCTGCTGTTGTGCAATTATCTCATTGGGTGGAGCCCTCCTTCAATCACGGAGTATATGGAGGGTGTCCGGATCACTGCTGACAGAAGTCGAGTTTATTAAACTCAGAAAATGCGTCGCTTACTTTGTTTCACTGTTGTTGTTGCAACCACCACCATCAGATCATTTGTGATCTGATGGCTGGAAAGCACTCCGCCTTGATTCCCGGTGGGATGTCTCTGTTTATTTTTTTTTCCTTTTGCCTTTCTCCTGTTTTTTCAGCCCAGAAATTCGTAATGAACCTGTCAGCCCCCTGCCACTCAGTGTCACACTGGATAGGCCACACTCCTATCCGACTGCTAATGGGACCTGGCCCCAGGAGAGAGAAAGAAAGCGAACCAGAACTTCAAGTGGTGAAGTTAGAGATAAGGACATGAGAGGAAAACAAGAAAAGGAAACTCCCCTGCTGGCAAAGCGGCCCCAGTCCCACATCAGCATGATGAGGGACTGGTAAAGCTTCACTCTCGAGCCCACACCGTGGTGCCAAAGCGAAAAGGGAGTGGTGAAGTTAGAGATAAGGACATAAGAGAGAAAAGGAAAAAGGAAACTCCAATGCTGACAACACGCGCCCAGTCGCCCATCAGCACAATGAGGGGTTTGTAAAGCTTCACTGTCGAACCCACAGAGTGGTGCCAACCGACCCCCCATGGGATAGGGATATGGATGGGTAGGTGTTCGCTAAAGCTTCACTGTCGAACCCGGACACAGCGGTGCCAACCTACCCCATGGGATAGGGATATGGGTGGGTGTTCATGCTAAAGCTTCACTGTCGAACACACACGCAGTGATGCCAACCTACCCCATGGGATAGGGATATGGTTGGGTGGATGGGTAGGTGTTCGCTAAAGCTTCACTCCCGAACCGGGGAGTGGCGCCAACCTACCCCATGGGATAAAAATATTCGTGCACTGGGTGTTCGCCAAAGCTTCACTGCCCAACACACACAGTGGTGCCAACCTACCCCATGGGATAGGGCTATGAGTGGGTAGGTATTGGCTGGTGGTGTACATAAAGTAGAGGGAAGAAGAGAGAAGAAACGACTCGAGAAATTCAAACAGATGTGATGAAGTTAGAGATCATACGGAAACGAGAGCCTCAGGAGGCTCAGGGAAGACGAGGAAAAATCTCCCCTGCACGCAAGCAGGCCCAGTCCCAAACCAGCATATGATGATGTGGGCAGAATAGGAAAATTCTCTCTCGTACGAGCACAGGTGCCAACCTACACTACGAGTTAGGCAGAGAAACAGGCAGGTACTAGGTGGTTCCCTGATAGATGGAGAAACTGGAGGGGGGACGGGTGGGGGTTGGAGACACCACGGAACCGCAACCAGAGCTTCAGCACGGCATTATTCTCCGCCAGCGGGGAGTCATGCACTATGCAGTAGAGATTGTCCAGATGCACACAACATGCATGCATGCATGCATTTTACGCCAAAGAGAAAGACCGGGTCTGAAGACCAGGAGCGAGGGTCCGCTTGTATCTGCTCCGCGGGTGAAAAAGAATCAACGACCAACAGACCTACAGCCTTCCCCCGAATACAACGTACGGTCATTATAGCTGAATTTGGTCTATCTTTCAGTCTAAATTCAGCTATAATGACCGAACGTTGTATTCGGTGGAAGACTGTAGCTCAGCTGCCACACCCATGAACTGTTGAAATAGACAGACAGACCGCAGTCGAGTCCTCGGGCCAAGTCCCACTTCGTACCCGAATCCTCCAAATCTGACCGTAGAATCGGAAGATCAACGGCCAGAAATGAAGAATCGGCGTCAGTGGGACTTGGCCCCTGGTGCCAGGTCCCATCAGCAAAGAGGATTGGATTTAATTCCTGAATGTGGACGTGTTTGTGGACAGATGCAGAGAATTGCAATTGGTATGCTTTTCTGCATCTCTGAGCAACACCCATCCAGATTCATGAATTAAACCCTATCCTCATTGCTAATGGGACCAGGCCCCTGGTGTGCCTAGACAAGGGGAATAAAATAATCCTGAATCACCTGGCGCCGGCGGCCAACGATGATACCCCCAAGGCCATTGGCCCTATTACATCACTCCACGATACAAACACGGAACCAAAAAAAGGGGGAAACTTTTTTTTTTTTTTTCTTTTTAAATGTGGCCCGATGGACCACGAATCAGATACTAAACTGATCAGAACAGATACTACACTTGATCTTAGCCAAAATGCCGAGAAAGGTATTAAAAGGGGGAAACTATGGCGCAGTCACAAAAACAGTTTTAAAAATGCACCTCAGGCATTCACCCGAACATAACCCACCCCCACGTGGCCTTACCCGACCCCAGACCTATAGCTTGCATACATTCGGCATTTTCAGTTCTTGAGATATTATCATTGAGCTGACTGGCCCCAGGCAATTCATTAGTAGAGTTGGTTTTACTCTGAAAGTTCCGTCATCTGGATTCGAACACAGGTCTGTATTTTCAACAGTTCATGGGTATACCCACTGAGCTAGGCTCTTGTGTGAAAGTGCATTTTTCATTTGATTCTTGGGGGAAAAAAGAAAAAAGAAAAAAAAAGAAAGAAAGAAAGTGCATTTTTCAAACTCAAAACCCTTTCAAACTCAAACCCTGACTGCGCCGTAGTTTTCTCAAAAAAATTAAAAAGGGAGACCGACGGCCAGATCCCACTGCCAAAGAGGGTTGGAATGAGTGTCTGAATCTGGACGTGTTTGTTGCGAGGTGCAGAAAACTGTGATTGATCTGCTTTTCTGCATCTCTGCGTGGAATACGTCGACATTCAGACACTTATTATCCAATCGTCCTTGGCAACCGGTTCTGCGTTTTTTCCGCTTTAGACGGTCGGTTTTCCTTTTTTACGTTCTCTTTTTTGCAGAAAACTACGGCACAGTCAGGTTTTTTTTGGGAGAAAACTACTCGTCAAGTTCCGTCATCTGAGTTCGAACTGAGGTCCGTATTTTTATCAGTTCACTGTTGTTACCCACTGAGCCACCCCCTTTTTTGTATTCATCAAATTTCAGAAGCAAACGAGCTCTTTCCCCCGGGGCTAGGTCCCACTTGCACGGATTAAGAGACTCTGGCCGTTGATCTTTGCTATCTACGGTCATTATCGCTTAATTCGTGTAAGTGGGACCTAGCCCCCGGTGTTCCCGATGGACGACAGATCAGGTACTAAACTTATCAGAACAGATATCTTTCTTTTTCTTTTAAAAAAATAAAAATAAAAATGCCTGCGCGCAAAAGCCCCCGAAAAGTATTCGACCTCATGGTCTGCCTGCGCGCAAAAGCCCCCGAAAAGTATTCGACCTCATGGTCTGCCTGCGCGCAAAACAGACTTTCGACGACGAATCCGAGGGGAAGAAACATTCCTTTGTTTATTATATTATTATCTTCTCATAAATTCATAATAAAGACCGGCACGCGCAGACATCTCAGACCCAGAGTATATGTATGACCACTACCCCCTTCGGTGCTACCGCTGTGACTGCTTTTATCAGCACCCCTACCGTCTTCCCCCGAACACAACGCAACCTCATCTTGGCTGTACCGCACCGGACAGATCGCTTGTATACGTTCAATTTCGGGGTGCGTTCTGTTCGGGGGAGGTCGGCAGCACCCGGACAGGTGTAACAAAAAAAATATAGATATATATATGGCGACAAACAAAAATGAACATGTTTACTTTACATTGTCAACTTGAAGATGAAAAATTCAAAAAAATAGATTTTACGCGGAAGACGTCGTTATTATTCATTTCGTAACTGCAATCAATCGGGCGACAGAAAAGAGATTGGAAGAAAAACCCTCTGCATAATACGCATTCCGCCCATGGGCCAGTGCATGATTTGCCGCATGGCAGACAAGCTTGCAAACTTTTATTGTGACTCATAGATACACCTTGTACTGCTACTACACTCACGTCAAGATCACTCCGCTCCGCGGGAAAAAAAAAAAAAAACAAAAAAAAAAAACAAAAAAAAACA